>OY776112.1:349971386-350571386 GCA_963675035.1 Allygus modestus
ACATTTGTTTTGGTTACTTTTGTTAATGTCTGCTGTTATTTGAAACGATAAATTTCAGTGGTTTCTCGCCTTTTCCAGATGCGAAGCACCGTGACCCGAACTATAAGTCCAATGACGGATTTTAAATCAAATTATATGGAAAATCAGAGTAGAACGAATGCGCATCCTATACTCTTATGTGAGCAATGTTTGCTTGATTGTTTGGATGGTTGGTTGGTTGGTTGGTTGCACAATTATCTAGAAAACGGCTCTGAGGATTTCCTTCAAATTCTGGAAATAACTAAGTTATGGTATAAAAATATGTTCTAGACAGGTCTCATTCCGAGTAAAAATCAAATAATGTTAAAAAACTAAACTGAAAAATTGAAAAAAATAACATTAGGCTTATGGAGTTTCAAATCAAAACAAAAGAATTGTAACAGCTGTTCATAATCAATCAGGGAACTGTCAATGTAATTATAAAATGTTGTTTATGATTATTAACATATGGTTTCATGAGAGCAGAGATTAAAAGACTTGAATGAAGATTACATATATAGAGTGGTAAAATAAATTAAAGGGACATTGAGCTATAAATAATAACTGGAGGGACCTTAAAAATGTAGAAAAGAGGCAAATGGGTAATAAACATCTGATTATTAGTAGGGGGAAGTGGTGAAATATTATGCCAAGTCATCTAAACAAACTGATTGGCCTTCCCCCGAGCAAAGCTCGGCCCCCAGGCACTTTCTCTAGTTTGTGAACAAGGTATTTAATAACTTACTAGTGGCTTGAAGGGGCGAAATTCAAGCCCCCTTCAATTTGATTTAACTTTGCCTTGTCTGATTATTCGAACACATGTCATTGCGTAAACAAAAAAAGACTCTCAATCACATTTTTTAATGTAAACAAAGCTGACGTTTTTAAATCCCCATGCTTTTCTTTCTTATGGGGGATGTTTTACGTAATTTCTCGTTTGCTGGTAACTTTTTATAAATACTGCTATTTTTCCCGAGTCCCTGAGTTCAAGACCTTTAATTTGAGCCGTCTTCCACCATCCTGCGATTTGCCAAACTCCCACAATTTTGTCTTAAAAATTTCGCTTACAGAATTATATAAAGAAATAGTATTAGGCCTATAATATTACGCACTCATCCAAACTTATTTTAAATACTACGCATCAATGTTTTTCCATTTTAATAAACTATAAAATATTGTATATACAAGAACACCTTAAACGCCTTATACACCTTAAACGTAGAGTTACCTTCACGCAAGGCTGCCTGTTTATTATCCAACATATTGTATATACAAGAATAACACCTTAAACGTAGAGTTACCTTCACGCAAGGCTGCCTGTTTATTATCCAACATATTGTATATACAAGAATAACACCTTAAACGTAGAGTTACCTTCACGCAAGGCTGCCTGTTTATTATCCAACATATTGTATATACAAGAATAACACCTTAAACGTAGAGTTACCTTCACGCAAGGCTGCCTGTTTATTATCCAACATATTGTATATACAAGAATAACACCTTAAACGTAGAGTTACCTTCACGCAAGGCTGCGGCCTGTTTATTATCCAACATATTGTATATACAAGAATAACACCTTAAACGTAGAGTTACCTTCACACAAGGCTGCCTGTTTATTATCCAACATATTGTATATACAAGAATAACACGTTAAACGTAGAGTTACCTTTACACAAGGCTGCGGCCTGTTCATTATCCAACATCCTTCCTCCGAGTTAAAATCAGTTTCTGCCTTGGCAAAATAAGCAGTTAAAGTAGTTCTAGGTCAAATGTGAGCAGAAAAAACAAACAGCGGCACGGCACGGGGTCAAAGGAAGTGAGATGCGATACAGAAGGCAGCGGCGGTGCACGTCAAGACAGGAAGTAAACAATGTCCAGCACGGGAGGCCGTGGATTAGGCACTTCCTGTGCGTGCGCACCGCCTTCCGTGTCTCATTCGTACTGGGCTCCACCGCTCTACCGCTCTACCAGCAGTCACAAACACTTCATTAGTGTTCTAAGTTGATTCGCGTATACAGAATGGTTTCACGTAGAACGATTAGTCGTTTCCCATTGGGATTTGCAACTAGACTAGATGCTATCAGTAGCCCTGAAATGAGTACAGGGTTTCAGGGTTTAAGTAACTAGTTTCACCTGATGAATACAACAGTTGTTCGTGCTAAATCTTGGTTTACCGTTTGAACTATTGTTTACAGATGTCCGTTTATCTTATCACCTTGACAAGTCAAACGAATGCCCATAATGAATAACATTGGAACTTGGAAAACTCGTGGAGCGGTACCCTAATATAAACTCGGAATCAAAACTCCCTAGGCGTTTCCTGCTACAGCTCACTGCATCAGAGTTCACCTTTCCAGCACACCGGGAAGTTTGATAACCCAGAGCCTGTTGTATATCAAGAAGCAAAGGGATCAAATTAACCAGTTAGTGTCAAAGTGTCTACAAATCCACAGTCATCGCAGATGTCCGGAGGTTGTGTAACAGAAGGACAAACCGAGCAGATATTGAGAACAGGTTCCGAAGGTTCCGACTACCCACGGAGAGGACGGATTTATTAATGGAAGTTATTTCATTCACAACTTCCAGAAGTGAATATTCAAGGCCAGCGACCATGCAGTATACCAGGATAAGACATTCACGGCGAGTCCACTCCAGTGTGGGTGTATTCTCTGGAAGGCTTCACTCTTCCCCCGAATACAGTACTTGCCGTCTGTACTAACCGTCTCTAACAATCAAAGAACAACAACGCTTGTGCTGATGGCTGCCGTGGTTAGTGGGCCGCATCGATCCTGGGTGACATCTGACAATGCTGTACGGCGAGTCCACTCCAGTGTGGGTGTATTCTCTGGAAGGCTTCACTCTTCCCCCGAATACAGTACTTGCCGTCTGTACTAACCGTCTCTAACAATCAAAGAACAACAACGCTTGTGCTGATGGCTGCCGTGGTTAGTGGGCCGCATCGATCCTGGGTGACATCTGACAATGCTGTACGGCGAGTCCACTCCAGTGTGGGTGTATTCTCTGGAAGGCTTCACTCTTCCCCCGAATACAGTACTTGCCGTCTGTACTAACCGTCTCTAACAATCAAAGAACAACAACGCTTGTGCTGATGGCTGCCGTGGTTAGTGGGCCGCATCGATCCTGGGTGACATCTGACAATGCTGTACGGCGAGTCCACTCCAGTGTGGGTGTATTCTCTGGAAGGCTTCACTCTTCCCCCGATTACAGTACTCGCCGTCTGTACTAACCGTCTCTAACAATCAAAGAACAACAACGCTTGTGCTGATGGCTGCCGTGGTTAGTGGGCCGCATCGATCCTGGGTGACATCTGACAATGCTGTAAAGGTCGATACTGGACCCCTACCATCAGTCAATGGCCAGTTATTAGTGAATTTCCTATGGAAAAGTGAACTATTAGCATGACCCGCATGGTGAGACTTAAGCCCGGGACCACCATAGAAGTTCCTAACGTGGCCCCCTGAACACGTTTTAAGGGGTCTCTAAAATACTTCAAATTTGGTCGAGACATTCCTTTTATAATCGGTTCGACAAGTTCGTGGGGCAAAACACAATTGTGGGACAATTCTAACCCACTGTTTTGAGTATTTTAAGTTTTCACATTTGGAGTTTTTGGAACCAAAAAGGATCAGAAAAGCCCCAAATGTACACTTATTACAAATTAACTTATTGTACGTAAAAAGCCAAAGATTTTAAACCCTCCCTCATCATTCTAGCACAAGTACTTCCCGCGTTATTAAAGAAAATGTTAATTGTCATAATACAGTACGTTGTCTTATGGGGATTTTATACTGGAAGAGGTTGTTTTTCATATTTTAATATAGTTTTATCTCCCCCCATATCCCTATACCAACTTGCTATCCCGAAAATACCTCCTTCTAACTTTATAATGTACAACTTTGGTATCCTATTAGTGAATTTAAATATAACCAGGAGTATCAAAACAGCCAAAAAATAAAATTTTTTAATTTTCAAAAAATGTAACCAGTGTTGTTTTAAACCCTTTATTTGATTTTTTAAGGTTTTAATGAGGAAATTCACATCCCTCACGTAAGCGTGCTGCGTGCGATCTCGTTTAATTATCGTTTGTAAGAACAGTTTGAACTTAGAGAATAACAAGACCAGGGTTTGGAATAATTCCTTTAAACAATTAAAAGAAAACTAAAATATTGATTTTAAATGTACGGTTAGATTACTGAATGAAAGATCAAGAAAAATTAAATGTTGGTGGGGGATATAGGCTACCTCGTTGATGTTAAACGCGCAACGTGCAGTGCTGCGAACCATAACATGACTGGAAACATCCATACGAAGGAAAGTGTTCATAATTGGGTTACAAAGCTCCAATTCAAAAGACCTGCTTCAAGACCTGCTGGAAATTGACTGGACTCAAACAGTTTTAATACAACACACATTTTATTTGGCCTCGAAATATTGGTTCGCGCGAACCTTTGTTCAACGTTGTCTCTACGAAAGAGCGCGCCTTCTTGAACTCAGATAAGTCTACACATCAAATAAGTCAACCAGAAAATCTCTACTTCTCAATCTGAACCGAAGAAATTCAGAAATAAGCAATCACAAATTTCCAAAGATGAAAATCGAGCAGACCCACTCGAGATAACAATGAGAACATAATAGTCAGCAGCCTTGTAGACGCTGTATAGCGTTGGGGGATGTAAGCGGTAGGGAGGGTTGGGAGGGGTTATCAAGCGGTGTATGAAAGGTCAGCGGTCGAGCCAGATGTGGGATGAGGAAGGTACACAGGACGAGATAGAGGGTATCGATTGTAGACGACGCGACGCCCTGTCGAAGAGTGGCAGACATGTCCCCGCACCGCGAACATTGCACTAGCACCTGCACTGGTTATGAGGTTGCAAGTTGAAAATGTCGTTTGTAGTGCAATTAACTCGATAAACTTGTTTAAATTTTACGTTCAAAAACTCTTTTAAACTCAAAATTTGCAATTTATCACATTTTATTAGTGAATGTAGAGAGGAGTAGTAATATTTTTTGGAAGACACAATTAGATTATTTGTTGATTAGTTCGAACAGCATATATTCCTCCCATTGATAATTTATCCAAACAAATCAATGAAAGCACCGTAGTTCTGAATTTAAATACTACATGATAAGAAATAAAATAAATTTATTACAGTATCCCCTAGTTTTACACTGCTGTGATTTATTTTCAGTAACAAATTTAACTGAACGAGAAAGCTCTTTAATCTGTTTACATCTCTTGAAAGGTGAAATCTGTTTACGTATCTTGGAAAGGGTTTACTGTACTTGAAATCCCTTTCAAACAACAAACGCGTGAAACTGATTTAAATTATTTGATAAAAATGGATTCGATTAAACAATTTAATCTATAACCAATCTGTGAGGCTCTATACGCGGTTAAAACTGACACAAAACCTCCATGTGCCTAGGCAAGAAAAATACATAAATACAAAAATCCGACGAGCGTCATGTCATATGGAGATACGTGCGCCTGAAAGACAATATTGATCTTCAATGTCAATCGCCATGATCGTCGGCGGCACTGCCCGTGGTGTCTGTTGTGACGTCGTAGGACCATGATCGTCGGCGGCACTGCCCGTGGTGCCCATTGTGACGTCGTAGGACCATAATCGTTGGCGGCAGTGCCCGTGGTGCCCGTTGTGATGTCGTAGGTCCATGATCGTCGGCGGCACTGCCCGTGGTGCCCGTTGTAACGTCGTAGGTCCATGATCGTCGGCGGCACTGCCCGTGATGCCCGTTGTGACGTCGTAGGACCATGATCGTCTACGGCACTGCCCGTGGTGCCCGTTGTGACGTCGTAGGTCCATGATCGTCGGCGGCACTGCCCGTTGTAACGTAGTAGGACTATGATCATCGGCGGCACTGCCCGTGGTGCCCGTTGTGACGTCGTAGGTCCATGATCGTCTGCGGCACTGCCCGTGGTGCCCGTTGTGACGTCGTAGGTCCATGATCGTCTGCGGCACTGCCCGTGGTGCCCGTTGTGACGTCGTAGGACCATGGTCGTCAGCGGCACTGCCCGTGGTGCCCGTTGTGACGTCGTAGGACCATGATCGTCAGCGGCACTGCCCATGGTGCCCGTTGTGACGTCGTAGGACCATGATCGTCTGCGGCACTGCCCGTGGTGCCCGTTGTGACGTCGTAGGACCATGGTGTCGGCGGTCCTCCAGCTTTAGAACCACTGATGAATTAGTAAAGAAAATATATAGCAATACAAAAAAACTTTTAACGCTTAGAAGAATCAATTTTGTTTGTCCAACGAGTAAGATAATAAATTTTCAGACCCTTCCACAACAGTTTTACTCAATAATCTGTCAATAACTGCTCTTTTCTACACGATACTACAGTTGTTAAACTACAGGAGTTTATAAACCATTACCGTGAGAAGAGATACTACGACTTTAACAAGTAAAGCGAGTAGAATAAAAACATAACCGAGGGTAAGCAAAATAAAGTGCAGAAATGGCAATGTACGCCCTCGGGGAGTCGCTCTGACTCTTGGACCACGACCACTCCCGATATCATCAGACGCGGCGACGAGGGGCGAGGGACGAGGGTGCAGTGTTATTGGAGCCACTGCCACTGCGCTCGCACTTCACTTTCACCCTACCCTCCCGCCCCTCCCGCCGCCACGTCACAGGGGTGGTTCCTTATATACTGTAACTGAGTCAATTATTTTTATAGAACATGATTTGCACCTGAGGAGAGTAATAGTAGCGTTCACCGTCGAGGTCCTGCAGTAAGCTGTACGGTAGGTTTATCACATTTAAATAGTTAAACCGTATGACCTGAGTTGTAGCATACAAGTTAAGTACATTTATAATAAGGTTAAAATAAAAATTGTTTATTGATGTTAGTATTAAACTCGACTACGTGTAAGGTACTAGCTGGGCCAAAATGTCCGCTTGTTCACGTGGTTCCAGTTTTACAATCAAATTAAATAGCAGAGCTAATCATGACTATCATGAGTCATCATTTTTTATGTTTTTAAATTCAAACCTTTCATTTTCTCAAAAATGCTTTCTATTCAAATACGTGAACAAGGTCTGGCTTTAGTGTGTTTAAGTGTCCTTAAGGTTTCCTGAATAACACTTGGATAACACCATTACATGTCTTTCTTTAAAAGCTGACACCGCCCTAATATCACAGGCCATTAATGGTCAAAGACTTAAAACTACTGGACCGCTCGCGCCCGTGGTGAAGCGAACCAAATTTCGGTCCGGCTGCGTTCGAGGTCGCGCCGCAAATGGTGGGCTACCGCGGCAGCGCTTAGCATGGGGGATATAGGGAAAAACACGACGCGCGCTCACTTGAATTGAATTTGCAGCCAGGGAACATTTTTTATGGTTAAATGGCCTTCTGATCCGTATTCCTAAATAGTTTCTCGAATTTTTAATACCGAAAGTAAATATATTCGACCAAGGGTTAGTTGCGTAAAAATAACAGAAAGTTGGGAGTTTTGTAAAATAATCTCCTTGATGGCTGATTCTTTCATATTTCCAGTCATATAAATTGATGTACGATCCACTAGGCTTTAGGTGTTGTTCAATAATGATGTTTTGAAGTTTTTGGTACTGGAATGAATTTTTTATGAGCAGTAATATCGTTCTTTGGACTAGTGAAACTTTGAATTTTAGCATATAAACTTCGACGTTCGCCAAAAGTTGTAGATTGTATGAAAGTTAATTGGCCTATATCATAAAATTTTGTTGATGAATGAATACCAAGACAAATAATTTTTAATAGCAAATGTATTCTTAATAAACATTAATTACCAACATGGTTCGTTCACCCGTCCACGTATAATAGTAAGAACGATTACATAATGTTGCATTAATACAACATTTCGCTATTGGATAACAAAAAATTATCTTCAGTGTATGATAACAATTGATTATGATTTAAGAGACGATACAAGTACAGTATAATAATAATGGGGTATAGTATAAATGTATCCGTAGCATTAGTCAGTTTTAAGAATATTTTGGAAGGCATAGGATTAAATGAAATGATTTTTCTCAAAATTAATTTTTATTTCCTGATTAACTGTTACATTACACATTACAGTTGCATTGTAGAATGTTGTAAGATTACTTAGCAAAAACCGACTAAAACAAAAGTCGTATAACTATGTATTTTATCAAAAAACTAGGCCATGTTGTAACACAGCATCACTGAGTTGAATTTAACAGCGCGGCACGGCGCGTGGCACGTCTTGGATTGAGCGCGGCGAAAAGTTTCAGCATCTTTCAAAACGAATTGTAGGCAAACCAACAACTTTACCGAAAAATGTTAGAAATAAAAGTTTTAGAGAAACTAATTATTTACAACTTTCCCGCTAGAAGTTTGTTTCTAACCTAAAAATAAAAAACTTCCTCGCTGAGTAACTTTTTCATGTCCCTCTTTAATAACACGTAAGAGTTTTTAATTATTAAAAATATTAAAAAACTGTAAAATAAGACAACATTTATACTTTCGGATTCCGTAGTTCACGTACACAAAGAATATATAAACTTCATTACAATTCAAACATGGCAGTGAAGTCCAGGAGCGTGTAAACGACAGCGCGTTCAACGCCAGAAACAGCTCTGAGCACACAGTGGCCCACCATTTCTGTTCCGCACAGACCTATGCGGACCGTTTTTAGCTCACTTAGCGATCTCTCCAGTAGTTTTACCTCGATGTTAATGGTAGATGCATGGACCACTCTCCCCACCCCAAATAGAAATGAGCGTTTAAAAGTTAACAATGAGTGTTCATAATGAAAAAGGGCATGCTTAAAACTACTATAAACACAATTATTAAAATTACATTTCTCACTCGCAACCAGGCTAGCGATTAAAACCCGCTTATCGTCAACGATCGTACAGTAATAAGAATGTATGAGATATTGCTGCAGGAGAATGCGTAGGCGGTGTTGAAGGCAAACACTGACCTTGGCCCGACCTTGCTCAGTTGTTGGTTGAACATTTACCCGCCCTGGAGGATACGACACTTGGGAAAAACGTACAACAATGAACTATTAAAAGTAACGTTGCTCAAGTCGCTCTGAGTAAATCAAGTAATACAGTACGCTCCTATGTAAACTTATATTTACAAATCCACAGTACACTCTATTTAAATGTGTACATATCGTAATGTAGATTGCAATTTCGGTCATAACATTTGCACTTTATGGTTCATTTACCTAGACCAGGGTATACATTAGGCCTACTACATACAAGTGGCACTGGATGAGTATGCCTGCGACAAACATTCAACCTTGGTGAGGGAATCGCACTGTGGCCTGTGCATTTTAGTAAGGGATCACACTGTGTCTTTGAACGTTGGTATAGGAATTAGACTGGGTCATTTGAATTTTGGTAAGGGTTCACACTGTGGCCTTTGCATTTTGGTAAGGAATCACAATGTGTATTTGAACGTTGATATAGGAATTACACTGCGTTATTTGAATTTTGGTAAGGGTTTACACTTTGGCATTTGAACGTTGGTAAGGGATCACACTGTGTCTTTGAACATTAATAAAGGAATCATATTGTGGCATTTGAATGTTGGTAAGGAATTACACTGTGGCATTTGAATTTTGATAAGACCTCACACTGTGTCTTTGAACTTTGATAAATTAATTACACTTTGGCATTTTAATTTTGGTAAGGGGGTTCACACTATGGCATTTGAATTTAGGTAAGGGATCACACTGGTTTTTGAACTTTGAAAAAGAAATAACACAGTGGCATTTGCATTTTAATAAGGGATCACAATGTGTCATTGAACTTTGATAAAGGAATAACACAGTGGCATTTTAATTTTGGTAAGGGGGTTCACAATGTGGCATTCAAATTTTAATAAGGGGATCATAATGTAGATTTTAAAATGTTGAAAGGAAACAAACCGCACTGTCGCCTTTAAATTGAATGCACTAAATACACGTAAAATGAGGTGATATTGCACAGAGTCTACATTAGCATCTCATGGGGGCACTCCCACGAGAATTGTGACATTTCTACTGCTTCCCCACAAGGTCAATGTTGTTTCAACTTCCGTCCACAACTTATTTGTGAATATATCGTTTTTAAATGTGGTAGGAATGTTGTACTGGTTGTACTGGTTTAACTAGCGATTTTAGTGAAACCATTTTGGAAATGTTCTACCCGAATTTACTGGTGCCCTCTTCTCGAGCTTGTTTGCGATTTCGAAGAACATCAATGCAAAGTTAAAGTAGGCCTAGTCCATAAACCAGAATGGAAAGTGCGGCGAGGCAGACGCAGGAGCAGTGTCACACACGCACACGCACAGCCGCGGGCGGGCGTTAATATTTGATGGGCACAGCGAGCGTCAGCAGTTCCCGACATTCACGACAGCAAGCAACAAACACTGGCGCCTTCTGCCTCAACAAGCTATGACCCAAGATTCACGCAATATTTTCAGAAAATTCTCTTCAGATTTGGATTGGATTCACTTACTCCGCACGGATAATGACTTACTGTTGGAAGTATTAAAATTAAAATTGGTTGGTTATGATTAAATGAATATTTAAAGTAATCGATCAACTAGAATTAAATGTTGTAAAAATGAAGTACAGGCCTGCCATTAATAATTGGATTTAGCTCTGTGGAACAATAATACGCAATATGGATTTCAAGCATAACACAACAGCGTGTTCATGTGGGAGTGACTCATAAACTTAACTGGAAAATTTGTAGTCTTACGATATTTACTTGTAAAGATTTCTATGTTATATATTCCAGAAGTATGCGAATCAGTAAGGAGAGATTATTTTAACTGACCACCGATAGGATATCTTAAGATAAGCGTACGTAAGAACTACTGTATGCAATGTTTTACAGCCTCTTATATGTGTACGTTCAAACATTCAATCCATAGCAAAATCTTGTATTCATAAATATAAGCAGAACCTCAAATTGACCACGGGAAAACGACTCGCAATAAATGCACCGCTGTCATTGTACAGGTGTCTCGGAACTCTGGAACAGTTCATGAAAAAAAAATCACCTTAGGTCGAGACAAACATATTTCACATATAAACATGGGTCTCCGGTGACTAGTTTTCCTGGTCTGTATGTGTTTATTACTTAATACGTTATATCTTAGGAACATCCAAAGATATCAACTTCAAACTTGGTACCTGTATTAAATCTAATAAGACCAATTTTGGTATACAATATCAAGTTTCTACTTTGTACCATTTTAAAATGGCGGTCATTTTTGTTTTTTAAAGCTAAATATCTTAAAAACTGTAAAATTTATGAAAAAACTGTATGAATAAAAGAAAATGTGGCATTTTGTCCTAAAATTAGTGATATGAAGGTATTAACTATAGGATAGTAAATAACTGAGTTGTTGTGATTTTTAAAAGATAAAACATGATTTTTAGTAATTTCTGCGCTAAAACATCATGTTTTTCTTATAAAAATCACAATAACCCAGTTATTTATCATCCTATAGTTAACCTAGGTTAATGATTCAAAATACTATATTATTTGTTTTTTTAAGCTCTATAAAATTGTAAAACAAAAATTTTGTGTTTTAAAATTTTCAGGGTAAAAAGTTCAAAAAAACTTTTGGAAAATTTTGCAACCCCATACATCCTCCCCTTTCCCAAGATCCGATTTTTCTGATTTTCGAACTTAAAGTCATAAATGTTACTTTACACATTTTAGCCAAATTTAATCGAATTCGGACGTTTTTTACTCAAGTTATCGCATTCACGGACACGTATATATAAATTTGAACGAAGTGTTTTTTTTTATCTGGGGACCTCGAAACAAAAAGTTATCATGGTCTCGGGCTTAAGTCTTACCATGAGATCGACGGTAATAGCTTCTTCCCTATAGGGGAAATTCCCTAAAAACTTAATTTTAAGGTATATTTATTAAAAGGAAAAAATGCCATCAACAACAATGGAAAGATCCGATAAAATATGCAATTTATAAACTGTACTTTCCAGAAATAGTTGAACGGAGATATGATGTGACAGCGGAGTTCCGTAGCTCGATCATTTTACTGCAAATTGCTCCGCCAGGCGAGGTAACTGCCAATCTCCTACTTTATCGGAATCCTTTTATGACAGGTGGGCTTTTGTGGTTCGAATATACTCCTCAGTGCGCGTTTAATTTACAACCGTTCGTGGTTCATTTCATGGACAGTATACGGTACGTAATATAGGTACGTAATAGAAACTTTACAACCAATAAGGTGACGTAACTTACTCGTCGCCGAGGCGAATCCAGATCTATTAGTCTACCGCTGTTTCCACTTCGGTATTCTAATATCAGGAGTTTCTAATTGAAGCTATCGGTCACCCGAACTGGTTGTCGGAAACCAGACAAAACCAACGAAAGTGACTTTCACAATCAAGAGAGCATAAGATAGAAGAGGAAGAAGTAAATGGTCGCGGAGACAAATGAATGTGCCGACGGTAAGAAACGAGTGAGCGTGGGGAGGCTTTCACTGGACAGAGCGCGGCGAGCGGAGGGCTAGTAGCTGCGACCAATGGGGTGCGACGGAGGTAAACTACTGCCGCAGCTATGGTCTGCAGCATGAGCCATCATGGAACTTGGAGCAGGACGAGTGAGCGTGGGGAGGCTTTCACTGGACAAAGCGCGGCGAGCGGAGGGCTAGTAGCTGCGACCAATGGGCTGCGACGGAGGTAAACTACTGCCGCAGCTATGGTCTGCAGCATGAGCCATCATGGAACTTGGAGCAGGACGAGGAGTGAGCGTGGGGAGGCTTTCACTGGACAAAGCGCGGCGAGCGGAGGGCTAGTAGCTGCGACCAATGGGGTGCGACGGAGGTAAACTACTGCCGCAGCTATGGTCTGCAGCATGAACCATCATGGAACTTGGAGCAGGACGAGTGAGCGTGGGGAGGCTTTCACTGGACAGAGCGCGGCGAGCGGAGGGCTAGTAGCTGCGACCAATGGGGTGCGACGGAGGTAAACTACTGCCGCAGCTATGGTCTGCAGCATGAGCCATCATGGAACTTGGAGCAGGACGAGTGAGCGTGGGGAGGCTTTCACTGGACAAAGCGCGGCGAGCGGAGGGCTATTAGCTGCGACCAATGGGCTGCGACGGAGGTAAACTACTGCCGCAGCTATGGTCTGCAGCATGAACCATCATGGAACTTGGAGCAGGACGAGTGAGCGTGGGGAGGCTTTCACTGGACAGAGCGCGGCGAGCGGAGGGCTAGTAGCTGCGACCAATGGGCTGCGACGGAGGTAAACTACTGCGGCAGCTATGGTCTGCAGCATGAGCCATCATGGAACTTGGAGCAGGACGAGTGAGCGTGGGGAGGCTTTCACTGGACAGAGCGCGGCGAGCGGAGGGCTAGTAGCTGCGACCAATGGGCTGCGACGGAGGTAAACTACTGCCGCAGCTATGGTCTGCAGCATGAGCCATCATGGAACTTGGAGCAGGACGAGTGAGCGTGGGGAGGCTTTCACTGGACAGAGCGCGGCGAGAGGAGGCCTAGTAGCTGCGACCAATGGGCTGCGACGGAGGTAAACTACTGCCGCAGCTATGGTCTGCAGCATGAACCATCATGGAACTTGGAGCAGGACGAGTGAGCGTGGGGAGGCTTTCACTGGACAGAGCGCGGCGAGCGGAGGGCTAGTAGCTGAGACCAATGGGGTGCGACGGAGGTAAACTACTGCCCCAGCTATGGTCTGCAGCATGAGCCATCATGGAACTTGGAGCAGGACGAGTGAGCGTGGGGAGGCTTTCACTGGACAGAGCGCGGCGAGCGGAGGGCTAGTAGCTGCGACCAATGGGCTGCGACGGAGGTAAACTACTGCCGCAGCTATGGTCTGCAGCATGAGCCATCATGGAACTTGGAGCAGGACGAGCACGCCGGGCAACAACCTCTCCAACTTTCAAGAACAGAGTCCGCGATCAGATCAGAGAACATTTCTGCTGAGGAAGAATTAAACTACAAGTAGAAGGTAGGTCGTGGCTGTGAATAGGCGAAGAAGTAACTGGAGCTCTTCTACATGAGGATGAAAAGGTTTATGGCTAGTGAAGGGAGTGCTAAACTAAAGCAACTTATTGTGACAGCAATTTGATATCACCTTCATAAAATTAACAGCATATTCCAATATCCCGATTATCATAGCAGCTAGATTAAACAAGTTACGAAACTTTGGCATTTCGAACTAATAATCTTAATATTTAATTCCGTGAGCGAATCGGTCCCCACGAAATATCTCGAGCTAGGAAGAAGTTAGGTTATGACGATTCATTTTAAAGCTTGAGGGCCAAGGACGGTGGGAAAAATATCAGAAATGCCAAAAATTACGTGGGCTCCGCCCCACTGGACTTTAAAGATCCAATGATTTTCTTATAGAAATATCACTGGTGTTTTTATTAATAAGCAAAATGAACTAACGATCAGCTGTGATTATCCACTTACACAAAAACCATATGTCAGGGGTTATAGCCCCTGTAAGCCACTAGTGGTAATTATTACTGATAATTCAGCTTATCACGATACATTGATCTTTTATTGAATACAGCCACAGTTAGCTCAGATAGGCACTTTTTATGTCTTTTAGGCCTTTGGCGACAGCCAGATAAGGTCAGATTAGCTGATACCGTAGATTGGACTGAGAAGACTTGGAGGAATTAGCACACACATTGACGCCCTTCGTCCATGAGGTACACCATCCTCTAATCGTTAACTATTCAACTATTCCATCCTAAAGACGGCCACACACTACCGGACTTTTCCCCGAACAAGACATCGAACCGAGCAGGATTTGGCTTCGAAGGGAGAAAATCCGGTAGTTTGTGGGGCCTCCGAACCAGACACCGAACAAGACATCGAACCGAGCACCGAGCGCTCTCGAGGCGGTTTTTTGACGAAAGATCAAAGAAAGATCGGTCCGATGTCTTGTTCGGGGTTCGGTAGTGTGTGGTACCTCCATACGCTGCTCCGAGCGCCGTCCCGAGCGCCATCACGAGCTAGGAGCTATGTTACAATCCTCCTACATAGTTAATAATATCCAGGCCTACTGCTTTTGCAAGAAACAGTGATAGATATTTGATTTGTTAACATATTAACTACTTAACTAGTTTAACCTAAATAAAATTAATAATGTTAGTAAAATCAATTCATATGCAACTATAAATTAATCTCTTCTACATAACCCCAGCCCCCCACCACCCTACCTGCATCCCCTAAACCCCACAAGTACATGGCCGACCTGCACAACGGCAACTAAAATAGTCCCCACCGTTTTTACCCCGCTCGGTGTTTTCGCGCTCAATCTGTCCGATCCGATGTCTTGATCGGGGTCTTGATCGGGAAGAAGTTCGGAGTGAATTTAGCTACCTTCATGCCCTATTCCCTGCTCCCTGCTCGGTCCAATGTCTTGTTCGGGCAAAAGTCCGATAGTGTGTGGCCGCCTAACTAGAGCTCGGCTGGTCGGAGTCTTCTGTACCCTTGCAACACCGTGAGACCCGCGGTTGGCCAAGGTGACCCGGGGTTACGGGGTCGATCAACAGTTAGTGGCCAATCAGACCAACCCGGTGAGCGATGTGCCGAGTGCCGGTGTGAAAGGTTACCAGCTGCGGCCGTTGGTTTATGGCGATAGGTGAGCTTTGGCGGACCCGCGGCGCAACAAACAGTTCTGGTAGTCGACAACAAGCTGATGACGTAATCGTGAGGCGGGAAGTAAGTAATGGTACTAATCACGGTAAGGGAGATGTTTTATAAATTCGCTATGTGATGTTATGATACTGAACGATTCCTCGACACTCAAGACCATGGTTCTAATATGAGGCGCAGGGACCGGCTGTATTATATAGGGTAGGCGCCAGTGCTGCTGTTAAAACTACATTTATGAATCGCAGGCTAACCTAAACTGCCAAATACACCTGTGTGTGGCTCGTATAACAACTCTTCAAACCAAAACTGACAACATCACCGGTTCTTGCTTCCCTCGGTCTAAAAGTTGGTATAGATACTGTAAAAGTATACAATAATTCACAGCCCAATACTTAGTACTTAGTATTTACTGCCCATTATTTAGTACGAAGAAAGTATGAACGTTAATAACAGCTCACTATGTTCAGTTGAAATGCGACATCTGTTAAGATAGAACCCTTTATGGGCATCAGTTATGTAAAATAACAAAACCCGTTTCATAATATTGATGTTATTTGCAAGGGAACTGAGTGAATGGATTCCAGCTAACCTGATAGCACAGGGTGATTGAAGGGAGAAATGGCGAATGCAGTACTTTCCCTGCCACGGTCGAGTGATAAGAGAGAGGTCACGCACGAGGCACGTGACATTGATAACGTGACAAGGCCATCAGATAACAGATCTCCAGATAGACACGTCAGTGACTCGTTATCAGCCGACGAGAGGCTGCGGTTAAATAGGTGGGGAATGACGAGGATGAGGTAATCAATGAAAATTAAGGCAAGGTAACAAACAGGATGAAAATATCCGATTGATTATTTTTGTTTTTATTATATATCAAGATTTTTTCTAACACAATTATAAACATTAATCGACGTGGTTAATCACTCACGTACACACATAAAAGAAAAGTGTATAAAATGGTTGGTAAGAGCTATTACATTTGATAAGGCGAAAAAAGATTGTGAAACATGAAGTGTCGGTGACTTTCGTGAGAGGAGAGAGGGGCGGGAGGGGAAGGGAGAAAAACTCGTCATCAAATGAAGCCCATTCAGACCAGATTGGATTTTCATTGTGGACCGGTGAAAAAAATTGATTAGCCTTTTTTGCAGCACACGGCCGTTCAATAAGGAAATGCCGTTTGGTAAATGGAAAACAGGCGGTGAAACAATTACTATACTGTACACTTAATATTCTTACTTTTATTTTGTGTAATTGACCGCAAATTAAAGCACAAAATGAACTGTTGTCTAATTACTGACGTGACGATTCTTTAATTAATGGTTAAGGTAAAGCAAAGTTAGATGCATGAAGCGATGGATAAGACCATGAAGTTAGACGGGCGGATCATGATACAATTAGATAGTTACATTCATGAAATGAAGGTCAATTTGCTCCTAATAAATTTGATGTTAATTCCCACTACAGTAGTCCACTTGTAGGCGACAATTTTTTTTTTATTTTTTAAATACCAACATTTGATCGTCTAAAGCGTACAAAACCACAAGCCAACCATTTAAACATTGTCTACAGCTTTTGACATTTTAAATTGATTTTAAATTGATATCGGAATTTACTGATTTACTGATTATTCCACAAATTTATAAAGCACTAAATTTAAAAGCGAAGGCTTTTACTACATCAACGCATTACAACATATCACATTGGACTGGTGTAAAAATAATAAAAGACGAAGCAATACTGAATCTGTTTGAATACAATTAATTTTCAATTTATGTCAACGTAATTCTTGGACGCAGCAACGCGCGCCGGACCGTTAGTAGTTTATAGTATTGAAATGATGTGCTATTTGAAAATTTGTTTTGACTTCATTAGAGAAGTCGGTATCGGCGTTCACACAAATGTTATCCGTATGATAATCATCGATCACAGTCTGCGGATGCTGCTGATATTGTGTATTGATAGTATATGATGTTAGTTCCACCGTAGAAGAGTCTACAATTGTTTCAAACATCGTGTAGAATATCTATTTAGTCAAAACACGAGGTGAAAATTAAGATAAACGTCTGAGTCTAAAAGTAAATAAAGACACTGGTTGTTGTTTTAGTGTGTGAAGATAAACCACGTATTGCAACTTGGAGGAGGCGAACTTTACAAACGTTGATGTTAAAATGTTCAACAAATAATACCTTTGTTATTTAAATCCCCCCCACCCCCCACTACTATTATAGTGCCACACGCGCTTGGCCCAGAGGCGCGCTAAACAGGAAGGACATGTCATCAATTGGGATCTCGTTGACTCGCTTAACTGTTCCTTCCTTGTTCCTTCCCCACACTCCCCCACCCCGCTTCCTCGTCCTGATTCAATCAACCAACCTGTCACGTCGGAGTGATGATACGTCAAGGCCCAAGCGCGGCCGTGGAGCAACATTTTAAATTAGCACATTTCGAAATAACACATCTTTAAAATTACGAACAATCATAAATTTCTTTGGAGCCGGTCCGACTGTTTGTTATTATGCCGGTAACAAAAGGCGAAATGAAAGGGAATTACAACTGTGTTTCTGAAGTTAAACGTACAATACAGAGAAAGATAATATCAAAGACAGCTTTCATAATGGAGACCGACAATGCTGTTCGTGTAGGCCAACCACCGCTCAAGCTGGTCTGTCGCAGGGAAGTTATATTATTACTGTCGCAGTTGTACATTATGTTCCCCCTATAGACACCCTGTACTGATGTCCCCCGCCCCTCACACAACCTCCCTAGCCAGCCAACGTGCAGGTAGCCAACACAGCACACATAACATAGCCGACATAGCCTGTAGGCCACATAGACATTTACATCTACGTCAAGAATTTCAGTTTGGAAACAAATTACAATAGTTATAACAATTATAACAATAGTTTCAACTTTAATAAAGAATAGGGAACGAGTCAGAGTTCAGCTATTATTAATTTAAACAATTAAAACACATAATTAAATCACACATTCACGATATATTCTAAAAGAAAATGTTGTACTTACAACAGATAATAGTTTGCACTGGGACGTACCTGAAAATAAAAATACCTAATTAAAACACCATAAAAACAAGACTCAGTCCAATAAGTTCAAAACTAAAAGATACAACAAATATACATCAACAAAATTGCAACGTTATGGAAACTCTTGAATCGTACATCTTGTTACAGAGTTATGTATACATCTCAGGCTAAAAAAAGTGTTAATAACATTTAAGTAACAATTCTAAAAAAAGTATATTAAAAGGACATTCAGCAGTTACTAAATTTGTAATATAGTTAACTATACTAATGTATGGTATACTATATAGTACACTATTTTAGAAATTTAGTAACTACTGAGAGTATTTTTTCCAATTATTTCCACGGCGTCGGAGTGATTGGAAATGTTCCGACATTACAGTACAGTCAGTTTCCCGCTCCAACTGGAGTGAGCGGAGTGATAGGCAAGACAGAGCTGCAATTGCAGCGGCGACATTGACCGCCGGTGATTATGCCCATTACGCCGCCACTTTGGTGGCTCGTTTACTTTCGATTGCGCGTAACCGGCGCGAGTCGTCCGCCCACCAGCCTCGTAGCCTCAGCCTCGTACCCTCGCCCCCACCAGCATCTAGCCTCAGCCTCGTACCCTCACCCACACTAGCGTCAGCCTCAGCCTCGTACCCTCGTCCCCACCAGCCTCGTAGCCTCAGCCTCGTACCCTCGCCCCCACCAGCCTCAGTCTCAGCCTCGTACCCTCGCCCCCACCAGCATCTAGCCTCAGCCTCGTACCCTCACCCACACTAGCGTCAGCCTCAGCCTCGTACCCTCACCCACACTAGCGTTAGCCTCAGCCTCGTACCCTCACCCACACTAGCGTCAGCCTCAGCCTCGTACCCTCGTCCCCACCAGCCTCGTAGCCTCAGCCTCGTACCCTCGCCCCCACCAGCCTCAGCCTCAGCCTCGTACCCTCGTCCCCACCAGCCTCTAGCCTCAGCCTCGTACCCTCGCCCCCACCAGCCTCAGCCTCGTACCCTCGTCCCCACCAGCCTCTAGCCTCAGCCTCGTACCCTCGTCCCCACCAGCCTCGTAGCCTCAGCCTCGTACCCTCGCCCCCACCAGCCTCAGCCTCAGCCTCGTACCCTCGTCCCCACCAGCCTCGTAGCCTCAGCCTCGTACCCTCGCCCCCACCAGCCTCAGCCTCAGCCTCGTACCCACCAGCCTCTAGCCTCAGCCTCGTACCCTCGTCTCCACCAGCCTCGTAGCCTCAGCCTCGTACCCTCACACCCCCCCAGCCTCAGCCTCAGCCTCGTACCCTCGTCCCCACCAGCCTCTAGCCTCAGCCTCGTACCCTCGTCCCTACCAGCCTCAGCCTCGTACCCACCAGCCTATAGCCTCAGCCTCAGCCTCGTACCCTCGTCCCCACCAGCCTCTAGCCTCAGCCTCGTACCCTCGCCCCTACCAGCCTCAGCCTCGTACCCTCGCCCCCACCAGCCTCTAGCCTCAGCCACAGCCTCGTACCCTCGCCCCACGCACCATGAATATTGATATTCGATCTCTAAAAGGCGGTAAATTCACCAATCGACGGAGAACGCTGCTTGAATTTAAATAAACCCGGTAGGAAAACGTGCGTAGTACCGCAGAGTTTGAAAACATATTTTCCTACGTAAATGGATAGTACTTGTACAGAGTTATAGGACGGTAAGTTACAAAGTATTACCGGGGAGACCGAGCCTCGTTGATATTTGATTAGTTTAATGGGTGAAAAATATGCCCATAAGCAATCTTTATTCGACGGTTCTAGTCACTGTTTTCAAGAAGTGTGTTGATACTTCACCTTGTGTAAGTGCTTAGCTACTTTGACAGTTCACTAGTTAATTTATTCACAGCTGCTATGATTATTTTGTTTTGATTTGAAACTCCTTAAGCTCAATGTTAAAATTTCTAATTTTGAAATTAGACTTTCAACAAAATTTGAATTTTTCTGGGGTTGAGGTTTTTACCAATCGTATTTTTAGGGACAAAAGCACCTAACTCCAAAGTTTAACAAAATCCGCTAATTCCGCTGGATTCCGAGATAAATTTTCAGACAGACAGACATTGCTCGTAATATTAGCGTTTAGGATCAAGTATGTTCAATGAAGAACCAAGGGAATGAGCTATGCTCGCAGATGTTTCACTGGTTTGCAGCCCACTGTTTTTGATCACCTGACATTATACCTTTAGTTTTTATTTGAAACCTTAAGTTAAAATTTTCGTTCCTCAAATGCTTTTTCCAGCAACACTTATTTTTCCTGGTGTCATGGATGTTGTAAATCAGTCTCTGAGGTCCACAAACCCTTATTTTTTAAAGATTACGCAAAATTCTTCCGCTGAATTTCCAAATCCATTTTGCACGAATATATTAGGCATATTGAGTGTAGGATTTAACTAAACTAATCACTATTTTACCGTAGGAGAAAAAGGGTTATTACTAAAGATCGCTATGCTGATACACTCGATCGATAGTTGACAAGGATATTCGAAGGGACAACTTATCATCATATCAATATATCCTATTATTATTAATCTATGTATTACATTTTCAACCAACAAATGATTGATTTTACTCCTGAAGAAACCATAACAATTGCTTTAATTGCCTCCTAATATAATCCAATCATAAGAATTTCCAAAAATTCTAATTTTAGTTAACATCTGTCTTAACTTACATCACCGTTTGTTGAATATAACTGGCAAAAGTTAACTCTCTCAGAAGGTTAGCTCTTTGAGCAGCCGAACTGTAGTTATACTACTACTGTATTTCAAACAAATAACTTTAATGTTCACATTGGGCACAGAATTTCAGAATGCAGAAAAACGCACGTTTCCACTGGATTAACCGCAGCGGAAGTGCTATACACTAGGTTTTAAATTATTGTGGTGCGGAAGTACAACCCCCAACATAGCTAAACACCACTTTAGACGTTTCGAAATGCGCTGATGACTGAATTTCGATTCGATACGCGGTCCGCAGCGACGGAGTCAATCGGAGCGGTCAGGTTCGCACACGTCCAATTTGTGCGGTCACTTCGGTCCACGGAGTGTCCATGTTACAGTGCGGTCACTTCGGTCCACGGAGTGTCCATGTTACAGTGCGGTCACTTCGGTCCACGGAGTGTCCATGTTACAGTGCGGTCACTTCGGTCCACGGAGTGTCCATGTTACAGTGCGGTCACTTCGGTCCACGGAGTGTCCATGTTACAGTGCGGTCACTTCGGTCCACGGAGTGTCCATGTTACAGTGCGGTCACTTCGGTCCACGGAGTGTCCATGTTACAGTGCGGTCACTTCGGTCCACGGAATGTCCATGTTACATCAGGACACTACTATCACACTACTATCATAAGCCAAATGCCAAATAGCTTCCTGGAATATGTAAATCACTGATTAGATATTAGGAATTGTAAGTGCAACTCTTGGCATAATAGTTTCCAATAAATTAGATAAAATTTATAGAGGGTAGTTTCTTTTCTGAATACAATGGTTATAAGTACGGTAGGGCAATATGTGAACGTTCTCGTTTATGCAGAATCGAGTTATAGTCATGTAACTGATTCAAAACTCAGATACAAATTGTTCAACTTCAAGTTTCTTAACATTTGATAAAAGTAGTGAAATTTGTCGTACATGTGGAAATATTTCTGAAAATTAATGATGCAAGTTATGAAATATTCATAAAAAAATGTAAACGTTTGACGACGAGCTCCGACCGAATTCGATACTGACACAATAATCAATCTCCCAATCTGACACGAGGTAGCGCGAGTGCTTCAAGTGGCGGAGGTTGTAAAACAGTTCAGTTCGAGTGGCACTTGAGCACTTGACGCGATATGTTGACGCCGAGTAACCGGCAGATAGCTGTAGCGCTGCAGAGGCGAGATGGAACCATCGGAAACCGATCCAGACTGTCTCTGATCTTCTAATACCTTTCCGTGTGTCACGATCCAGACTGTCTCTGATCTTCTAATACCTTTCCGTGTGCCACGATCCAGACTGTCTCTGATCTTCTAATACCTTTCCACGTGTCACGATCCAGACTGTCTCTGATCTTCTAATACCTTTCCGTATGTCACGATCCAAACTGAATCTGATCCTCTAATAACTTTCCGTATCTCACGATCCAGACTGTCTCTCATCTTCTAATACCTTTCCGTGTGTCACGATCCAGACTGTCTCTGATCTTCTAATACCTTTCCGTGTGTCACGATCCGGACTGTCTCTGATCTTCTAATACCTTTCCGTGTGCCACGATCCAGACTGTCTCTGATCCTCTAATACCTTTCCGTGTGTCACGATCCAGACTGTCTCTGATCCTCTAATACCTTTCCGTGTGTCACGATCCAGACTGTCTCTGATCCTCTAATATCTTTCCGCGTGTCACGATCCAGACTGTCTCGGATCTTCTAATACCTTTCCGTATGTCACGATCCAGACTTTCTCTGATCTTCTAATACCTTTCCGTGTGTCAAAATCCTGACTGTCTCTGATCTTCTAATACCTTTCCGTATGACACGATCCAGACTGAATCTGATCCTCTAATAACTTTCCGTATCTCACGATCCAGACTGTCTCTCATCTTCCAATACCTTTCCGCGTGTCACGATCCAGACTGTCTCTCATCTTCTAATACCTTTCCGTGTGTCACGATCCAGACTGTCTCTCATCTTCTAATACCTTTCCGTGTGTCACGATCCAGACTGTCTCTGACCTTCTAATACCTTTCCGTGTCTCACGATCCAGACTGTCTCTGATCTTCTAATACCTTTTCGTGTGTCACGATCCAGACTGTCTCTGATCTTCTAATACCTTTCCGAGTGTTAAACTGCAGGCTGGAATAGATCTCATCTTTAATCTCTTGTTTAATCTCTTGAGCTTTAAACCTTTAATCGGGTATTAAACTGTAGCGCCACAAAAGTATATACATTTGCTGGATATTCTTAAGGTTTACAAGTAAAGAATATTACAATACACTATTGAACAGTGCTGTATTCAATTATATGTGCATATTCTACCCGAGTACTGGATACAAATAAAATAAATCACACAACGCTATAGTCAAATTACAGAGAAATCAATATGCTAAACTAAGTCGCTCTTGTAAGCGAATGAGAGTAGAATGTATAATGTACAAAACACTCCGTAATTTTGTGTTAGAGTAGATAACAATTAATCTACAACGACGAAGGTTGGAGTCATAAATTCGTCCTAATGTTATCGTCAACGTTTACTGCTCTACTTAAACTGTGAATTGCCACAATAAGTAGTTTACAATGTGTAGAGACATGTTTGGCAAACTTACTATATAGTGTTTGCTACGGTATGTGTAGTGACGGTGTTCAATCATGTTGTCACCTTTGTACTATACCTAGATCAAATATTTCATTAGAGGATTTCCTATGATTTTTTCAGTCTCCTTTTTGCTTGTGAATAAACAACGTTAACTGGGCTACCGTATAATATTAATATACATAGAATATAGAATTGACTTAAAGTAATTTTATGCACGTTTACTGCGCGTGCGCTATTTCTATCGTATGGTTTTATGTTGATGATTTACGATACGGAAATGAGATAGTACTTTAAAATAGTCCGACAGTTAAATTACAGGTACAGTTCGGTTCACGGTGCTTGGCACCTGGAGAAGGCGAGAAACTACTGAAATTTCTCGTAAATAAAAGTAGACATTAACAAAAACAACCAAAACAAATGTTTTAAAATTAAATAAGTGATTTTTGCTTTCTGTTGACAAAAGTAGACTGTAACACTAACGGCACTAAGCCAAATAGAGGTGACAAGTCATTCCAGAGTATACGCTAACTAGACATCAAATCATCCGCGGGTGTAAGGACTGTAGATGGGGATAAGTGTTTTTTTTTTTTCATTTTTGGAATACAAACTAGTAAGAATCTTCAAAATAGTCTTCATGGCGAAGAAAATAACATTTTACTGTAATGCATTTTCCGTTGCTCTTCCAGGACAATGATACGTTTTACACTCACTCAAATCAAAGTAACGGTGTTAAAATATGCCTCGTTTGATGCTTTTGAGCTGTCCAAAAATGTCCGTTTCCAATACTCTACACTGCATGCTGTCTCCTACGTCCTGTTTCTCACCGATGACCGGCAGTAAGATTAGCCTCTAGTAGACTCCAGTAGTCCCATCACCATGGTCAGCTGTCCCACCGGTCATTAGATGACTGGACACTCGCCTAAGTAAGTTCCGCAAGGTCACGAATACTTTCCCCAACCATGCCTCAATTATGCCGCACTTTCTATCATAACACTGATGTAAAAACACCAATGTAAAAACATTTCGGGAAATTGTAATTACATAAAAAACTATTCAACAGCAATGTAATCGGTCGTTTCTTTAGCACAGACCAACGAGTCAATTTGCAGTTTTTTCAATCCATTAGTATTAACTTTCACAGTTTATCCGCCAATGAAATATTAAGTACTGATAATATGAGTAGGTATGTGGTTATTGAGATTTTTGATTAAAAAATGTACTTGTGTTAATTGGCATACAAATTTTATAATTAAAACAAATAAATAATATGTCAACTAAAACATAAACACTCATTTTGAAGTCAACAATCTCAATAATCACAGAACCCACTCACGTTACCACAACTAGCTCCTGCAAGACTCTTTAAATGACACACTCAATCATTATTCGTCTTACGAGATTATTTCACTTCGTCCACTTTAAGCCAATAAGAGCGCACATTAAGTAGTACGGTGGACGATAACAAGGGAGACCCTTCAGGAACTACGAAGTGATATATGTACCAATAATGTCCTAGGACCGTTATATCAGTATATAACACACACACACACACACACACACACACACACACACACACACACACACACACACATACATAAATATATATATGCATGATCATCTTGAACACGTCCCTACACTTCCCACTCGATTAGCACGCGTTCCAGTCACTGCGGAAGAAACAACAACAATTTACCGTCGGGCCGGTAAAACTGAAGAGAACAATTAGCACTAACATGCGAACGAGTGGAAGGGAGAGAGGGAGGGAGAGAGGAACTGCTTGTTGCAACAAGCGATGATTGCAAGGGCGGCGGCGTGTGCTGCTAATTAAAATAACGCGGGCGCTGCGGAGCACAAAAACAGCAAACTGGAGCCGAGCGGGTGGCGACAGAGACGCGACGACTCGTGCGAGTGCTGGGGTTCTTTGCTGTGTTATGTTTTTTTGATTATTAGATGCAGCCTTGTTTCGAATGAAAATCGCAAAACTAAAAATTCATCCGGAAAAAATACATATTATATATCTAATATATAAAATTCTCGTGTCACAGTGTTTGTAACAACACTCCTCCGAAACGGCTTGACTGATTCTTATGAAATTTTGTGTGTATATTCGGTAGGTCTGAGAATAGAATAAACTATTTTTCTTTTTTTCGATAGGCGAGTGAGCGTAGCGAACGAGTTCATATTTAATAGGACTAAACTATTTTTCTTTTTTTCGATAGGCGAGTGAGCGAAGCGAACGAGCTCATATTGAAAATGAACGAGTATTTGACCAAAAACAAATTCAATGACGTTAGGACAGGACAACGTCTGTCGGGCCAGCTAGTATACATATATAATTCAATCACTTTTCAATTTTATACCAGTATTTATACCAGTTTTATACCAGTATTTTTGAACCAGTATTGGTACAAAAATAGCCTAAGTTGACCTAACCTAGTGGGTTTACTGGAGTATAGTTGTTGACAAATACTCAAGTTACACAATAACAAAATATTCTATTTAAAAACATGTGTCCTAAAACTATAAAAATTAACAGGAGAGGACCACTATCTGTAATCAATTCCCTACGTGCCGCCGCCCTGCACTGATGACCTCCGAGATGCGGGGGCGGGGGGCTCCGCCAAACTGTGATTGGTGATAACATCTCGGCCAGACCGAGTTGTACGTTTCAATTAGAAACAGCATAGCATAACGCCCGGCCCACTGTATAGCCTTCACTCCCCGACTGTCGTAAACATACGATATTTGCCAACTCTATTTACAAGTCCTCGCGCAACCTAAAATGACAACGGATAAAACATATAAAGTCAATGAGCACGGTTTTAATTAGACGGGTCGGTTGTTGGGTTTTTGATTCTGCTAGAGTGAGGGAAGGGTTTAAAAATGTTGAATAGCTCATTTTAGTGCACTAATACAGAACTAAAAATACAGGGAAGTTACACTTTAACTTTCTTTAATAGCAATTATACTTAAAGAAAAACAGCTGGCACACTTATATCAATCACCCTGTATACAGTGCGTTGCACGATTGAACAACCAGGCCATCCGTAAGCCCAATGTTAATAACACTAGTCTTGGGGACGGCCTAGTTTTTCACTAGAGCAACGAACGCACTGTACTATCGAGCACAAAGTCCTTTAAACGATATTTAATAAACGGTATCAGGAAACTGACACATACTGTCTCCCTTCCAGCCCAACTTTAATGAATAAATTACTTTTTACTTAGTAAAATATAGAATACAAAGCACGGTCGAATGTACAGAAAATCTTGTAAACAAGTTGTTTTCAAAAATATCCACACAAATCCCTGTTTAGGAGGCACTACAGAATCCATTGCTACACACGTGGTTTTAAGAAGGGAAATGCCCCCTATTCCCCCCCGCATCAGGGTGATTAAGGGGCAACATATTTCGAATTTACTCTGTTGGCAATGCTAACTTGATAAGCATATTGTCACACCCCCTGGCTAAAAGGGTGAACTGGGGGGGTAGATGCAGAGGTAAAGTGACTACTACTAGTTTTACCTTAAGTATTTATTTCCAAAGGTCCCTCAGGTCGACCCATCCTCCCTAGCGGTAGCTGACAAACCACTCCGGTCTTCTCCTACGCGTACAGGATGAAGAGGTTCCGTCTGCCCGGTCCACCTCCGTACCCCATAGCCCGAGGTTGGTAGGTCCTGGTCGTCCCTGGTCCCGGTCCTCGGCGATGCACCTCCAGCTCCTCTGCTCCGCTCGTCAACGCTACACACCACACACTCACGTCCGCCCGCGGCGCGTCCTCTCACTCCCCACCATAACCCCGGTACGCAGTGCTTCCATAACGGGGAAACTAAACGTCTATTAATTTCCCTAGGCGAAGGGAAATGGGCCCCTTCGTCACAATATCAAGTTTGAACGAAATTGATCAATAAATTAGAGAGAAATAGTAATTTTTGTTTTCCCCATAAGAATAACATTGGACAACGTACTGCGTTTACCGCAAAATGGAAATTTAAATTTTCTCCGCAACCAGTAATCGTAGAAATATAATTCAAAATACTAAATTATGTAATTTTTCGAGCTCTTTTTAATGGTGAATATTAATATTTTTGTATTTATGTTTTTTTATGAAAAAATCAAAAAATTGAATGTTTTACTGTATATTTTAAGCCTTGTAATTTCTAAACCCGAATTTTTACAGAAATGCGGGTGGTGCCACCATTTTGTTAGAAAACTAAAGTTCTACAAAGGACTAAAGTTTAATCAAAATCGTTAGAGCCGTTTTTGAAAAAACTTGATTGTTTATGTTTTTTGGTGGTTTTTGAGAGATAATTAAGGGTACCCTTAAAAATAAAAAGTTTAAAAAATTTAAAAACGCCTGGAGATATCATGAATTAGTACCTACATACCAAATCTCATAAAAATCTGACCATTGGTTAGGGCTCTGTACACATCCATACAGACAGACAGACACACAAACATCAAGTTAAAACCACTTTTTTGGGTTCAGGGAACACCAAAACGAATATATCCACTAACAACTCAAATTCGAAAATTTTGACGAAAACAATACTTTCTCCATATACTTTGTATAAGGGGGAGAAAGTAAACATTTAAACGAAGTTACTACAACTTCATTAAACAACAGGGATCCTGTAGATGTAATGGTCAACCCACATGTGATGAAAACTCATCTGCTGAACAGGTTCCGCGAGCCGATTGATGGCTCGATAATGTGGATTATGTAAATGCATACCAGCACCTCGTGGGATACGGTCAAAAGGTCACTTCTACCGGGCGTCTTTGGTCTTTGATGATGATGACACAAGATTCCAGTAATTTGTAACTTTGTTTCTTCGCTTGTCGACAATTTGTTAGCTGCGGTAGGTGGAATCGTGTACTGGAAATGTACAAATTAAGATTTCAGTTCTAAAATACACGGAGTGTTTATTTTTCACATCGCTTTGCTCTACCTTCAATTATAATGTTCCAAACTTTACGACAGCTTTTTGGGTTTACTACGACTATTGTTTAGTTCTTACAATCACAAATTACAGTAACATAACAAGCGTGTGGCGTGTTAATGTCCTCAAACAGGTAACATGCTCAGATCATTTGGAACACTCAAAACTCCACATGTATTGTATTACCAAGAGAACCGTCCAGTCCGCTGTTTCTGCCGGCTTCTCCCATAAAAGTAACTAACTTCCAAAGCCCGTCCCTCCTCAACGTACCATCGAAATCGATGATTTATGGTTCATTTTACAGAGCACACACATACCTAACAATCTCAGTGAGGACGATTTCTATATTACAAATAGTACTTCCATAACAAAATCGTAAATGTTGAATATTTTGGAATTTTCTTCAAATGTTATTATTAGTGAATTTCCTATGGAAACATTAACTATTAGCATGACCCGCACAGTGAGACTTAAGCCCAGGACCACCATAGAAGTTCCTAACGTGACCCCCTGAACACTTGTGTGTTCACACTCTAGCGGTCGCAATTGTTGACCGATTTACTTGAAATTTGGTAGGAACCTTCCCTTTTGTAAACAGTTGGCCAAGTTCGTTGGGCAAAACAATCGGACAACTCTAACCCGTTTTTTTGGGATTTTAATGTTCCAAATTTTGAGTTTTTGGGCCCAAAAAGGGTCAGCAAAGCCCCGAATGTAACATTATTGTATATTAGATTATTATACGTAAAATGCCCAACATTTTAAGCTCTCTCTCATCATTCTAGCACAAGTATGTACCGAGTTATT
Source organism: Allygus modestus (assembly GCA_963675035.1). NCBI lineage: Eukaryota > Metazoa > Arthropoda > Insecta > Hemiptera > Cicadellidae > Allygus > Allygus modestus. The sequence continues at coordinate 350,001,148 of OY776112.1, forward strand.
AAAGAAAATGTCAATTGTCTTAACGCAGTACGTTGTCTTATGGGGATTTTACACTGGAAAAGGCTGTTTTTCATATCTTGATGTAGTTTTATCACCCCCAAAATCCCTATACCAACTTGTTATCCTGACTATACCTCCTCCTAACCCTATAATTTACAACATTGCCATCCTAATAGTCAATTTAAAAATAACCAGGAGCATCAGAACAGCCAGAAATAACATTTTTCAATTTTCAAAAAAAAAATGTTACCAGTGTTGTTTTAAACCAATTATTAGATTTGTTTAAAGGTTGTAATGAGGAAATTCACTTTCCTCACGTCAGCGTGCTGCGTGCGATCTCGTTTATGATATAGAAGTGTTGCTCGCTGAAATAGCTAGGAAATGTTTTGCTCTTTAAAATGAGCCAAAACCAACGATAGGATAATCCGTTGAGGAGGGAGGGACTTTGGAAGTTAACATTGTTCTTAAGGGAGAAGCAGAAAGGCAAAAGTTTAGTTTGTTTGGGAAACCAAATGTGGCATTGAACGGTAAAAATAAAAAGTACACATCATACCGCAGTTTTCTTCTGACGCTGAAGAGGCAAAGAGAAAGACAGAACCCAGAAGGGAGATTCTCCTTGTCCGATCTTCCTACCACTGTCTACAAATCTATAGCGAAATCCCTCGCAAGTCAACACCATTGCTAGCGACGAGTTACCCAGTCTGCACGGTGCACTGTGGTGTACCGCTATGATGGTCGGGAGCCTCGCCGCCCATGACGGACGTTCCTTCCCCAGCCGACGCAGCAGGCTGATCCCGCGATCACGCCGTGCGCCGTGGTGATCCGACCACCCACCCGGCCTCAGCAACCGGTAGTTTCCTTCAATTCCTCTCCTTCCAATAGCCACTCATCAGCATCAACTAGACTAGACCAGCTGTTAAAACAAACTGAGAGTCAGTCACGACGGGGCCATAACTTTCCGTGAACAAGGGAGGTTGGCAGTTGGCAGTTGGCAGTTGGCGGTTGTTGGGTCTTGGGTTAGCCGATTTGGGGAGATTTATTGGTTTACTGCTGAGATCGTGGAATACTAAATTATATGGTGTGTGACAAATTACAGAAGTTACGAGGTATCTGGTGATGTGTAATGTGTTGGAGAAATTTGTATGAGTTCAGCTAACGTATCACGTAACGGTCAACTAACATTCGTAGAAGTCTCACAATATAGGTATTGGATTACTGTCTTCAACTGAGTAATCTTGAACAGTCATCGCAGACAATTTGCAATGCGAATACCGGGGACGTATTCGATGAACACTAATCCAGAATTCAAAATTGGTAATACAGGCCTACTGTACATTAGAGCCCAAACACATGTCCAAACTTCAAAATAATTCATCAACGATATCAGAGTGTATCTCAAATTCAAATCACTGTAAATGTAATGGAAGTGTAGTTTATTTTATAGAACCGCCTGTACTTTTGGATTTAGTCAAAGCTGAAATACAGTACTTTGTACATAGTACACAGTTGTACATAGTACACATCAGTACACAATTGAAATCGAAGGGTGTTGAGATATTCTGAAATTATAAATCCAAATAATATATTTAAATTCATCATAAATGGATTCTGATAAACCAACAAAAGTGGATTTAAAAATTGATCAAGTATAAATGACGCAACACATGACATACTACATAATGCATCAAACAGCATAATACCGGGAGAACATTTAGTCGATGGCATTATAGCAAAAACAAGGTCAATGGCTAAGCGAAGGCGATTACTTTGCCCTCTCAACGCATTGGCGTTCCATGGCGTGGGTAGGGCGCCGACAATGCCGGGACAAATTTCCTTCGTTTAACTGTTTGTCTCTAATAATCATGTTGTTTCGAAGTGTTGTGTCGCAGCGAAAAGTCGTTAGTCTCACTTACAGAACCAAACTTTAATTATCTACTCAGTGTAAACAAGTTCAAGACATGTATTTAATCAAGAAAAAGACTCTTTAAAATCCTATTATCATTAGTCTCCGGATTTGACAGCGAAGCAATGCGGTTATGTTAGATTACTCCCCTTTAAACATAATAAAATAACTAAAACCCTTACGTTGCCAGTATTCAGCACTGAATGGAAATCATATTATTGCAGTCAAATGACAGAAATACCGGGGAGTAATTGATTTCAATTAGGATTAAATAAAGAGCACACTTGAGTTATAAGAATCACAATCAATCGTCTCTATTGTGGCAGCTTATAACTATTCAACAGCGGCATAAAATTAAAAGAAGAGGAAATTCTTAAATTAAATCATCTTCTAAATGATCAACATCCTTAACTTCATAAAACGTTTCACAATTAGAAGGTGTTTGCCCACCCTCCCAAAGCTGTTCGTGTCATTAACATTACTCTTAATAGCGTCATGAAGACTATAACAGAGCTGCATACTGACGACTTGTAACAACTAATGTTCGCATCATAATTTCCCCTACGATTTTGACGAGGTTAGTGATGGCTGTGTTGGTCGTGGAGTTTATGGTTGTAAAAGTTAAGGAAATTTAGGGTATACATTGAGGGCAACTTTAAAATTGTATTATTTTTGAACAGGGTTTTACAAGAAAATCAGTAATAGTTAAAAAATAAACAGATCTTGTTTGCACCGTCTGAAATTTTAATACAAAATGTGTTTCTACTGATTCGTTGCTCCAGATGGAAACTGCATAAGACTGGAAAGGAAAACTCACAATGCATTTTGAGGGAGTTTTTAAAACAAAGATACCTGAAGAGGTTTTTTTGCAAACTGAATTAATGGGAGAGCTGAACTTCAGACACTCAAAAACTACACAGCTGAACAGGGTTTGATTTCTTAGATTGCAACAAAATATGAAATTCATCAGACTGATTAATTTTGTAATCCACATTTTTGATTTTTTAAGTATTTATAATTAATCTGTTTTGATTGGCCCATTGAGAAAATTAATTAGATTGAGTGAAGGCCTTGACCTTTAATTCCCAGCTGCTGTTACGAGCATTTAAAGCGAGGATAGTGTTGCTCGCAAATAAGCAAGTTCTTGCGCTTTCAATATGTTTAGGGAGGGCATCAATAACAAGAAGAAACATAACTGGTCCTAGCACAGAACCCTGAGGAACTCCATTGGTTACTGCACGAGAAGAAGATTTATTGGCCGCAAAAAATTCTGGTATCAACATTTGGGATTTCGACTACTCGACTTCTGAAAGGTAACTAGACGTGCACTAGTGGCCAACCCCTCTGACCCCAAAGTACCAGAGTTTGGAGAGCAAAACAGAATGATCAATGAGGTCAAAAGCTTTTCAAGATCGAAAAATAATTTAGCTGCTACATTTTCAAAATGAAGAGACTGTACTAGCAATGAAACAGAGTATAGCATCAACTGTAATCAAGGGTTTAGAATCAGTAAACAAATCTTACTGGTATAACAACATTTTTAAACTTTTATATATATTTTTTTAATTTTTCCAAGCACTTAAATATTAAGTAAACCAAGATATACAACACGCCCCTATATCAGGGCAGATGTACTGTCGTTTATTTACAACATAAACTAGAACCAAGCACTCAAACTATCAAGAAACACTTATTGCAGGGTGGGAATCACAGTGACAGTGGCTACGCCTTCATAAATTTCTAAAACAATCGTCTCTCTCTCTCTCTTAGTGATGAGTGATGCGCTCTTTGTCCGTCCCACGCGGTCGTGGTCGTCCTTGCAACAACGTGCATTGGCTTCACTAGTAAGCTATTTCACGGTCATTACAAACTTTAACTGGCCATCCATCTCCATTACTTATAACTTTTCCATATCATCAGTATTTTGTGAATTTCGCGAGAATCCAAATGTTGTGAGATCAGCGGTAAGTAGCAGTGAAGCACGTTGCTGCCCGTTTCGCGTCAGTCAGTTATTGCGACCAGCAAGTTGAGCATCTGTGCGGTGAGTCAAGTTGAAGGTGGGATATTTATAGACTGTTTACGTTGCATCTGGCGCTACCTAGCTCTTTTATCCTTTTGCAAGGGATTTAAACGGATCAGCACGCAAGATTATGGGGTGATAATATTCAAATACAAATTGAATATAAGATTGCGTCCAAAAAATTCCTAATCAGGTGCGGTTGTCTTTAGTATTACTAGAGTATGATAATTGTGACGCTGTGGTATGAGGGAGAAAGAGATCTTTTAAAATCCTAGATAAGGAATTCATAGTTTCAACTGAAGGAAACACTGCCGTCAGGCGTGATCGACTGAACTATTGCCATTTTAAAAAATATTGTGGAAATGTCCTATCACTGATTAGTACCAAGCTAAACAAATATAACAAGTTGTTAAAACATAACAAGTTTTAAACAAAAACTCGCTATGTTCTAGGTATTTTTCTCACCTGAAGACGGGATCAAATTCCAGATCCCAAAACGTCGTGATTACTAATCAGTGATAGAAAATGTCTGCAATATTTTTTTAAATAACATAAAACCACCATCACCAACAGTGACATTTGAACTATTGCCTGAGTGGTGTGTAGAAGAGTAGGCTGGTTCATTATGAATATTAAACGTTACCGTAACAATTTTACGATTACAATTAGAAGTTGTAAAAATAATAAATTTTAAATAACAGATAGTTTGATGTTAACACTTTATCTTTGTTCCTTGTCCCTATATAGACTCGAAAAAATACTTTTGATTTTTAAAGCCTGTTTCTAGATTTGAGGATTAACGAGGTTCGGATTAACCGGGATTCTGGGCTATTTATAATATTTTAAGGCAGTTGAAAACTGTCCATTATTGGTACAAACCCCTGGTGACTCCTTTCACACAGCAAATCCTCTGCCCAGTCATGATAATGAACCGTTGGCAAGTACTGCAAGCAATTCTCACAACAATGATTTACTGAGAACCAGTCAAAGCAACAAGCTGGCAGTAATCGCCTTACTCAGCTGCAACCGCCGCGGATTGTGGGGATACAGCGGGCTTTTATGTCGGATAAATGTTTGACAGGGAAATAAACATGAGGTCACACCAGAAGTGTTTATGCTTTTGTAATTCATCACAGATTGGCTAGGAATCATGCACAAACATAATCTGACATAGAAGAAATTAAAATGAGACCTATTAGAAATAATTAACACGTAACATATGCAAGGAATATGTAATACAATTGAAACCTTCGAGCAAGTAGTATGTCAATAACATTTAAAATGCAGTACAGTATGATAATTAATTTACAGTTGCACTTAAATGTATAATTCATATAATTTTTAACGAATTTCCCCTATAGGGAAGAAGCTATGGTCTATTGCTTTATATCGTTGTGGTCTGTTGCTATTTGCACAAAAAATGTTTTTGCCGATAATTCCCGTAGCAGCAAACCTGCGTACTTAGCCCCATTTTATTCTTACGGAGAATAATAAAAATGTTATCTCCCTTAATTATGAACATAAATCAATAAAACTTAGTATGTGGCTTTACCTAGTTGAGTTATATTGATATTTGTATAAAAACCCATTTTTGTGTTCCTTGTTTCAGCAAACCTTCATACTCAGCCGCCATGTTATTCTTATGGAGAAAAATTAAAAATGTGAAAAACATTTTATTTATGAATGTAAATTTATGAAACTTGGTATGTGGCATTAAGATACATGTATATGAATTGGAAATTCGCTGAGTACGCAGGTCTGCTGCTACGGGGGTGTTATTCGTTTACGCGTACTTGCAGTTTACAATGCGATATGTAGGGACAACTGATATGATAGACACAAAATCTATAGAAAATATCTCAGTGTTTTACCATTACATAAATTTGTTTGTTTTAATAGATCGAGGTTCCCGTAGCAATAGTTATTATAGAAAAGGGATTCTCCTGTTAGTTATGAATAGACTTTTCAAAGCCAAAATCATTATAAATATATACTTTTATAAACTACTGTACACAATGTACTACACCATTAAGTTATGGAGATCAACAGGCAGTATGAGATCGGCCAGAGTCAAGTTTTCCAATGTTCAGACTTCGCTGGCCGGGACGTGAACGGATCGTTCAAGTTCCCCTCTCTTAAATATGTCCCAGCCCCTGTCGAGTTAATTTCCGGGGTCCTCCCCCCGTCGCAGCAAGATTGGTAACGCGCTCTATAAATTGCATTTGGACGCATGGAACTAAATAACACCCAGAACTGATTCTAGAGAAGTTAACAGTCACTGACATCTAAACTGAGGACATACTCGATCAAATGAAGGTTACAGTCAACATAGTACTTGAGTTTAGTAAGTTTAATTAATAAAACTCGCTTTAACTAAATAATTGATTTGAAACTATAAACTTTGAGAAATTTGCAAGTCTGGCACGGGGCCTGTTAAATCAACCGTATATTAAATAAATGGCCTTGGCAAGCGAAAACTGAGGGCAAATATGGTTTCAGCGAAACCTATAACTTAACGGCGTTGAACATGAAAAGGGTGACAGTTATTATTGAAACAGAAAACCCAAATACTACCTGAAAGGGACACTGAGCTATAATATAAACTGGAGGGACCTTAAACTTGCAGAAAAGAGGCAATTGAGGGTACTATAAAAGTGGTCGACGAGGTAAAATTAACAAACTGACTGACCTTCCCCGAGCAGAGTTAAAAAAATTGGCCGATTTTGAGACTTGGATTCTGGCGAAACTTAGGTCTTGAATGTTTTTTTTTTATATTACTTAAATGCCTTTAACGTCTGCATGTGGCTTTTGGGGCTTCAGAAAACATCCACCTTTACAACTTCGTCCCCTGGGCTTTCAAAACCCAATCTTATGGCATTTAACACTTGCTAATAGTAACAAAACCAAGTGCATAAGCCACTGTGCAAGTCAGCTGTTATGTTAACTTTTGGAATTACATCTCAAAATAAGCTAATATAACTCTATATGAGCTGGGTGGAAGATACCAATATCTGATCGAATTTGAGCAACTGGATCCGCTTGAATTACTTAAAACTATAACTTTCATAAATTTATTTTACGCTCGGTAAACTGTTGGTTTAGCATAATGCTATCAGTAATGGGGCGGCAAATGCCAGCCGGGTCAAAGGTGATGATCGGCAGCCAACTGTCGACACCTGCCTCACTGCAACTGCAACCACAGCCCAGAGGTCGGGGCGACACACATCTGGCAGCTACCGTCGTCACGGGGCCAACACGGTCAACTTGTGTCATCAAACACATTGACAGATTTAAGTTCTACAACACAGAAATGAAACTATCAAATATTTGTCCTACGGGTAGTGATGTCAAATACTCGAGTATTTAAAACTCGGGGTAAATACCCAACATTCATAAATACCCGGGTATTTTGGGTATTTATGATATTTTACATAAAATCGCCAATGTAATTTATATCTACCCTTACTACCCTTGTTATTATCAATGTATGCTATTTAAGGATATTTTATTGATTTACATTTATTGTTTTACCGACAAACTATGAAGGAACCGGTTAAATACAAGACATTCTATTCAAATTAAAAAATATATCATTTTATAATTTTACAAATACAGAACAAAATCAATTCAATTCTTTTCCTCCAAAATTTTAAATTTACTAAACACTCCATAAGACCATCAAAGTAGTAAATACCCAGTTCTGATGGGTATTTGTCTCGATCTCGTTCGCAAGTTAAATATTTTTTGTAACCATGTTATACTCTTCAAAACAGTTTTGATTATCATTTTATAATCTTTACATCATGGGAATTTCAATTAACCTAATAAAAATCCTCTAAATGTTATAAAAATCATAAATACCCTCGATTTGGGTATTTACCCGGGACTTGGGTTAAGTACCCGGGTAAATACCCATTTTGTATTTACCTACCCGCTGGGTCTGGGTATTAACCCGGCCCACATCACTACATACGGGTTACATTTTTAAGTAAAAAATGTATGGAAGTAGTAAATTATAAAATGCGCTATGGAAAAATATAAAGCTCAATAATTGAAAACGTAATTGATTCGGCTGTTTACGTTCGTGTAGCTATTGTTTAAAAAAAAAACTTAAAAATGATACAAGACCTAGCTGCCATCGTACCCGGTGTCGCCCGGCAATAAAATCTGTGATGTGTGCATTCTGTGGGTAACTCGTGGAACTACAAGGGGTCTACGAATCATGATAAGCTGTTTGAATTCATCAGCTGAAACCAAAGTTAACGCCCATAAGAACAAAACTGGATAGGCTCTGACTCCCCATGGGGTGCCATATGGGAATTTTTTAAATCATTTCTTAATTACCTATGTTATGGGAAGAGTATACGTGCCGAATTTTGTGGTTGCGTATGTGGAGAGGTTTTCAGTATGTGGTATGTGGTCTGGAGGATGATCAGTTTTTCGTATGTATAGATACAGCATTGATTCTATACCAATTTAATTGCCGCGTATAGATTTTGATCAGTAAAACGAATAGAATTGCAGCCAAGCAGTACTTGAGTTAAGGCTGTCCCACACTTCTCGCGAACACGCCCGAACATTCGGCTGAACTCCGAATGATCGGAGTATTCGCGGGAAGTGTTGGAGCTGCACGAATTTTGAATAGATACGGAAACATACGGGACGGAATGTTCAGTGAACAATCGGGAGGACGTTCGGCCGAATTTTCAAGCCTGATCGCGATGAGTGTGGGACAGCTCATTGGACGAACGTTAGTGAATCCTCATACTTCAGTCTGACAATTGAATTCCTGTTACGCTAACTCCTGTCTAACGGTTTGATGGATTGTCGTGAAATGCTTAGGGTAACACCTCGATCATACCAGGCTCAACTCTTATCATATTTGCTGTCGGGGGGTGAGTTACGAGTACAGATTACAAATAAAACAAATTTGGAGGGAGAGCTCACATTCACGTTAAGGGAGCCGGTGGAGGTTAGTTTACCATAAAACCATTTAAAACAATAATTTCAAAGGGGTGCAGAACCTCCCCCTGCCAGACACAGCTTCTGTTGACCAGACAACTCGCGGCGGTCTCGCTCGGTGACGCCGTCGTGAGGTATGGAGGGTATGGAGGTCGGGCCCCGGGTCGGAACCGGTTTGGAGCGCGGCACAGTCCGCGGATTCTTGTGTCCAAACAGCGAGCTATTGAGATCACGGGCCGGGCCGCCGGTGACGTCATGCTTTGTTGCGGCCGCGTGATGGCTGTAGCGGCTCCGGCGCGGTGATGGCTGGACCATCGGACGAGGCGATACGAGTTCATACGAGCATCCAATTCGTTCCAACATTTAAAGTAAGAGTTTGGAGGGTTCCCAAGAAAGTGAGTTTTCTTCGTGGCTCATCTCCCGCAAAACTTCTTAATGGAATTCTGTTCAAAGTTAGATTGGGGCGCCGCGAGCGATGGCAGTTGTACACTTGTACCAATCTAGGCTCTCGCCAAAGGTCCCACTACTAGCTCGACTTTGACAGGGGGTTTTGACAAGGTATTCGACTATTGTGCACTGCTCAACACTATCGACATGCCGAATAGTTTGGTAGTTCAATAGCTTGAGTGTTACAGTGTCCATAGATAGTACAGTACATAACTAGCAACTACCTGGCCCGACAGACGTTGACCTGTCCTAATGTCATTGAATTTTTTGTATGCCAAAAATGCTTGTTCATTTTCATGATGAGCTCGTTCGCTACGCTCACTGGCCTATTTTTATAGAGAGCTAACTTCTGCATCAAAAAATAGTTTAAGTTTCCATTCAAGTAGATTTGTTATTTCCATCATGAACTTAACAAAAAGTGTCTTTCAATTATGAACAGCTGATTCTTTAAAATAATTTAATTAAGAAAATGCACATAATATGTGACATGATAAACCAAATAAAACACTCCTCCATAAGAATAATGTGAACTTTGAAGGTCCGTTGGACGCATCCCTTAACAGTTTTCAAAACAAAAATAGGCCTATATGTTAAGGGTGCGCCCTACCCAGATTGAATTCATTGTTGTTTAGCGCCGCGCCGGCGCCGCCAACAAGCAGGGCCATGCATATTTACGCTTGAAGACCATTTTGTTCTCCTCGATTGCACTGTTATTTTACAGATTTCTACCAAAATATTTGCAGTTTCACACTTTTCAGATTCCAATCTAGGGATCATACGGTTCCTTTTCTCCAAAATAATTTTTCTCCATACGTTAGGAATCTTTAGAAAAACGCTTAATTTGAGAACATTACTAATGGCCTACCACTTATTTTGAATTAAAATCACGATTTTTAAATCGTATGATCTCTAGTTGAACATTTATTGAATTAAATAACATCAAATTATTTTTAATTGGTTAACAATTTAGCCTACAATCAGGGAGATGCAAACCCTTACTTGAGCGTGCGGAAGGGAGGTACGGCGCACCCTTTACCAGGTGTATAAGGAATATTCCTGCGAGTTTTCATGCCAATCGTTCAGTAGTGTTCGAGTTATAAATGGTGTAAAGATTAACTAACCCGACTTTGGTTCGGGATGATCGAAATATGCATGGCTTTACAAATGCCAAAAATGTTAAGTAAAATTGTTAGGGTAGTAATATATTTGGGTTTTAAGTTAAGGAAGAGATGCTATCTTTCAAAAGGAATAATTCACCCACAGTAAACAACACAAGTGTGTCGTGACATTTGGCTCAAGTGACTCGGTGCACGAATTTAATTGAGTTGTAAGGGTATTGAATAAGATTATATACATTTGAGAAGACGGTGGAAGATTTTGAACGTCTAGTTATTTTACCGTCTTTTAGTGCTTGAAAACTGTCTAAAGCTGCGTTACGTTACTACATAACATTTTTACATAACATTACATAATAAGCAAACCTTGCCTTATGAATTTTAGTGTGTTACATTAGTAAACAACAAATTACATTTATACAACGCAAATTCGTGGTAAAAACGTATTACAAATGTGTAAAATACCAAGCTTTGGTTAAGTTCTTAAGCTACAAAGCGTCAAATTGGTAAAATGTTAATGATTTTGCAAAATATACACTTTTTGGATAATATTTAAAATGGAAATGCTATAGTTAAAAGCTTAAATGTTTATATAGCTGGAACACTAATACTACGCAGATTTTATTTTTTACCCTCAAATACGTTTCGTATAAATAATTTTACATAAAATAGCAATACGAAAAGGCCATGAACCACAAAATCAATCTAATAAAAGAATAGTTATTAAAAAGCTGACTGAAATTTCAAGAGACTATACAAAATATAAGTTGTAATTTAAACATCTAATAATATTACATTTCTTATACACTCTCAATATCTATTGCCACTTTTGATATAGGTAAAAATTAAAATACTACAGCCAGAGGAGCGAATGTTGGAGTAATGTAATGCAAACATGGAGGTGTGTGCCTAACCAAGCCTCTCAGGCCCCAAACCCCAAAAAGGCAAAAAGCTAGCGCCCAACGTGGGGCTCGAACCCACGACCCCGAGATTAAGAGTCTCGTGCTCTACCGACTGAGCTAGCCGGGCTTGTGAAAAATGTACTTTAATATACCACAAGATCGACTGACAGTTAATGAGATAAATATTAGGATCTATGGTGAACTGATTAGCCTACACCCGTTGTTGTCACTGAGATTTGTAGTTCAGCACAATGTCGTTACATCTTTCCGCACTGTACGGGGGTAAGCTAAAAAATCTGAAAAATGTGCTCAAATGTTAGTGTGAGAAGTGATTGTTGCCATCAACTGTCATTTATACTGTCCATTTGTTCATTCATTGTTCAATATACCTTACCTGAAGTCTGTGCATATTATAAGCTTCGTTATCACGAATTGACTTACCAGTGCGAATCAGTAAAGCATATGTGTATTTTTATTTTTTCTAGATGTTCGATGAAACATAATGACAGCCTCACAATACGGTTCACTCAACGAAAATGCTTGGAAACTCATCGTGCCACGGCTAAGAAATTGAGTGACAGCTTTTAATATTTAAAAAATACATTTTTGAAAGCCTTTGTAAAACTCAACTTATCAGTTTTTAATCTAACATTAGAAGTAATTTTTAAATAATCGAAATTTGAAGGATGTTTTGAAACCCACATGCCTGGATTGTGTTTTGTATTTTCAGATTTTCACTGATATTTGTACCATTACCAAACAGTTTATGCGAAAGCCAAAAAACATGTATTACAAGCCAAAAACACGGGAGTCGTTTGGGATACGAAGCACAGTCTACTACACAGTATAGTATGTATAGTAGACAGTGATACGAAGTAAGACACGCAGACTTCTCATCATATCCGAAGCACAGCCTACTACACAGTATAGTATGTATAGTAGACAGTGATACGAAGTAAGACACGCAGACTTCTCATCATACCTATCGAATTAAACCTTCGAGGAAACTTGTATTTCAAAAACTTGTCAATTTCCCGGTTGTTCTGTTGGTTTACACCACCGGGGCAAGACGTCACGTGACGCGGTGTGACGCGTGACGCGGTAACTAGACCAGCGGCTAATCAGCTGTATACCGTCGCGCCGCCACCGCACACCGTTAGCTGAACTCTATGACCGACCGCCACTGCCACACTATCACAATGCCACAATGCCACACTGCCACACCACCACACGACCGCACTACCACACTCAATAACCCGTCCCTCCTCAACGGACAATCCGATATCGTTGATTTGTATCACATTTTAAAGGTAGCAGAATACCTAGGGATTTCAATGTGAACACCTGGCCCTAGCGTCTAGTGAGCATAATGTGAATATTGCAAGTAATAATTGTTCAACAAAATTCCAAATTCCAAAATTTTCAGTATTTACCATTTTGTTATGGGAGAGCTGTTTGTGAAATATAAAATCTGTCCACTGAAATCGCTAAACGTTTTGTTCTGTCAAATGAACCACACACCTACTATTGTGGATAATCCGTTTGGGAGGGGTAGACTACTGTAAGACAGTTAACATTTTGGCATAACGGGAGAAGCAGGCAGAAGACGGTTACTCCCCCTCTTAAATAGCATATCGAAAGTGAGACCTCGAGATGTTTGAAATCGGATTTAATCCATCTAATCGTTCGCGTTACCTAAAAGCTAAAACTACCTTGCAAGGTTATCATGTAAGACTATAAATAAAAAAATTACCATACAACTCTAAGTGGCAAGGGTAAAATGTAAATAATGAATTTGTTTAGACCTGCGTATACCTTTTATACTTGTTTACGAGAATAAAAAAAACGCTGTTAGAGTATGCATTAAATTAACGACTCATAACATAAATGACAGTGTTTCTAGATGGACCACCATTAGGAACAAACAGAATCATTGGTACTAAATTAAGAAGGTGATATATGCCGATATTATAATAATTCAAGTACGGTATGATGTCTATAAATTCTATGAGTAATGATAAAAGAGCTGTAAATATGAATGTAAAACTTTGAGAGAGGAATTTTCAGTTTAAAAATTACACTAAAACTTAAAACTGAAATAAATAATTACCAATTTTTAGAAAAACTAATTTTGATCAATAAGTTCATCTCCAAAGGTTAATGTTCAACTCGTCATCATTGAAGAGATTATTAGAATCTCTGAACCTTTAGAAGGAAAAAGCAATATCTATTACATTTAAATTAATTGATTAGTTGATTTTAATCCACAAAACCAACTACAGTTGCGAATAAAGTCACGCAAAACAATATAAAAAATTGAAAAAGAGTAGTCTACAAACAAACGAAGAACAGAGCGGCTAAGACGAAGACGAAGGAGTTAAATGTAACCCCTGAGGGAATCCCCAGCCCTCCACGACTCCTGTGGCCTGGACTACCCCCACTGCTGTCCTACTGCCTCCATTACTAAGGCCTAGTTCTATACTGTAGATTTACGTGTTAGTGTGACAAATCACAACAACACTAACAAATCCATAATTCTTAAGATTTGACCATAATTTGTATTATATAATTCGTCACCAGATATCCTATACTCTAATACGAGCTATGTCTGTTTGTTTGCAAAAATTATCTCGAGATCCAACGGAAGGATTTTGCTGCAAATTTTGGATTAAGGGCTTTTGGGTCTAAAAAATCGATTGGTGAAAACCACTACTCGTATTTTTCTAAACAACTCATTTTAAAATTGAAAATTTTAACATTGGTCTTATGACACCGGTTACTATGAATAACAAAAACAAACCATTAAATCAGCTTCTATAAATTAAAATATTGTAAACAGCTGTTTATCATTATGGAAATAAAAAAAACCTACTTGAATGGCAAATCTCATAATGGAAATAAAAAAACTACTTGAAAGGCAACTCAAACTCTTTTTTCGACAGGCGAGTGAGCGAAGCGAACGAGCTCATATTGAATATGAACAAGTTTTTGAAATAAAAAAAATCAACACCTCTTCTGCGGAATCCAACACCGACCATGGCTCGGTCCCCCGGTACCGTACTGTCTATGTAAATTCGCATATTCTCTCGACAATGCAGTCTGCAATTTTTGATTATGAAGATAGACAAAATAATAGTGTTATGACGATATAGTACTAATTTGTACACGCAAATAATTTCACCATCATATAAGTAATAATCAAAACGACGAAACAACTATTTGAATTGAAAGTCTAATAATTAGCTATATCCTATCCCATATGCACCGGTGCCGGCGGCGCACAAGACTTGGTCTTCGCGGAAGCGCTGTTGGGCATATTTGATTCCATCAAACATCCCGTCGAGTTAAAAAATTATTTCATATTTCATTAAAATTAACTAGTGGATTACAGGGGCTATAGCCCCTAACATATGGTTTTTGTGTAAGTGGATAATCACAGCTGATCATTAGTTCATTTTGCTTATTAATAAAAACACTGTGGTGATTTTTCCATAAGAAAATCATTGGATCTTTGAAGTCCAGTGGGGAGTAGCCTCCGTAATTTTTGACATTTCTGATATTTTTCCCACCGTCATTGGCCCTCAAGCTTTAAAATTAATCGTCATAACCTAACTTAACTTCTTCCTAGATCGAGATATTTCGTGGGGACCGATTCGCTTACGGAATTAAATATGTAGATTTTAATTCTAAATATTAAAAAAAATTATAATGTTTACAGGACAGCTGATTTCATTAAGAACTACTGGAAGCGTAAAAACTATAACTAAGATTCGCTCAGTAGCTATAGCCTATCTGCGCTGACAGCTGCTGATGCCAATACCGGCACCAATCCGTTAATGGATACTAATTGCCAATAGTGGCTCTATTGACTGCTTATCTCTATTGCTTATTAGGCCGTCTGCATCACGGCGATTGCCTTGTCAATGCTAATATAAGCTCTTACATTTATTAGCCGATGGAAATCTTTATCTAGTCTATACGTATAAAACCATACCGTCTACACGCAAAAGAAGCATTACAAAGAAAATTATATTATTTATGAACTATGTTCCATTAATTTTCTTGCCACATCTTGCAACCACAAGTTAAATTTACAAGTTCAAAAAATATGTTTACCATCACGAACAAAAACCGTAGTCTCATAATGAACATGAACAATTTACAAGTTCAAAAAATATGTTTACCATCACGAACAAGAACCGTTTAGTCTCATAATGAACATGAACTGATTATCAATAACATATAATTGTGACGCGCATTTAACAAACCATGATAAACCCCCTAAGCAATTTCAGTCTTCACAATAGTTGTTTTGTAACCCCCTCCGAGGTATTTTTTAATCCAGGCGAACAGTTCGTGAGGTTTTAATAATTTAACAGAGCGAAAGAAACAAAAAGAAGGCCACACGGTAAAGAGGAAAGCCTCCCTACACGAGCAACCCCCAATCCCCAATCCCCACAGGCTGTGCATATGACGAGGTCCTTCTGCAATACAATGGTTCTCTTATGTTGAAGGACTTAAACCGCTCAGCGTGATATATTTTCCAATTGCCTTGAACCAAAACCTTATTTTCCTTAAGTGAACACAATCAATGATAGTACCTTAATTCTGACCGACTTTGACGACTCTGAAAATATATGAGTAACTATAACGAACCATAATCTAAGTAAAAACAAGTTTAAACATGCTTGGATTTTACTTAAAATCAACTTTTGTGTACTTCTTACCGACTATAAGCGCTTTAAATCTCTTACTTAAAAACGAGTTTCTTAATGCCTTACAAGAGGTTCATTACTAGAAAAAATCCATTCAAGATTTCAATCAAAAGGTATAGAAAATGGAATTAAATTTTGCATCTAAAAGCTCTTGAGTTAGGTTGTGATAAATTATTCATTACGTTGTTCAATATTTTTTTGGCAGATCGAATTATGAAGGTAATTATGAAGGTAGGTAGCTTTACAGTTTTTAGCCAATGTAGGCCTACATAAGGTGTATTAAATATTCACAATAATTTTTTGACATTCATTTAACACGTGAAAATGGAAAAAAACGAAATTGGATTCCAACGAAAGTAGAATTTCTTCGCAGGATGAAGGGAGACGGCTCAAATTAGGTGTTAACCCCATGGACTCGGGAAAAATAGCAGTATTTCTAAAAAGTTACCAGCAAACGAGAAATGAAGTAAAACATCCCCCATTAGAAAAGCATGGGGATTTAAAAACGTTTGCTTTGTTTACTTAAAACATGTGATTACGGTGTGTCTACTTTGTTTACAAACTGATATGTGTTCCTACTTATATTGATTTATTTTCCTCAGCATGTAAATAGTACATAAAAATTAGATTAGGCAAAGGATTGGAGGAATGTTAAGGGCTACAGCCCCAACAACAAATCGCATGAGGCAAAGTATTGGAGGAAGGTTAGGGACTACAGCCCCGACAACAAATCAGAGGAGGCAAAGTATTGGAGGAAGGTTAGGGGCTACAGCCCCAACAACAAATCAGAGGAGGCAAAGTATTGGATGAAGGTTAGGGGCTACAGCCCCGACAACAAATCAGAGGAGGCAAAGTATTGGAGGAAGGTTAGGGGCTACAGCCCCAACAACAAATCAGAGGAGGCAAAGTATTGGAGGAAGGTTAGGGGCTACAGCCCCGACAACAAATCAGAGGAGGCAAAGTATTGGAGGAAGGTTAGGGGCTACAGCCCCAACAACAAATCGCATTAGGCAAAGTATTGGAGGAGGGTTAGGGGCTACAGCCCCTACAACAAATCAGAGGAGGCAAAGTATTGGAGGAAGGTTAGGGGCTACAGCCCCTACAACAAATCAGATGAGGTAGAGTATTGGAGGAAGGTTAGGGGCTCTACAGCCCCTACAACAAATCAGATGAGGTAGAGTATTGGAGGAAGGTTAGGGGCTCTACAGCCCCTACAACAAATCAGATGAGGTAGAGTATTGGAGGAAGGTTAGGGGCTCTACAGCCCCTACAACAAATCAGATGAGGTAGAGTATTGGAGGAAGGTTAGGGGCTCTACAGCCCCTTCAAGCCACTAGTATAAAATAATAAGGTTCAAAACACAACATAACGACCGTCTTCCTCGGAAACCCGTCAGTATCGCATGCTGATGCGGCGTGGGCGTGGTGTGGGTATCAGCAGGGTGCAGGTGTGAGGCGGTCCGCGTGCTGACGAGATAAGGGGAATGCTGACGCCGGCGCGCCCTGACACCAGGGCACAGGACACGCTGACGCTGCTGTCTCCAGCAACACGCATCAACCTGTGCTGACGCCGCGGCTCGGGTTGAGAATACGTGGCATACAACTTGATACTGCGACCACTAGACTGAGTATTTAATTACTTGTCTATCTATAAAAGGGATCGGGCCTCGTAATGAAACTGTAAAGTTAAAAAGAAACATCCAGTGCTAGTATTGAGAGGGTGGTACGACCGACGTTTCCTGATAATTATAATTTGAAAATCAGAGTATAAATTCATGCAAATTATCACACGGACTACAGACGGATCCCTAGGCAACCACCAGTAGTGTCTGGCGATCAAAGGCATTCTGGGGTCCCCTCTCAAAAAAAGAAAGGTACTCGTTGGATGAATATTGTCTGAGTATTTTGACGTATCCTATTACCTTATTATTACTGTAATAAATATGCATCGAAATAAAAAGTTGTTATTAATCCTTATAAAACGCGACAAACTACTTAAATATACGGCATATAATATGCATATAATGCGATATACGTTGCATCAAACGTGCGGAACGTTGATCAACAAACCACTCGACACCGTCCGACATCGCGCTGCAGTCGCTCGCAAGGTTGCCATTAACTTTCTAATTAAAAGTTAATTTTTGAAAACGAGGCCGCGAGTGAAAGCCGGGAGGGCAATAATTTGCGTAATCGCGGTGGCCACTCGGCGTCCGTAGCGGCATTAAAATAAATTAAAATCGACATTTCGCAGTTTGATGATCGGGTGAATCATAATCACGGTGTCCGTAGAAGGCGCGGCGCGGCGGTGGCATTGCGATTGCGCAACGTGCAGACACAGTCACTGCGCTTGCGCCGCGCCGATCATAACACGCGGTTGAATAACGCCGCGCAGTCTGCTGGACCTGGGTACCGGCACCTTGGAACACGTGTTGTTTGAGTTACAGTACGTTACGCGAGTGACAAACCAAGCCGACTACAAGCCCAATGTTGCAATCAACTCCAGTTTATGTACGGCCTGGGGTTCACTCGTGCAACGCACTGCAGTAAGACTGTACTGAACACAATTAATCTCACTGGAAAATTCCATATTCTAAAACGAGTACTATAAAACATAGTATTGAACAGTGAAATAATATTTTTTTAAATGTTATATTGACTAATTTGAAATCAATATTTTAAATATAGGTATATAATAAACTAATTAATATATAATACTAGTAGGATTAACAATTATTTAAAAAATCAAAAACAGTGAAATCTAATTTATTATTGTTTACTGGAAATTATTAAACAATTACAATAAACATGATAGAAGGATGAACAAACGTTTGTGCGTGTTATTACATTACTTGTAATAGGCCTCATTCAAGCGTAATGACACTGCCACACCAATAAAGTTAAACCGTTATTACTGGCAAAGTAAAATTATATCTACTCAATAACATAAAGTTGTTACATAACAATAGATACTATTTATAACAACATTTTTTACTTTAATGTGACCAACAATTTAATAGCTTTGTACTAACAAAAATAAAACAGTGAAAAATAGTTTATATAGTTTTCCAAAAAATGTTATCTCCACAAAAGATTTTTCATGAAAATATATATATAGCCATCTCTGAGGTCCCCGATTTTGATTCCCGTAATATACAAAATTGGAAGTTTTTGGACCACCATCCCTTAAAAATATTTTACAAAATCCCGCAAGCGTTGAAAAAACGGTAATAAAATAAATGTCGACCATGGCCTTTACCTACACGGGAGGCAGAGCCGAGCAGACACTGTGATGCTGACGCGGGATATCAATCCTGTGATAACACTACAAGGATCGCCGTGATGGAGTGGAC
The DNA here is from genome assembly GCA_963675035.1 of Allygus modestus. Lineage (NCBI taxonomy): Eukaryota > Metazoa > Arthropoda > Insecta > Hemiptera > Cicadellidae > Allygus > Allygus modestus. The sequence goes on from OY776112.1 coordinate 350,020,564, forward strand.
AGCTCCGGCAATAATGGACCCACAACCCTCTCTCCATCACCCTGGCCTTACACTGGATGGAACGGCCTACTTTCCACCCGGCGAGCTGCTTCAGTACATGAGCCGGGCAGACGCTGTGATGCTGACGCGGGATATCAATCTTGTGATAACACTACAAGGATCGCCGTGATGGAGTGGACAGCTCCGGCAATAATGGACCCACAACCCTCTCTCCATCACCCTGGCCTTACACTGGATGGAACGGCCTACCTTCCACCCAGCGAGCTGCTTCAGTAAATGAGCCGGGCAGACGCTGTGATGCTGACGCGGGATATCAATCTTGTGATAACACTACAAGGATCGCCGTGATGGAGTGGACAGATCCGGCAATAATGGACCCACGACCCTCTCTCCATCACCCTGGCCTTACACTGGATGGAACGGCCTACCTTCCACCCGGCGAGCTGCTTCAGTACATGAGCCGAGCAGACGCTGTGATGCTGACGCGGGATATCAATCTTGTGATAACACTACAAGGATCGCCGTGATGGAGTGGACAGCTCCGGCAATAATGGACCCACAACCCTCTCTCCATCACCCTGGCCTTACACTGGATGGAACGGCCTACTTTCCACCCGGCGAGCTGCTTCAGTACATGAGCCGGGCAGACGCTGTGATGCTGACGCGGGATATCAATCTTGTGATAACACTACAAGGATCGCCGTGATGGAGTGGACAGCTCCGGCAATAATGGACCCACAACCCTCTCTCCATCACCCTGGCCTTACACTGGATGGAACGGCCTACCTTCCACCCGGCGAGCTGCTTCAGTACATGAGCCGAGCAGACGCTGTGATGCTGACGCGGGATATCAATCTTGTGATAACACTACAAGGATCGCCGTGATGGAGTGGACAGCTCCGGCAATAATGGACCCACAACCTTCTCTCCATCACCCTGGCCTTACACTGGATGGAACGGCCTACCTTCCACCCGGCGAGCTGCTTCAGTACATGAGCCGAGCAGACACTGTGATGCTGACGCGGGATATCAATCTTGTGATAACACTACAAGGATCGCCGTGATGGAGTGGACAGCTCCGGCAATAATGGACCCACAACCCTCTCTCCATCACCCTGGCCTTACACTGGATGGAACGGTTTACCTTCCACCCGGCGAGCTGCTTCAGTACATGAGCCGGGCAGACGCTGTAATGCTGACGCGAGATATCAATCTTGTGATAACACTACAAGGATCGCCGTGATGGAGTGGACAGCTCCGGCAATAATGGACCCACAACCCTCTCTCCATCACCCTGGCCTTACACTGGATGGAACGGTTTACCTTCCACCCGGCGAGCTGCTTCAGTACATGAGCCGGGCAGACGCTGTAATGCTGACGCGAGATATCAATCTTGTGATAACACTACAAGGCAGGGTTTAAGCTGCGGTCGCGTTTGTCGCAAAATGCGACATGCACCACGAAAATGCGACAATATATGGGCAGGCTGTCGCTTTTTTGCTACAAAGAAAGGTATTTTATAATTTTATTGCAGAAAATCTGGTTTTAACAATACAAATTGTAGGTATTAAAAGTCCGTGATCACGATCCACAACCAAAAAAGATTAGAAGATTAGTTGAGATGTTGTAGAGGCTTAACGTTGCGTTGGTTGCACTACGTCACTTACCGATCGTCTCTGAGCGATTGGTAGAGGGGACGAGCCTACATTACGTAAACAGTTGCTGTCGATTTCAACTGCGTACCGTGTAAACGGAACGGGCGAGTTACTGATATGACAGTTGTAGTAACGAAGTGACTACGTACACGTCCAATGTAAGGGCAAATTCACTTCGCTACCGCTTAGGTTAAGTTAGGTTAGGTTACGTTACACCCACTTACAAAAACCTTAGGTTAGGTATACGTTAGTTATTACATTAGGTTAGGTTACGTTATGTTAGATTAGGTTAGGAGGTTTTCTGGCTCTCAATTTGTTTGAAAAATCACAGGAAAATTAACGTACGGTGCATAATTTGGAACAGACGTGAACAGTAGCGGCTCACGTCGGACGTGTACGTAGCCTCTGCCTTGTAGTAACAGACCCCCCTCGTGAGTCAGTCCTTAGTAGCCGAGCGAATCGGCGAATACGAGAATGTCAAGGGCTAGTTCGCCACCGAAGGGATGACGGCGCTCGCCTCACCATCGCACCGATTCTTGGTGGTTTTTGTGACCGAGTCAAAGGAGACGAGTACTTAAGTCTCGACTCGCTGCTGAATGTGAACGGTTACATGAGCACGAGTCGCTCGAAGTCGCAACGATCGGGCGAAAGTGTAGAGGTTAGCGAAAACAGACAACTCGAAATCGGTAATGCGCAAATGCGATCGCGATATGCTTTGAGGTTATGTTTCAGAGTGTGTAATGTTTGGGTTGTGTGAGTTTCAGTTGTTCTGGTGCCATATTAGGCCTATTCTACTAGAATGTTAAGTATATTTCCATTATAGACTTTAATGGTTAAAATGGATAAGTTACCAAGAAAAGTAGACACTGCTGAATTATATATTATTTAAAAGTTAACCCTTAAAAACAAATACAAGCAAAAAAAAACTTAAGACCCAAAATAGTATAATGACATGCGATAAAAATGCGAAAAGGAAAATATTTTTGCTACAAGTATTTAAGAGCTTGTAGCATTTTTGCTCAAAGAATTTTTTTCCCAGCTGAATCCCTGCTACAAGGATCGCCGTGATGGAGTGGACAGCTCCGGCAATAATGGACCCACAACCCTCTCTCCGTCACCCTGGCCTTACACTGGATGGAACGGCCTACCTTCCACCCGGCGAGCTGCTTCAGGACATCAATGCGCGTAAGGGTCATTTAATAGTATGTTCTATAGAAAATGGTAAACAAACATTTAAAAAATCTCCTTAAAGTAAAAGGTTATTGAACGCAAACTATTAAATAGTACATTATATATATATTAAATGTTGTTTGAATTTCTTATGGATTTTAATAATTGCATTTTCTAAGTTGTACAAAAATATAACCAATGGTGTCGAATTGTTTACCACTTTTAAATCGAGCATTCTGGTGTTAACAAGCATTTAAATAATACATGTTAAATACTTTATAACCATGTTTAAAATATATTCCAACGTTACCACGCGTAATTTGACATGTCTGGCAGTAAATCGCGGTAATACGGCCTGTCCCTTATCATGGGCTCCTCGAAGTGGCCGAGTGACTCGACGAGTCACGTCAGAGTGTGGATAACCAGCTGGAGCAACGCACGAGCCCCCGTGAACTGATGGATGCCCATCCACCTGTTGTTCGCCTAGACTCGGCCAGAGTGCAAAGGCGGCGGAGGAGAAGTGCGGTCTATTGGCCTTTTTCAGTTTCTATCTCCTCCAAGCACTTTATGTAGAATGGGCGGAGCGAATCCATCCTCCATGTGAAACAGAAGCGGATGGTAGTAGCGAATCCTCTCCTTGGTAACCGGTCCCACACTAACCGCGAATACGACCGAACTATCGAGTTAACTACGAGTGTTCGCCGAAGTGTAGGAGCTGCGCAAATACCGAAAACGTTGTTTATTAAAGCAGCGACGAACTTCCAGTGAACTTTCACAAGATCCACAGCGGAGACGCAGAAACATTCGGCTGTATATTCGCGAACCTTAGGAGACCGGCTTCCAACGTCCTTTATCTTGGCAAACTCCGAATTGCATAAGCCTACTCACAATAACCAAGTCAAATTAATGTACTCGTCCACCATATCTTAAAGATAGTTTAACCTGATTCCCCCAAAGAAAAGTCTTCTCGATATTACCTATCGATCAGTTGTCTTCAAGTGTAAATGCGTGTATAGCTAACAGAACAAAATTAATAACGTCTTACTTACAGCAATTCAATTGTCTGTTGCGTGACGCGTTTCGAACAAATTGTCATTTTCTCAGGTGCATTATTTACATTTATTGTGTCAGCCTGTAAAAGAAAGTCCGACAATCCGAGTGAAGACGGGACCGTGTTGCGTGTTGTCTACAATTAGCCGGTCGTGTCGTGAGTGACCCGTTGTACCGTGTACCGTGCACGTGGTAGTGGTAGTGGTAGTGGTAGAGGCAGTGGTCACCGACGCCGACCTCTGACCGCGGTATCTGGGGAAATGTTACACGACGCGGAGTGCCGCAGGGCTCAATGCTGGGGGCCACTTTCTTTCAGCGAAATAACAATTGTGTATATCATTCTAGAGACATATTCTTCTTATTGTTTTAAAAATTTCTAAAAGTTAACTAATAATTACATAAATGGTATTGTATTTTAAATATAAAGGTTTAAAAACACATTACGAATTGTTAAAAAATCCATGAAGGCCACATCAGACTTCTGTTCTTCATGAACGTACTTAGGAATCAAGATCTTCGTGGATTTTAATGATAACTACAAAACACATTAAATCTTCAGAGTTTATAACAATTCACAGACTATATATATAGTCTAGAAAGATATTTTCTTTCGAATGATAACACCTAGGTAATTTAAAACTTTTTCAACGATATACTTCGACGATAAAGGTACACCGATATCTTTGAAGCAATGATGACGATGATGAAACGCTATACCCCATCACTTTATTTATACCTTAAAATCATAAAATATATAAAAATGGAAGTTGTCTAGCAACTTTTCTTTTTCATCATTAAGGATGGAAAAATCAAAATAGAAAAACCGAAAAACCAATATTTTTAAGAGCAATGGTCAATTTCTTAAAACTCCAATATTGCTTCTAAGATCGCTTCAGCGGACATTAAGACTTTTTCACCGCGATTCTGTTTTGTGTTGATGTACCCGGATGAAGAAGTTTGTAATAACATGTTTTGATGCCAACGAACTTTCCGTCTCTCTTCCGCACAAAGTTGACAGAAGGAAGCAATAACACTGTGCGGCACCGAATAAAACTTCGTCAACCGTGAGCTTGATAAGCTATTGCCAGCTTACTTTCAGCACATAAAACAAACTGGCATTCTTTTGTGACAGTATTTTAATTAGGTATCCTTTTTATTACGTTATTTTACAAGATACAACGGGCATCAGAAAACGATTATCGTCTAATATAGTATCACTAACATGAGAATGTATTGAATTAATTGTCTAAACCGAAACACTTTAAATAGCTTTGACCAACTCGTAACGTCTCAAACTCGTAACGTCTCATAACTCGTAACGTCTCATAACTCGTAACGTATCATAACTCGTAACGTCTCATAACTCGTAACGTCTCATAACTCTAACGTCTCATAACTCGTAACGTCTCATAACTCGTAACGTCTCATAACTCGTAAGTCTCATAACTCGTAACGTCTCATAACTCGTAACGTCTCATAACTCGTAACGTCTCATAACTCGTAACGTCGCATAACTCGTAACGTCTCATAACTCGTAACGTCTCATAACTCGTAACGTCTCATAACTCGTAACGTCTCATAACTCGTAACGTCTCATAACTCTAACGTCTCATAACTCGTAACGTCTCATAACTCGTAACGTCTCATAACTCGTAACGTCTCATAACTCTAACGTCTCATAACTCGTAACGTCTCATAACTCGTAACGTCTCATAACTCGTAACGTCTCATAACTCGTAACGTCTCATAACTCGTAACGTCCCATAACTCGTAACGTCTCATAACTCTAACGTCTCATAACTCGTAACGTCTCATAACTCGTAACGTCTCATAACTCGTAACGTCTCATAACTCGTAACGTCTCATAACTCGTAACGTCTCATAACTCGTAACGTCTCATAACTCGTAACGTCTCATAACTCGTAACGTCTCATAACTCGTAACGTCTCACAACTCGTAACGTCTCACAACTCGTAACGTCTCATAACTCGTAACGTCTCATAACTCGCAACGTCTCATAACTCGTAACGTCTCATAACTCGTAACGTCTCATAACTCGTAACGTCTCATAACTCGTAACGTCTCATAACTCGTAACGTCTCATTCTTCAAGGACTTCTTCTCGCAGACGAGGTCGTGGAGTAGAAAGAACAGTGAACAATTAAAATTTTGGATTGTTAATTATTAAATTTAAATTTACAATTTAGGTTGTAACAAATGTTGCCGTTTCTATATTATGCACATATGTTTGCTGCTGACACATGAGTAGGGAGTGGTAACGTCATAAATAACAGAAATTCAAATAATACACTGATATTAACAATAAATTTAATTTGACTACGAGTACTTTAATCAGTCGTAAAAACTGCACGCCAAACCAAAAATTTCCGTTCTGGATCTGGAGTTCAGATTAAGTCGAAAGGTAATGACAGCTATAACAATTCAGAGATTGACATCTGCTTGGAGGGGTCAGAGGTTAAGTGGACCTCATCGGCAACTTTTAACTCTGGCGCCAAATGCATCAATCAATTTTATTAAAAGCTTTTACGGCTTTGTTGTGGGTATAATCTGAATCTATGATGACAAAGGAACTTTGTTTTAAGCATACTCATGGCGCCATAACATTTAAGGAGACATACAGTAAATACTTAATCCATGAAAATCCGAAAACCTCTTAGTCTGGATAACATTAGAATTCGGCCATCCAGAATTAAAATTGATGGGTGATTCGATTTCAGCTAAAGCTGTACGTTACATCTACGTAATAGTAATAATACTAGTGGTGGATAGAATTGTTTGTACGCAGCTATAGAACGTCAAAACATTATGTGATCGACGAGGTACACTACTAGTGTTAAAGGGAATTTTGTTACAAAATGTCTGCTTACAAAATTCATATAAGTAACTACGTCCAAATCAAATAGTGAAAACTTTCTAAATTAAGATCGTGCTGTATATCATTGTTGTTGCGATTACTTAAATTGAATATAAATATTGAACTGGAACCCACTAACCATGAATCTTTTAATTTAATACACTTTGTTAGTTGGCCATGACATGAAAAACGTGTTTTGTGAATTAAAAATACTTGGAGCAAAAAAGAGATATTTTCTTTGGTATGATTACAACATAAAATGAAATCTCAGTTAAGCCTTGACCACACCGAGCAAATGTTTGACAAACGTGTTTGTTGAGAATAAAACGGAACAAAAACGGTTCAAAGTTTGTACAATTTTGTTTAAAAAATAATCGGGTTCTGACAAACAATCTAGTTCTAGAAAAACATCAAACACTGTTTGCCACACATCACAATGTTTGTGAAAAACAAAACAACTGCCTGAGCAAACATGTTTGTCAAACGTTTGCTTAGTGAGAGCATATGATTTACATACAGTAAGTAGAATTTTATTGATAACGATAACCTTTAATTCAGTTGTTTATACGATAACTATTTATCACTCGACATCGTGAAATGTTCAGGAGACAGACAGGAGACAGGAGGAGGAGGAGGAGGAGGAGGAGGAGGACGAGTGGACAGTTGCAAACACAATGCTCTCTGCAAATGCGGCGGGATCAGTTGAATCTGGGGCAATTCAACCACTGTAATGGATCGGGCGGAGCTTTGCACTCAAGACGGCAGTGCAACTGGACTGATTTGCTCTTTCTTAAATACGTCTCATGCAATATATTTAATCTGATATCAGTTTATCATTCAGCATTTAAGAATATTAAGCCAATATGAGCTTATATATTTTTAAATGTCGCACTTCTACGTGCAAACTAAAGGTCAACGATTTCAAAATGAACAAGATATCTTCTGAATCAAGTACTGTAGTTCGATTTGGCAATACTGAACATCTAGAACTGAACATTTTATGGATGTTAGGGTTTAAGAATATAATTATAGGAATCAGTTTCAACCAACTGATTCATGGTTAAGGTATTGGACAAACCTCAAACTACAAAAAAGTACTGCATAGGATAGGATAATATGGAATTTACTGATAAGTAAAAGGGTTACCTAAAGGCCTACCTCATCATCATTCACCCCCGACAGAGCAGTACACATTATGTTAATCGAAGACTGCCGTCGTGCGCCGCAGCGACGACGTCGAGTTTAATTGAGATAGCAACGTGCATCAATTGAACGTTTCTCGTCTAGAAATACGACATTATGTAATACTTCCACCTAACATCACCTCTACCACGAGATTCCCACACGTGTGAACACGGAAGACCCGGTTCAGGGACCTCGGGCAGGAGTGTTGTGACGGATGTTATCTCGGGTGACCTTGGCGAGTCAATTAACAGATAATCCGTGAGTCAGAGATAAGCCGGACAGCGCGGCGGCACTCCCCACAAGGCCGCGCACCTGCGCTCGGGCCCACGCCATCTGGAATTTGGGCACGGCAAAGTCCTCAGACATGCCACGTGACTGAGGAGGTTGCAATGGCGGTTTAAATAGTAATTTTATATCCTTAGCAGCGTTGGAGATTTTTTACAGACCTGGAAATAGTAAGGTGAACTGGTGAAGCAAATTTTCTCTCTGTGCATCAGTCAAGTACAACCGACATTGCTCCATTCACGGAAGTACCTTATATACTTTCTACAGACCCTCCTTCTCTCTCAAGACTAAGGTATCTTATTTCGTTCCTACAGATTCTGATGTTTCTCTTTCAAGATCAACGTTCGAAGCTCCAGTCAGGGATGTATCTTATCTTTCTTCATATTTTGATGCTTCTCTCTGAAGACCAACGTTGGAAGCTCCAGTCATGGATGTATCTTATCTTTCTACAGATTGTCATGCTTCTCTCTGAAGACCAACGTTGGAAGCTCCAGTCATGGATGTATCTTATCTTTCTACAGATTTTGATGCTTCTCTCTGAAGACCAACGTTGGAAGCTCCAGTCATGGATGTATCTTATCTTTCTACAGATTGTGATGCTTCTCTCTGAAGACCAACGTTGGAAGCTCCAGTCATGGATGTATCTTATCTTTCTACAGATTGTCATGCTTCTCTCTGAAGACCAACGTTGGAAGCTCCAGTCATGGATGTATCTTATCTTTCTACAGATTGTGATGCTTCTCTCTGAAGACCAACATTGGAAGCTCCAGTCATGGATGTATCTTATCTTTCTACAGATTTTGATGCTTCTCTCTGAAGACCAACGTTGGAAGCTCCAGTCATGGATGTATCTTATCTTTCTACAGATGTTGATGCTTCTCTCTGAAGACCAACGTTGGAAGCTCCAGTCATGGATGTATCTTATCTTTCTACAGATTGTCATCTTCTCTCTGAAGACCAACGTTGGAAGCTCCAGTCATGGATGTATCTTATCTTTCTACAGATTTTGATGCTTCTCTCTGAAGATCAACGTTGGAAGCTCCAGTCAGAGATGTATCTTATCTTTCTACAGATTTTGATGCTTCTCTCTGAAGACCAACGTTGGAAGCTCCAGTCATGGATGTATCTTATCTTTCTACAGATTGTGATGCTTCTCTCTGAAGACCAACGTTGGAAGCTCCAGTCATGGATGTATCTTATCTTTCTTCAGATTTTGATGCTTCTCTCTGAAGACCAACGTTGGAAGCTCCAGTCATGGATGTATCTTATCTTTCTACAGATTGTGATGCTTCTCTCTGAAGACCAACGTTGGAAGCTCCAGTCATGGATGTATCTTATCTTTCTACAGATTGTCATCTTCTCTCTGAAGACCAACGTTGGAAGCTCCAGTCATGGATGTATCTTATCTTTCTACAGATTTTGATGCTTCTCTCTGAAGACCAACGTTGGAAGCTCCAGTCATGGATGTATCTTATCTTTCTACAGATTTTGATGCTTCTCTCTGAAGACCAACGTTGGAAGCTCCAGTCATGGATGTAAGTTATCTTTCTACAGATTTTGATGCTTCTCTCTGAAGACCAACGTTGGAAGGTCGAGTCATCAGGGTTGGATCTTATCTCTCTACAGATTCTGATGCTTCTCTCTGAAGACCGAGGTTAGAAGCTCCAGTCACGGATATATCTTATCTCGTTTCAACAGACTGCGGTTCTCTCTTATGGCCGATGTTGAGAGTTCCAGTCACGGATATACCTTATCTCGTTTCAACAGATTGCGCTTCTCTCTTAAGTCCGATTTTTGAAGCTCCAGTCATGGAAGTATCTTATCTGGTTTCTACAGATTCTGAACTTAAAACTTCAGGAAAATAAAAGTGATATAAAAGAAAAACCCCAAGGCTATTAAACCGACAAATTAAACGGGCAGAATCGTAAAGCCTCATTGCAGCATCGTAAATGAACATTTCCCAAACAAACAAACTGCCGGTTACGAAAGTGGTGGCCGATATCAAGACCATCAATACCTAAAGATAAGATCAATTCATTGACTCAGGGCCGGAGAATTCAGAAAGTGATTGCTGACGTGGTAGCAATAATAACGCGAAGTGGGATAGTCTCACGCTGATAACACGTTCGGTATGCAGCACACGTCCGCGGGTCCTGACGAGAGCAGGACTACACGGTGAAGGGTCTTGCACAACCAGAGTGTACTGCGGCCCACTCACCAAACAAGATGCAATTCTCCACTTTACGAGGCAGTGTCGCCGCGTTACGTGATACAAATGCACCCGTCTCTTCTCGAGGAGTCGTAAAACTTTAGCGACGCCAATAAATGCCTCGTCTCGAGTCACTGTGGAGGATTTCTTCATACTTGTCAAGTTGAGAAATCGTTCTCCTTTTATGTTAGGCGAAGAAGTTAACCTATACATTTTCTTGACCTTGGGGGATCACTCTAAGAAATACTATCGAGTTTCTAAACTAGCTTTATGTTTATGCGTTTTAAGTTTTGGAAATAAAAGCATTAGCATATTTCATTAGTTTCAAACTGAGTAAATTAAAACCCGTTCTGAAAACAAAACTCGTATTTTACCAGCCGAATGTAACATTTCATCACCTTACATGGTACATGTTAACGTCTAAATTACAGTTCTAGGCAAATTGATGTCGTGGTCAATGTAATAGACGGAATACACAGTAAACGATTCTAAAAATTAATTTTAAGACAAAACATAACCAAATGAATCTACATTTATCATCTTGTGAGAAGGACTGCCTCGCAAGGGTTGAGAAGCACCTGCACCGGTAGGACGACACATGGCATCCCTCTTTCAACGGCCAGACGAACGTTCCTGTTCACAGCGTCCTGGTTTTCGAGGTCGTTCAAACAAGAGAGATAGGCCTAAGCTAGAGACCAGACACACCCTTGTCGCTTCCGCTCACAACATGGCTTTGCCAGCCTTGATCTTTCGAGCGCGTTGGAACTTTGTTGCGTTATTCGAATCTTTTTTGTGAGTAAAAGCTTGGACATACTGGAGAATTTGGTTTCTTACGAATGGTTTTAAAGATAATATTTTAAATGTTCCTATTTTTAAGATATTCATGCGTTCAATATAAATTAGAAATTAATCATTATCCTATCCATAGTTTGAGCGAATATTTGGCCGTCTCTCAAATTCGTACCATCATCCCAAATTTCGCTTGTAGAGTTAAAAGCTACACACTATCAACACGCTCTATCATTCTTTCCTACCGCTACCGATAATTAAACAGTAAACAAATATTTTAAAGCTAGACTCGCGTTAGATGAATTGCAGTGGTCATGAAACCGATCTCGACAACACCTTATAAGCACTCGTATAGCGTTAATGAAGCTATTGCCTATGCAAAAATAATATACACAGTACATTATTGCTTATTATGTAAACTGATAAAAAACAACAATTTATTTTTTACAAGTATAATGTAAAGTATAATATTTTACCCGTTGTCAAAGTTTTCAAGTCATTACTGTACAAAAAACATGACGCGGGCTATAGTAATACTGTAGCGACCTGTATTCAGTTAGCCCCGAGCTAAAGTAAACTGCCAGTAGAACATTTATTTATATATGATTCTTGCACCGGTGCGCGACGCTCAATATTTTACGGACGTTCTGTACATTAAGTATCCAAATTTACTATATGGTAACTTATAATTGAACACTGAACAGGTATTTAACAACACGGCGGCCGGCCTCGGCGACGCGCCACCTGGTTGCGAAATGCTGGCCAACAGGTGGTCGTGGCGTGACCTACAATCCTCACTTCCGCTCCGGCACGGCGAGGAAGGAGGAAGTCTTCACTTCATTCATCCGACATCCGGTCATCGTCTCCGCGAACAGCACGCGCGAATGTTCACTGGGCTATCCGCCGTCTCATATGCAAATTATGTGATGGGAAAGTACATTCAGGATAGGATGTTTACTTGCCGACCTGACGAATGACGACCAAACTAAAGCACTCAACTGTACCTACATTTACTGTTGCGTTGTTTCACTGGCAAATGCGGATGAATTATGTGACATGGATCGTTTGTCCTTGTGACGACAATAAGCTCGGGGCGCTCGTCAATAGGCCTTCAACTATCCCACCAACACCAAGCGGTGATTATATTAATTCTAAACATTCATTTTCGCCATGCCGACACTGTTTACATTGTAAATACCTATGACGGTTAAGTGGAGGTCTATGTATTATGCAAGAAGAAAAAAGGCCGTCACTCAACGCTGAGAAGACAGATAAACAAAATAATAGCATTCAGTTTATAGAGTTATGTATACTCGATATATAATAATAACTGAAACAGCACCGACACTCTAAGAGGTGTAACAAATAATTACAGAAAAACCATGTCATTATTCTGACGACTGCAGGAAAAAATATGACTATCTCACCATCTCGTTCAATTTCAGTTGCTTCTGAAATACTCAAACTAAAACTGACCGCTTATGAAACAGTTAACAATCTAAAAATTCCCATAACTTTATCCCACGATGCCACAGGTCTCGACAATGAATGAGAGCACGAGCCTAGTAGGTGTGGCGCGTGGCAAGGCGGGATTATCGTGCTGTAGCGTTGGCTACGCGGGTCGGCTCGTTCATTGATCAATCTGCCCCACAATCACACTCGCAGGTCGCAGAGACACTGACACCACTGCTTGTCACGGTCTGCGATACCGATACAGCGCTTGCCACGGTCAGCGATACCGGTCCCGCCGCTTGCCACGGTCTGCGATACCGGCACCGCCGCTTTCCGCGGTCTGCGATACCGGTCCCGCTGCTTGCCACGGTCTGCGATACCGGTACCGCCGCTTTCCGCGGTCTGCGATACCGGTCCCGCTGCTTGCCACGGTCTGCGATACCAGTACCGCTGCTTGCCACGGTCTGCGATACCGGTCCCGCCGCTTCCCACGGTCTGTGATACCGGTCCCGCTGCTTGCCACGGTCTGCGATACCGGCACCGCGCTGTCACTGGCCCACGCTGCTGCAGGTGATAACAGGGATAAGACGCGGGCGACAACGATATCTACTGATAAGTCGGCGATTATCACAACTCTAGCCTGCATTTTTGCTTTACAAACTCTACGTTTGTTTATGATCGTTGTGTGCAAATCCCCGTCACAAAACTCCAGCGTACAAACTTATATAGTATTTTGGTTCTAAAGGGGTGTTTATTGACTACCCTTGGATAGTGGTCTATTGACTGCGATAAACATTCTCGCGATGGGGAAAAACCAATATTTTTTAAACTTAGGTTTGTGGGTAGGTTAGTTCACTACGCTCGGCATCCCATCATCAGGTTAGACCGGTCTACAGATGGGGAACAACTGTAGCTGGCGGTCCAAGATAAACATGCTTACTTCTTAAAAGAGTTTACGTTCAAAGTAACTAATACAACTTTTAGAAAAACTTGTGAATTGGATATACATTTAAAATAAAAATGGAAAACCACCAAACACTGTTGTAACCATCTGAAATTTACTAAATACTAACCAACGTTGGCTTAAACGCGAGCCTCCAACCTTCCAGCCTGTCGATCGACGTGAAGTTATGTAATAACTATTACAAATCTATAAAGAGGAAGACTTCAAAAAGATCGACGAATTAGATTAAAAGCCTGGCTTTACGACAAAATACGAGGACGACAAAAGTACAGGAAATCGGTGGCCTGGATCTGGTGGTCTGGAGCGGTCGGAGACACCAAGACAGCTGCAGCAGCCACCGCTTACGTAAGGCGGGCGGGGGTCGGGCTGCCTCGCGTCGCATGCACATTTGTCTCCGCTGATTTAAACATTCCCTTTGTGATCTTATCTCCCTGCTCTTTGTTGTACTACACTTTATAATCCGATGATACGGAGACTCCGTGCGACTCTTTTGTGGCCAGAGATACCTTTATGCCGAGGTTCTATTTATAGAGATGACAAATCTTGTGTAGTTTCTCTGGCTATTTTGAACTTACTTTATATCTATGTAAGTAATAGCATCATTATGTCCCTAAAGTGTAAAAACATAATGAAATACCTTAATAGCTAGTAAAATAGTTTTAAAACTACAGAATACCAAGATATCTTGTTGAGCTCTTCCCGATATTAGTATACTGTACATTTAGTATAGCACTGTATTTAAGGTATGTTCTGCCTCCAAATGACTATTAAACGAATACAATTCAGGCTGGTTACTTCCAAATAATTGTTATGAGTTATAATTATCACATCATATTTCCTCTGAGTTTTTAACTTTGGAAATTCCTTACTAATGGAAACAAATCGCCAGTATTCGCCAACATTTCACTAAGGTCGAGTGCATTCTATTCGCGATGTTATTAAGAATATACAATTACGCCGGGGGAAAAAGTAAGGAATGTAAGATAGAATGACAATACCTTATTGGGTCAGTTAACTGTAATGAGAATTAAATCTTGAACTCGGATAGCCTCTCTATAGTCTTCTAGATATTTAATTCCGTAAGAGAATCGGTCCCCACGAAATATCTGGAGGAGCTAGGAAGAAATTAAGATAGGTTATGACGATTTATTTTAAAACTTGAGAGCCAAGGACGGTGGGAAAAATATAGGAAATGTCAAAAATTACGTGGGCTACGCGTGGGCTACTTCAAAAATCTTATGATTTTCTTATGGAAACATCACTACAGTGTGTGTATGAATTTGCAAAATGAACTAATGATCAGCTGTGATTATCCACTTACACAAAAACCATATGTTAGGGCTACAGCCCCAGTAAGCCACTAGTTATGGTTTAATCGTAATAGGACTACTCGAAATTATTCACACAACAAATTACTTGTAAGGGAAAAACAAATGTGAAATTTGTAATCAATAAGGAGCATGTAAAATGAGAACAAAAATTCACACTTTACCTTGTTGCGTTTTGTAAAAACACCAATTTAAAAAGCCCTGTTCACACATGCGCAAAAAATTGTTGCTGACCACAAAACGCGATAAAAACCCAACCTCAATAATTCCAAGAGTGATTTCGGGCGGTCACGCACGTCGCGCGTCAGGGCAGTGTTAATTGGTACTCACTCAAGGTCGCGGGCAACATCACAGCGTCACCGACCTGCAACAAACACAACACGGTATTAGCATTAGCACGGGAGAGGTGAGCGATGGGCGATGGGCGACACGTGGGCGCGAGAGGGGCTAGAGGCAGTGGCGGGGGTAGGGCGAATGCAACGCGAAGGAAACTGCACAGGGCGGCCTGGAGAAGTTGTTCACACGGACTTATTACAGTTTAACTTCTACTGATATTTCAGGAAAGATTGTTTAATACAAAAGTAGGGGTTCTCCTTTAGGGTTCGCCAAACTAGTAGGCGAACCCCCAAACTAATACCAATCAATGCTAAGAGGTAGTGACTGGTACCTGGAACCAGCTATTGATTATTTCATTACAGTACATTATAATACGACACTGACTTCTTCATCCAAACACAATCCATTTCGACCAATTTCGTACACTCTAACCCCTCACTACCGCTACCTTTTTTCTTTTGCATCTCGCCCTCTAGGTTCCGCCCGCAACAGTCGCTCCTGACATCACTGCCAGGTCGGCGGGCCCGTGGCGACCGCTCCCACACACCACACACCACGCTCGCTGTGACCGATCCAAGGCCCGCGATCATCTCAAGGTTATCATTACACCGAGGCCGTCGCCGATTATGTCCGCGAATGACACAATCAAGGTGGCATCAGCACACTTTTCGTCATTTAGTAAAACGTCGATAAAACGATGAAGTACGAGACTAATTTGAATGCTTTTTTGACACAATTTGCTAGATGGAATGGAATTGAAATATTTACTTTTTATGGATATTGGATTTTATTAAAAATATTGAGTTTTTCTAAGCTTCCCTCTAATATCATATGTAGTTCCTCAACAGATACTCAACGGGTTGGCAGGGAACCTGTATAGGCGAGCGAGCGCTTGTTGAAACGTCAAATAAATAGCCACCGCACAGTAATTCGTGTTTAATGCATATTTTGAAATTTCTTGGACATCTTACTACTTTTAGCGAATTTCCCCTATAGGGAAGAAGCTATTACCGTAGGTCTCATGGTAAGACTTAAGCCCGAGACCATGATAACTTTTTGTTTTGAGGTCCCCAGATGTCCAAAACACTATTCGTTCAAATTTATATATATGTATATATATATATATATATATATATATATATATATATATATATATATATATATATATATATGTGTGTCCGTGAATGCGACAACTTGAGTAAAAAACGTCCGATTTCGATGAAATTTGGCTCAAATGTGTAAACTGACATTTATGACTTTAAGTTCGAAAACCAGAAAAATCGGACCATGGGAAGGGGGGTTTATGGGGATTTTTAATTTTCCAAAAATCAGTTTTTTGCATTTTTCACCCTAAAATTTTTAAAACACTTAATTTTTGTTTTGACCATGTTATAGAGCTTAAAAAACAAATAATATGGTATTTTGAATTATTAACCTAGGTTAAGTGGTTGCGGAAAAAATCCAAAAAACATGCTCATAAAAACTCCCATGTTAATCTTATGGGAAAAAGGTTTTTGGCTTTTCCTCAGTTAATTTTACTTTAAACTTCACATTTTCTTTTACCAATCACTTCAGCTCCACAAAACAATCATTTTGGTGTTTAAATTATGATTCTACGTCAAACCGTTGCAGAGATATTCAAAGTGCTAAACACAGAACGTTGTCCAATGTTATCCTTATGGAGAATAAATAAAATTTGATATCTTGATTATTTATGAATGTATATTGATGAAATTTCGTATGAGGCTTCATGTTGTACTGGTATATTGATATTTGCACAAAAAATTAATGTTTTGTTGGTTGTCCCTGTAGCAGCTAACCTACATACTCAGCCCTAATGTTATTCTTATGGAGAATAAGTAAAGTTTTATATCTCCCTTAATTATGAACATAAATTAATAAAACATGGTAAGTAGCTTCACCTGGTTCAGTTATATTGATAATTGCATAAAAACTCATTTCGTATCTTCCTCGTTGCAGCAAACCTGCGTACTGAGTCCTAATGTTATTCTTATGGGGAATAAATAAAAATGTTATAAATCACTTATTTATGAATGTATTTTTGTCAAACTTGGTGAGTGGCTTTATGTACTAGTGAGAAACATATAAATGCATTGGAAATTCGCTGAGTACGCAGGTTTGCTGCGACGGGGGTATTTTTGGGTTACTACCGTATTTCTTCACTAGTTATTGACAAGAGCCATAAACTTCGATTTGCAGCCTCCTGTCAAATCTATAAAGGATTAATTAAGAAGGCTCCGATCACAAACGTTACACGACTGGAGCCCCCTCTTAGTTTATATCGGTCTTCACAAGAAGCCTAACAAGGAGGCAATCGTGTGACAGACTTGGAATAACCCGGACGCAACTAATCTTGAGACCAGGTCAACTTCCATGGCTTACCAAACTCTTTTACGATGGTTTTCAAAAGAATATTCAATCAATTTACAACTCTAGGTTACAACGAGTTAGCTTACACATCAGTCACCCTGACTAATCTCTACCATGTTTTTAACCAGCGCCAATACATGATCAGCTGTTTAGTTTATGTCACCGGAAAAAGAAGGTGTTCCTGTTACGCCAGCAGACCAAAGCAGTAACTCGATCGAGCGAACATCCGTCGACTCCGCCCTGCGCCGCCAACCGATCGTCTCCCGGGGTAGGCTACAGGTTCCGTCTTCCGCGGGTCACACAGTATTTAGTATAGTATAGTTAGTACTAGTGGCATGAAGGGGCCATAGCCCCTAACCTTCCTTTCTGATTATTTTACTCTGACTGAGGAAATACACATGTCAATTTGTAAACAAAGTACACACTTAATCACATGTTTTAATGTAAACAAAACAGACGCTTTTAAATCCCCATGCTTTTCTTATGGGGGATGTTTTACGTTATTGCCTGTTTACTGGTAACTTTATGGAAATAATGCTATTTTTCCCGAGTCCCTGGGATAGAGACCTTTAATTGAAGCCGTCGCCCATCATCCTGCGTTTTGCCAAACTCCCACAATTTTGACTTAAAGATTTCGCTTACAGAATTATATATAAAGAAGACTAGTGGCTTTAAGGGGCCATAGCCCTAACCTGGCTCCAATACTCTGCCCTATCTGATTTTTAGGAACACGTCAGTTCGTAAACACAGTAGACACTTTATCACATGTTTTAAAGTAAACAAAGCAGACGTTTTTAAATCCCCATGCTTTTCTTATGGCGGATGTTTTACGTTATTTCTCGTTTGCTTGTAACCTTTTAGAAATTCTGCTATTTTTACCGAATCCCTGGGATCAGGACCTATAATTTAAGCCCTCTCCCGTTATCCTGCGGTTTGCAAACTCCCACAATTTTGACTTAAAAATTTCGCTTACAGAATTATATATAAAGATGTATAGTGTAGTAGTATCTAGTTGTAAAACGTAAAGCTTAGTCCAATAACAGAAAACAACAAGGAAGATGAAACAGATAAAAACGCCAAATCTGAGGATAGAACCCACGACGCCCGTCTAACGACCGGGCAGTCTAATGGTGCTACAGTTTGTCACCAAACAGGTCGTTATAAACGATGACTCTCGGCTCCCAGACTGTTTTGCTGGTCTTTGCCTCCACAGTGAAATGGCGAATCGAGCTTCACTCAACCTAACGCGGTTTCCATCCCAGTTTAACCAACCATTCTTCATTCTTCTCAAGTTAAACGTCCAACAGCCCACGATTCAGTGGAGTTATACAATTTGATCTGTCAGCGTAAGGTTCACAGAAAGAGTGTCTTGCTTACTTTCACTGCGAATGGAGATCGAATAGAAATGTTCAGCATACAGTTATAGGATATGTTTTTGCAGCTGGAATAGAAATCTGGTGAAAATCGTAACCATAAGAAATGGTAGTTGTATGGTGCATACCCCTACAGTGAACGGTTGTGTGCTATGAAACGAATCTACCAGTTTTCTTTCTATCTCACGAAAAAGTTACTTTCTATTGAACATTTCTTAGCGACGCGTGGAAAGAATAGCTTTACTGTACTAGTAATTTATCTCGGCATTTTCTCTTTTCGGTTTTCAGACGATATGATTAGAGCATTTACAGCCATCACTTGCTTTTTCTTTACTCCAACATTGATATATACACGACAAACATTCTCTCTCCCGGAGGTTTGGCCCAGAGAGCGAAAGATATAATAACCATGTTTTGGTGCTTTAGTTAGAGGGTTGACTTGGAACTATCACATCGAATATGTTTGCTCCAAGGTGTCATCTAACATTTATGTTCTCAGACACCTGGCAAAGTACTGTAATGAGAAAATATTAGTAACCGCGTACTATGGTCTAGTATTTTCTCAGTTGTCATATGGCATCATAGTATGGGGAGAATGTGCGGAAACAGAATTTAAAAGGTTATTTATTTTACAAAAGAAGGCTTTGCGGGTAATATTCAAATTAAAAATGACTCAATCTTGCAGATACATCTTCAAAAGGATGGATTTACTTACTCTTCCTTATATGTACATTTTAGAAACCAGAATATTTGCACGTTATAAATGTAAATTAAAAAAAGGATGTGATTTATATAATTATAATACAAGATACAATCAATATTTCAGGCCAACACGACACAG
The DNA here is from genome assembly GCA_963675035.1 of Allygus modestus. NCBI lineage: Eukaryota > Metazoa > Arthropoda > Insecta > Hemiptera > Cicadellidae > Allygus > Allygus modestus. Next base: position 350,040,466 of record OY776112.1, read on the forward strand.
ACTAAATATATTTCAAAATTTACCGTCCGATTCTGGGTCTAAATTCCTCAACAGATTACCGCCAATTTTAAAAACTGAACAAAATTTACGACCTTTCAAAAATAAATTAAGGGAATGTTTAAAATCATATTCTTTTTACAGTGTCGATGAATTCATAGACCATTGTCAAAATTATAGTGAAAGAAATAGGCCTAGTTAAATTTATAATTAATTAAAAATGTAACAATAACAATATAAGTTAAACTGGGTTTTTATTATATTTATTCTTTTAATTATTTAAAATTTAATTTATTAATTTTAATATTTGTAAAAATTATCTTACAAATTGTATTTTATATTTAATTTAGTTGCTACAGACTGTAAAAAGTTGTAATGGCAATCAAATGAATTTGAATTAGACCGACTGTTATACGCTTGAGAATAAATAAATAGACCGGTTGCCAATGACTATCTAGGGACTGGTTTTGTTATTGTTTCGACCGGTTGCCAATGACTATCTAGGGACTGGTTTTGTTATTGTTTCGACCGGTTGCCAATGACTATCTAGGGACTGGTTTTGTTATTGTTTCGACCGGTTGCCAATGACTATCTAGGGACTGGTTTTGTTATTGTTTCGACCGGTTGCCAATGACTATCTAGGGACTGGTGTTGTTATTGTTTCGACCGGTTGCCAATGACTATCTAGGGAATGGTGTTGTTATTGTTTCGACCAGCCTTCTTGGCCACTCTTCCTCTTGAGATGTAAACTCTGCAGACAGGTCCAGCCGTGAGGGCAGAAATGAATTGTGGCAATAAACGCGAGAAAAATGTGTTTCTCGCCCCAAACATATTCTTCTCCCTCCAAGTAGCAATTCCCCCGCTCCTATGGGTATTTTTCACGGTAGCAAGCGGAAAGAGTAGTTACTCACGAAGGAAAATTAACAATCTACGATATGAAGCGGTTAGGAAGGTTTTAACAAAGGTTAGGATATAATTTAATTTCAGAGCGGGTTTCCAAAGTACCTACACGAGCCCACTGACAGCACTGTAAATTTAAATAGAATCAAAAATATATTCTCGATTCCTTACAAGAGTTTGACCATCTTTATATATAATTCTGAGAGCGAAATTGTTTAAGTCAAAATTGTGGGAGATTGGCAAATTGCAGGATGACGGAAGACGTTCAAATTAAAGGTCTCTATCCCAGGGACTCGGGAAAAATATTAGTGTTTCTAAAATATTAACTGCAAACGAAAAATAACTTGAAACATAAGAAAAGCATTGCAATTTAAAAACGTCTGCTTTGTTTACATTAAAACATGTGATTAAGTGACTTTGTTTACAAACTGATATGTGTATTAGGAGAAATGGCCCCTTCAAGCCACTAATATATAACAATTGCGAAGGGACTACTCTTGCTAACCAAAGGTGATGTCTAAAGTATGCAATCAGATGGCACGCCAGGCAAGTACAACCAATGCTCAGTGTCGACCAGGGCCAGGGCCAGGGCCAGGGCGCGCCTGAGCCGAGCATGGCGCATGCGGCGTAGAGGCTGCTCAGTGCTCGCCGGGTAACGGACACATTGTCATCCAGGGTCAACAGAGTACAGCCAGCCCGCGACGTGACTGTACCGATAGTTCATCTCGCCGATCATCACACAACGCGACCTGCCGCCCCGTATAATGGACCGGCAACATGTCTGTCTGGCGTGTTGACTGCTCGTCGTACGGGGTCCCTTGGTTCGTCAATGTGTCGCTTGGGAGAGTCGAGCCCGTGTTGAACACGTGGGTAAGTGTGGAGCGACGTTGCCAGTTATGTAATCTCCAAATTCTCAGTTACTACGATACGGGTATACATTAGGCACCCACTGTATTTTAGACCTTTCTTTCAAGAGTGAGCCAGGCTCAGGCGCACCCTGTCTCTGGCCCTGGTCGAATAGTTACTGCGACGTGAACACTGTGGCATTGTTTGTACTTCTTGCCTGGCGTGCCAACTGAATGCATACCTTATGGTTAGCAAGAATAGTGTTTGCTTGTGTTTGTAGTGTTTCCTTCGTAATTGTTGTATGCTATTTGGATGACAATTTTACAACTGTATGATTTGTGATTCATTCTCCTGTATAATAGCTGCAAAGAAAAAGCGTCTCTTATTTCTGAAAATCTCATCTCAATAATTTCTATTCCAGTCACTTTTCTGCGCTAAACCACCTATGATGAAGCTGGGAGTAATTCACTAACCCATTAAGAACTCTTTATTCTTAAGTTAAGGCCCTTCTAAATCATGTCAAAACATTAGTAATAAGATTCGATAACATAGATTTGATATCAAATTCACAGAGCCATGATCTATTGCGACGATCCGAGGTTTATTTTGCATTTAATAAAATGGTATTTCTCATTTCTATAAAACACCGAGTGTTTAGATCATGTACGGGGGGTAAATAATATCAGAAAGTGTGTTCTCGGATTCACTTCATTTACAATTATCCGATCGCACTGATGGTTAGAATTAAATCATGTCCCCTCACAAAAGAAAATCACAAAAAGCACGTTCTGTTTAGTAAACAAGGTGGTAAATCATAAGTATTATCACAATCACAAGTTGGCAAGGTTGAATGTAAATTGTTATCTTATGGCTACAATGTTATCGTTCTTAGTCTTGGTGACAACTGCCGTAGCATGTCCTATATAGATTGCGGACGATTTTTTCCCATTCTTTTTTAGCCTTACAAAACGTTTAAAAATACCCAAATTACAAATTTACAATGGTAAATATCTACACGAAATACCAAAACAATTAATTCGGATGTGACGCAATGCCTATAAAGATTTATCACTTATATTTCGCTCCTTTCTAATCACAGGTAAGATAGCTTCATTTGACTTAATATATCGCCTATAACTCGAGAGAAAGTTATTATGTTTCTACTATCTATTAATGAGAAATACCGATCATCCACCAGGTAAACCTCTACAACTACCACTATACGAAATTTGGAATGTATACTCTTTCCATAAAGTAAGTAACCACTAAGAAAATATTTTAAGAAATTCCCATAGGGCTCCGTCCCACGGGGAGTCAACGTTCCAATCCGGTGCTATTCTTATGGACATTCGTTTTGGTTTCAGTTGATGAAATATACAAAATGCAAACAGCTGATCATGACTCGGAGTAGTTCCACGGGTTAACCGCGGCGCACATTGTAGCACACGACACAGGTTTTATTCTCGGGTAGGATAGTAGCTAGTAATATTGTATACCGGGTTTGTTTGAACACATCTACAACAAAAATGGCTGGTACAGTAGCGGCTTGAGTGTCGCCCCATACGTTGAAGTTTGGTACAGTAGCGGCTTGAGTGTCGCCCCATACGTTGAAGTTTGGTACAGTAGCGGCTTGAGTGTCGCCCCATACGTTGAAGTTTGGTACAGTAGCGGCTTGAGTGTCGCCCCATACGTTGAAGTTTGGTACAGTAGCGGCTTGAGTGTCGCCCCATACGTTGAAGTTTGGTACAGTAGCGGCTTGAGTGTCGCCCCATACGTTGAAGTTTGGTACAGTAGCGGCTTGAGTGTCGCCCCATACGTTGAAGTTTGGTACAGTAGCGGCTCGAGTGTCGCCCCATACGTTGAAGTTTGCCAGAACCGATTCAGATCAAACTCCACGATTCAGTGTGGACTTTCAAACAAACTGACCTTAGCTAGCAATAGTACCAGAGTATGTACCCTTTCCCTCCAAAATGTTAACGAGTACTGGCGTTATACACATGCACAAATAACTACAACAAAATATTTTAAAATATGAATCGACCCGGATCGACTCCCAGGTCCGCGACTGTGCTCGATGTAAGGAATGCATTCCAACAGTGAGTGGTCACTCCCAGGTCCGCGACTGTGCTCGATGTAAGGAATGCATTCCAACAGTGAGTGGTCACTCCCAGGTCCGCGACTGTGCTCGATGTAAGGAATGCATTCCAACAGTGAGCGGTCACTCCCAGGTCCGCGACTGTGCTCGATGTAAGGAATGCATTCCAACAGTGAGTGGTCACTCCCAGGTCCGCGACTGTGCTCGATGTAAGGAATGCATTCCAACAGTGAGCGGTCACTCCCAGGTCCGCGACTGTGCTCGATGTAAGGAATGCATTCCAACAGTGAGCGGTCACTCCCAGGTCCGCGACTGTGCTCGATGTAAGGAATGCATTCCAACAGTGAGTGGTCACTCCCAGGTCCGCGACTGTGCTCGATGTAAGGAATGCATTCCAACAGTGAGTGGTCACTCCCAGGTCCGCGACTGTGCTCGATGTAAGGAATGCATTCCAACAGTGAGTGGTCACTCCCAGGTCCGCGACTGTGCTCGATGTAAGGAATGCATTCCAACAGTGAGCGGTCACTCCCAGGTCCGCGACTGTGCTCGATGTAAGGAATGCATTCCAACAGTGAGCGGTCACTCCCAGGTCCGCGACTGTGCTCGATGTAAGGAATGCATTCCAACAGTGAGCGGTCACTCCCAGGTCCGCGACTGTGCTCGATGTAAGGAATGCATTCCAACAGTGAGCGGTCACTCCCAGGTCCGCGACTGTGCTCGATGTAAGGAATGCATTCCAACAGTGAGCGGTCACTCCCAGGTCCGCGACTGTGCTCGATGTAAGGAATGCATTCCAACAGTGAGCGGTCACTCCCAGGTCCGCGACTGTGCTCGATGTAAGGAATGCATTCCAACAGTGAGTGGTCACTCCCAGGTCCGCGACTGTGCTCGATGTAAGGAATGCATTCCAACAGTGAGCGGTCACTCCCAGGTCCGCGACTGTGCTCGATGTAAGGAATGCATTCCAACAGTGAGCGGTCACTCCCAGGTCCGCGACTGTGCTCGATGTAAGGAATGCATTCCAACAGTGAGCGGTCACTCCCAGGTCCGCGACTGTGCTCGATGTAAGGAATGCATTCCAACAGTGAGCGGTCACTCCCAGGTCCGCGACTGTGCTCGATGTAAGGAATGCATTCCAACAGTGAGCGGTCACGACGTGGCAATATTATAGAATTGACGGCAATATTGCACAGCTGCGGGTAATGAAACGATAATAAAAGGGCGATAATTCCGCAGGGCAGGTCGGGAAGGCCGGGGTCGGGGTGTGGCGCCTTGTACAGTACGTGCGGGGGGCAGCGGCAGCGGCAGTGAGGCAATGCGATCTATGGCTGGGAACTGTCTCGACGCACGACGCACGACGCCGACGCGCGGACTGTAACCAGTGTCCAAAAACGTGGATCCAGCTGCCATCGGTCACTGGGCGATAACGATCCTGGCTGAAGAATCAGTCGGTCTTGTCAGTAACATGGTCACAAGGCATCTCACCCATTCATTCCTAGCAGCGTCGGCGTTTTACACAGTCAAGTGGTGGTATCTATAGTCTAGAGACTAATTGATTTCTATTCTTATTAACAACTAGATTAGCGCGGGGATCTTTCCCTCCTCAACGGATAAGGTTTATTTATTTGTCATTTTAAAAGAGTAAAGTAATACCGAGCGATTTTACTGAGCAAAATGTAAAAAACACTAATAATAATCCATCAATACAATTCCAAAATAATCAACATTTGTGATACTAATATTATGTTCACTGAGATCGCTGGGTTTTTAGTTTTTTTAAATAACGATAAATCTACGATAACTTGTACAACCCATTGAGGAGAGACGCTTTGAAAGATAACATTTTGGCCTTGTAGGGAAAGCAGGTAGAAGCAGGTGACTGGGGGCCTCTTAAAACAGAACAGACATGACGACTGGAAGGTATTCCTTATATGATAGTATGTATACATTTAGTGACAGTTTGATATAACTTCCCGTATATATAACTTGAAGATGCATACTCTAGGTTGAAATGTAGCAACAGAAAAAAATAAAATCTATATAATTAAAAGAATTTCTTGATTTTTGTTCGGAAATTTTAGTCCTTTAAACATACTTATTTTCTTACATGTTTGGTATCAATCGATAGCTCTTACCCTCAAGATGTGCCTTTTGGGGGTTTGAAAACATCCACCTCCAGGGCTCTGCCCCATAGGCTTTTAAAGTTCCAATGTTAATCTTATGGAGTTATATGTTATTTAGTCCAACAGCTGAGTATAACGTTAACATTTCAACCTTCACAGCTAGTTTCAACCCTGCATAGCGTCCAGTAACAGCAAGATGAGTCTAATTACTACACAGAGACCTTTGGAATGCCGAGCCGAAGCTCCCGAGTGAGGCCATTATCGCTCCATCAAAGCCTGACGCCTCCTCCAGATTAATTTTCAGCCATTAGTCACAGTTTCGTCGGTGTCCTTGTTGCCGGTGCGAGTGTGAGGGCAATCACGCTGAGGCGCTGCTGCTAATGTCCCGGCCAAGGCTGCCGTTGCTCACTCACTACCCTGCTCATGCTCATGCTCACTGCTCACTGTGCCGCTGCTCGCTCGTGCTCGGGGGATTGTTCCAGTCATTTGGACAGTCTCGCAACACCGGGAACCTTGGCTCCAGATGTGCCGCCAAAATTATGACGCTATAACTCTTTCGAAACAATTTCTTGGTCTAATGGAGCTGGTTTACTTTTCCCCCGAATCTGGGACGGCGTAAAAAAATAAGTGGGGACGTTTGCGTGCGAGTTATTAAAATGTTCTTGTTATTATAAGTAACTAGCTGCTATGCCCGTGCTTTGCAACGGGGTGGAAATTCAGAGTAGAAAAATGGAAAACAAAACACTAACAGTCTGTAGGTAGATATACTCCTTATAGCAGCTGTTTATTTAAATTAATTGAATTAGGAAAACACAGATGTGACATAAACCAAATAAGACTCTCCTCCATATGAATAACATGGGAACTTGGAAGTCCCGTGGGGCAGATCCCTTGGGACATTTCTAAACGGCAATGGTCTTATGACACTCCTCGGTACATAGACTACATTTATTTGCAAAATTGCATCATAATTGGTCCAGTGGTTTTGGCGTGATGGAACAATAGATAGACAGACACCACCTCATTTTTATAATAGGCCTAGTAGTGATTACCGGTTATGTTGTATCCAAAGACTTAAAACTACTGGACCGCTCGCGCCCGTGGTGAAGCGAACCAAATTTCGGTCCGGCCGCGTTCGAGGTCGCGCCGCAAATGGTGGGCTACCGCGGCAGCGCTTAGCATGGGGGATATAGGGAAAAACATGACGCGCGCTCACTTGAATTGAATTTGCAGCCAGGGAAAATTTTTTATGGTTGAATGGCCTTCTGATCCGTATTCCTGAATAGTTCCTCGAATTTTTAATACCGAAAGTAAATATATTCGACCAGGGTTAGTTGCGCAAAAATAACAGAAAGTTGGGAGTTTTGTAAAATAATCTCCTTGATGGCTGATTCTTTCATATTTCCAGTCATATAAATTGATGTACGATCCACTAGGCTTTAGGTGTTGTTCAATAATGATGTTTTGAAGTTTTTGGTACTGGAATGAATTTTTTATGAGCAGTAATATCGTTCTTTGGACTAGTGAAACTTTGAATTTTAGCATATAAACTTCGACGTTCGCCAAAAGTTGTAGATTGTATGAAAGTTAATTGGCCTATATCATAAAATTTTGTTGATGAATGAATACCAAGACAAATACTTTTTAATAGCAAATGTATTCTTAATAAACATTAATTACCAACATGGTTCGTTCACCCGTCCACGTATAGTATTAGGAACGATTACATAATGTTGCATTAATACAACATTTCGCTATTGAATAACAACAAATTATCTTCAGTGTATGATAACAATTGATTATGATTTATTTAAGAGACGATACAAGTACAGTATAATAATAATGGGGTTAAGAGTATTTTGGAAGGCATAGGATTAAATGAAATGATTTTTCTCAAAATTAATTTTTATTCACTGATTAACTGTTACATTACACATTACAGTTGAATTGTAGAATGTTGTAAGATTACTTAGCAAAATACGACTAAAACAAAAGTCGTATAACTATGTATTTTATCAAAAAACTAGGTCATGTTGTAACACAGTATCACTGAGTTGAATTTAACAGCGCGGCACGGCGCGGCGCGGCGCGTGGCACGTCTTGGATAGAGCGCGGCGAAAAGTTTCAGCATCTTTCCAAACGAATTGTAGGCAAACCAACAACTTTACCGAAAAATGTTTGAAATAAAAGTTCTAGAGAAACTAATTATCTACAACTTTCCCGCTGGAAGTTTGTTTCTAACCTAAAAATAAAAAACTTCCTCGCTGAGTAACTTTTTCATGTCCCTCTTTAATAACACGTAAGAGTTTTTAACTATTAAAAATATTAAAAAACGGTAAAATAAAACAATATTTATACTTTCGGATTCCGTAGTTCACGTACACGAAGGATATATAAATTTCATTACAATTCAAACATGGCAGTGAAGTCCAGGAGCGTGTAAACGACAGCGCGTTCAACGCCAGAAACAGCTCTGAGCACACAGTGGCCCACCATTTCTGTTCCGCACAGACCTACGCGGACCGTTTTTAGCTCACTTAGCGATCTCTCCAGTAGTTTTACCTCGATGGTTGTATCCGGTAGCGCACCCTTATCTTATCACTACTATCGATCCAATGTGTCCTTTAGTCCTTAGCTTTGTGAGTTCCACAATAACAGATGAATACAATGTTTATAAAACCATAGCCTATTATTATTTGAGATACGATAATTCCACAAAACTAACAAGTGCATACAAATCTCAATTAAAGCTAATGCTGAACTATTTAAGAACGCAATTTTCCACACATTATATATTTCTGATTGACGACTTGGACTCCAATCCACCATTTACAATAAGAAATTGGTTCCTCCCATCTAATTTCCCCTCTTCACAGGTCACTTCGCTGCGGTAGAGTAGCAGTAGGCTGGAGGTTAACACTTTCCAAACATTGCGGCATTTCGAACCCAGCTGCCAGATCGCCGTTTGCAGTCACAATGTACCCATGAGAAACAACCAGACACAACTCAGAGACAATCCGTTACTTTGTTGATTGTGGCTCCCAAGGTCCCAGCCGCGGGAACCGGCCACTACTTACACTCAATGGGGAATAAACCAACGCACTTTACTGTCGCGGCTAGGCACGCATTAGCGCTTATCGCCCGTGCTGCGGCTGCAGAGTACAGCGGTGCGGCGCGGCGCGGCGGAGCGTGGCGTCGTATATCTACTACGGCTCTATCATCGTATGTGGGACAAACCTAAAAACCTTCATTGGGTAGAGACAGTCATATTCCTTCTTTGGTCTCTAAATAAATATATAGCATATATTTTACCATAAGTTGGGGGCAAAAACGATCTGATTTGAAGACTATCTGCATTTGGTGGTTTCAACTATGTGGTGGCCCTGGTGGCGAAAATCAAATTACTATTATATATTTTAGAAAACAAATTTACCTGCTTAAATTTGTCTTAGAGTAAAGCCAATCTCAATGCCTCCATGTCGTGAACTTTATCCTAAAAACTAACACAAACACTAAATCACAAAATGAAATGTAACAATAATCAAACACTTAAAGAATGTAATAATACCTCTGGGAATTGATACCTCTGGGATGGCTTAGTTTAAATTTATGAAAAAAGTCGTGAACTTTAATGAACTAACTTTAGGAGGCTCCAGCGGGCCGGCGCCCGGCGTCTACCTGATTCTCCCATAAGGCCGACGTTAACTTTCTAAGCGTGTCAATCGTCAACGGATAATCCAACATCGTTGATTTATGGTTTATATTAAAGAAAAAAATATATACATAGTGATTTCAAAGAGCAGAATTTTCATATAACAATCAGATCACCTATAAAAAAGTCGTACAAATTTAAAATTTTTGAATTTTACTAAACGACCTTTTTTCTCTTTAAAATGGACCACAAATCAACAATATTGGATAAACATTGGCCTTGTGAGGGGAAACAATAACTGGAGCCCCTGTTAAGCCTGTCTGTATATTGCAACAATACCGTCACAGTCTCAACCTTGATATCACAGAGAAAAGAATCTATAGATTTCCCTTGTCTGTGTTGATATGTTTTGACGTCAACACGTCATGGCAAAACAGTGTTATTGCTGCTGCAGTGGTAAATAGGAAACTGGATCAAATCAGGATTGCATTTAGCGATTAGGCGAGTCTGTGCAAGTACAGCATTAAGAAGTCTAAGTTTATAAGATCGAATGGTTTGATAATTTCAGTAATTTCAGCGAGTACAATTTTTTGAAATCCTGGCATGACTTAAGTACGGAATGTTCGTACTATGGACATTATTTGGCTCTTATCTAATCTGTTGCCAAACACCCCAAACATCATCTATCGTGAGAAATTCTATTGGTGTATATCTTAATATATTTGTAAGACGACGACGCAACTAGGGTGTGTTTTAAGGCGAATATGAATGAATGATGAGTGTAGAATGGGTGAGGTGCCTTGTGTAGCCTTGTTACTGACCAAGACCGACTGATTCTTTATCCAGGATCATTAATTAATTCTCCGGATTTTGCTCAGGATCGATCTGGCAAACTTCAGATTATGAGCGAGCACGCTACCCGCTGAGCTACCCAGTCGATCTAGCAAGTAAGACAATAAGATCAAAACCAAAAGGGAATATAAGCTTTTCGCAGAACCATGGAAGATGAAACTATTCTCCAATTATTTATTTTAGAAATCATTGCCATGACATGGAAACTACAACTCCCATGAGTTATAAGACGTTAAATGAACGTCACAATTCACGACATATTTCGGCGTGGCCGTATCGCAATACTGTACATTGAATGATGCCACCCACATGGCAGGGGTCAGTTGTGCAAGACTGTTACACCGAGTGTTTGTCAGAGGAAGTGAACCATTGTATTGTCGCCGGCAAACACTCGCCCTTGCACAACTATGGGAATATCCGCACAAGTGGCAGCGGAGGATCGACGACACCGCGGGAACAACATGAGGCAACGGACATGACAGAGGATTATGTCTGCTGGAACATGCTTCCGGGGATTACAAAACCGGAACACGAGCACATATCATCAAGGCGTGGATTTCAAGGTGTTGGATTTTTCACTCTTTCAAAAAGTAGCTTCTTCAGATTAGAAAACATTTATTTACATGAAAGCCAGAACTATGAACAATGACACCCTGTACCGCTGTAGCCCCCGGACTCAAGTTCCCAATGCTGTACAACGACTTAGCTTCCTCAAATTCGTTCATTTTTGTTTATAAAACGAAACAGAAAAAATACGTTAAATGGAACGCCAATCATCGACGACGGACGAAGGCATCAGTGTGACTGTACAAAAGATAGTAGCAGAGTGAAGTGTTTCCACTGAAGTATGGAAGAATACCTTCGTCTAGGTAAAATTGTGATATCATTTTGCCCAGTGCCCCTCTTCCACCACCCCGCAGAGGTCAATAATGTTCACAATACTGAATAATCTCTCTTTGCGTCCTGGGAGTCTACCGATGCTCATGGATGGACTTTGAACTACTAGAAGTCCGATTAAAATTTCCGTCCTAAAATTCAAAATCGTATGAAAATTGGATAAGCGTATAGCAGGTCCAACGATGTAAATAGTTAACATCACTCATATTCTTAGCAAATACCAATAAGTAAATGCGTGACTTCTAAGTTTTAGTGCTGGATGATGCAACCATGACGCTTATGCATTTACCAAGTTGAAGTTCCATCAACTCAAGTATTCCCTTTGTTACAGACCTAAACGTTAACATAAATTACCGAGGAACATTTACGACATCGTAAAGAATCTGTGAGCAGATTGGATCAATGTCAATGTCACGCCACCCGCTCTAGAGTGCCGAGCTGTTTGACAGCTACTCCATGGGTGACAGGGGCCATACACATATTACGTAACGCATTTTTTCGGCATTTCAGACCCCTCCCTCCCCATGCAACCCACCATAACACTTGATCGCCCCCACCCCCCCAATGTGTTACGTAACTCAATTGTAGTAGGCTTTAAAACAGCTTAAACCTTTAAAACATCATTTTATTAGCAATTTCGAATATGGATTTCAATGAATCATTAAACTTTAAACTAGTGGCTTACAGAGGCTACAGCCCCTAACATATGGTTTTTGTGAAAGTGGATAATCACAGCTGATCATTAGTTCATTTATAAAAACACAGTAATGATATTTCCATTAGAAAATCATTGGATCGTTGAAGTCCAGTGGGGCGTAGCCCACGTAATTTTTGACATCTCTGATATTTTTCCCACATCCTTGGCCCTCAAGCTTTAAAATGAATCGTCATAACCTAACTTAACTTCTTCCTAGCTCGAAATATTTCGTAGGGGACCGATTCGATTACAAAATTAAATATATAGATTACTTTCTTTTAACAACTTATTTCAAAGCAAGATGTATACAAACAATCATGACTGTTACTAATAATAATAAACAAAAAATTAAACCATCCCAGCTAAAACGTAACAAATTTAATTTATGACTAATACAAATACAAAACAACAACAAACTAAAGAACGGAATGGTATTGCGCAATGCTGTATAAAGTCATGATTTTACACTCTAAAACAACACAAAACATAGGTGTAAAGCAATACAGATCTTACTCAAAAAGTTATGTATTTATTTTTAGTTGAACTGTTATTAAAATAGTATGCCGGAAGTAATTTTTATGTAATTAAATGTAACCTTGATTTAGATAATAAATTTGATAACTTTTAATTTTTAAAGCTTGACAACAGTATCAATACAGTCGAGAGTGCGCCAGCTCGTAGTGTTAATACGTGTGAGTTACGTAACGTTGATCTAAACACCCCTCCCCCACATAACGCAGCATCGTGGGGTACGCCATACCCCCTCCCCCCTTAAGTGCGTTACGTACTTTGTGTATGGCCCCATGCGAGAAAATTAACTTTGCAAACAATATGTGTTGGTTAAATATATAAGATGAAATGTAGCATTTTTTAGCGACTGAGAATGTGCAAACACATTGACAGGGACAAATGCTGAATAATATATACAACACGACACATGCGCAACACCTGCATAATCTAATTTACGTCGTTTTGCCTGTAATGTGACCTTTCCATCTTTTTCTTTTTGCTGAGGGAAGCATACTACTCTGCAAGGGTGGGAATGCAAGCGTTTTTGTTTAATTTCCCTCCCTAAATGTATAATGGGAAAGTATGGTTTTAGTCAAAATTTCCGAATTTGAGGAACCAGTAGGATTTGTTTTGGTGCTCACCCTATACTCTAATATGAGTAAGGTTTGCGTGCGTCCGTGCTTGCTTGCTTGCGTGCTTGCTTGCGACACTGATTTCAATAACGGCACCAAAGATTTCCTTCCAATGTTGGAAATAACTAATTTCTGGGATAAAAATAAGTTCTAGACAGGTCTTATGACCAGAAAAAATCAAATAATGTAAAAAAACTCAAATTAAAATTAAAAAAATTACATTGTGCTTCTGTATTCAATATCAATCAATGGTAGTACCCATGTTGTTTATGATTATTACCATGTTGTTTCCTGAGAGCAGAGATTATAAAGATATGAGTGAAGATTACATATTAAGTGTAGTAAAATAAATCAAAGGGACATTGAGCTATAAATAACAACTGGATTGCCCTTAAAAATGTAGAAAAGAGGCAAATGAGTAATAAAAATCCGATTATCAGTAGGGGGAAGTGGTGAAATATTACTCCAAATACTCTAAGCAAACTGAGACTGGCCTTCCCCGAGCAAAGTTCGGCCCTCCAAGTACTTGACCCCTAAAAGTGCTTATTGAGGTGATATCTATCTGTCTATTTGTATGGGTGTGTATAAACAAACCACAAGACCACACCAATGGGCACATTTTGATACAATTTTGTAGCCTATGGAGGTACTATTCTACGGTATCTCCAGGGTTTTAACGGTGATTATCCCCCAAAAAGCGATGAAAAAAATTAAAAATCAGTATTTTTCAAAAACGGCTCTAACGATTATTTAAAATTTGGTGGCTTTTAGTGTTTAGAATACAAATTGAATTACACTTCCCTCATTGTTTGGAAGATGTGGGTTCAACAATTATAGGGCTTAAAAGGTTCAAACATTCCGTTTAATATTATTTCTTAACCATAAACTTTAAACAAAGTTGACTTATCACCTTTTTAACAAAACAAACTAAATAAACTAGTATTTTCAATTACTACTCTACGACAAAATGGTTGCGGAGAAAATTAAAATTTCTATTTAGCGGTACACAGTATACTGTACGTTTTAAATTTAATTCCAACTTTTATCAATTCTGACGCACGGGAATCAGATGGAAATAGCCATTAAAATAAGAGCAATGTCAGCAAACTATTTTGAAAGCTTCAAGAGGCAGTTGATGTAATAGCGAATGAAATGGTATTGCAATTTGAAAAGGGCCGCAGGAAGCTGAAATTGACGGAAGTTCAGCCGCTGCTGTCACGTGCAAAAATTTAGCCGCCAATTCCGCCAACGGCGCGGCGTTGCTTTGTTCGAACGTAAACAAGCGGAGAATCTTTATTTCTCGTGCCACCGCTCCAAGCCTTTGTGCTGTGTTCTACCCGTCAGTCTCGATTTGCGTCGTCCTAAATATTTCCGTTCGTTTTCTTACATTTTCCTTCTTTTTACCTTTTTACGGAATTAGTACGGTCGTTGCTGGGATACAAGCTTAAAGAAAACTGTAGTAAACGATGATTACTGTTACGGAATTAGTACGGTCGTTGCTGGGATACAAGCTTAAAGAAAACTGTAGTAAACGATGATTACTGTTACGGAATTAGTACGGTCGTTGCTGGGATACAAGCTTAAAGAAAACTGTAGTAAACGATGATTACTGTATTTGTTGTAACATTTTACCTTATCTTTCATCCGTTACTCCTCACCTGATCATCACGTACAATTCATGATGTTCCGTCGTACTATAGTGAAATACAATTTCGAATGAGAGAAATCGTGCAGTAATATAGTTAGAAATGAAACAAGATTTTATGAAATCCGAACGCCTAAATTAAGGAAACGTAAAATGTAATTTCCTTGAGAACGACTACACCTTTATTTTGACACCTAAACGAATGTGTTGTCACTAACGGGTGAGGGGTAACGGAGGCACAAAGTTAACATTAGCCTTATGGAACTAAACTCCAATATGGGGACTGACAACTTCCGGTGCTGAACACTCTTAACAGTGGAGTGAGGGGTAACGGAGGTAAAAAGTTAACATTAGCCTTATGGAACAAAACTCCAATATGGGGACTGACAACTTCCGGTGCTGAACACTCTTAACAGTGGAGTGAGGGGTAACGGAGGTAAAAAGTAAACTTAGCCTTATGGAACAAAACTCCAACATGGGGAGTGACAACTTCCTTAAAAGGAACCCGCCGTGCTCGCCGGAAAGGCCCAGAGAACGGCAACGACACAACGGCACCTGCCCGTCGGACCGGACCTCAGCCGCAGATCCAGATCAGCGTTTATTGCGGTTATACTGACTGACCTGTGCCGCGGCTTTCCTCTCGTCTATGAAGATCCGTCAAATGAACTTTCCTCCTCAGAAAGCGCTGCAATTTCACGGGAACCGCCACTTTCTTGGACTTACTTCAGATGAAATGTCGCTAGTTTACGTCCCATTTCGTTTAATTTGATTAAACCGGTTTGCGAACGCGTTTATGCGTCCACTTTTCGGCGTTTTCTACAGCTGAGCCACAAATTAACTTTTAAGAGTGTAGTTTACTGTAATTTCAAGTTCTTTTACTGTTGTGACTGTTACTGCGCACTGGCGCAGTGGTTATGCCATGGAACATTTTTCAGTTTAAACTTTCACGGGAACTCGGATAATATCACGGGAACTCGGATAAGACAACTTCAGACTTTTCAGTTTAATTGATTAGGAGAGAGGGGGATATTGTCGTCGCGTCACTTCATCCCGACGTGACGAGCAGCTATGTCTTGCTCACAGGAGGTTGTGCTGAGGCCTACGCGCTGTATTCATTGCTTTGTGGGCTCGTACAGTAGTCAGAGACTTTTTACAAGGATGTTCCAATCACTTACTTCGCCAACCAATGGTTACTTCGAAGTCTCACCCTCCCCAAAGAATTATCCAAATTTGATGATTTATGATTAATTTTATAAAGAAAAAAATGCCAAACAGTATATTTGTCTAGTTAAAAGAACATGTTTTTTGTCTCACCATTTCATTATATTATTAATTTGTTAAAAAAGTTTCTTTCAACAAATAAAAAACACTATCTCATTGAAATCGTAAAATTGACGACGAAATTGATAGCGAATGAAATGGTATTGCAGTTTGAAAAGGGCCGCAGGAAGTTGAAACTGACGGAAGTTCAGCCGCTGCTGTCACGTGCAAAAATTTAGCCACTATCTTGACACAATTTAAACCTTTTTTAACATTTTCTATGATTATGTTACGTAACATACATGAGGGGGTGGGGGGGTATGCTCAGGTGTTACGGTGTGTTCCCTGGGGGAAGGAGAGAGTTTGAAATGACAAAAAACGCGTTACGTAATAGGTGAATGACCCCTATATGGTATATGGTAGAAGCGGGTATAAACGCGAATGTTAAGGTGACTGGAACCCCCTCTTGTGTTATCGGAGGTGACGTGGTGAGCCTCGCCACTCGCCAGACCGCGTCGCCGCCGCCAGTGAACGCCAGTTTTCGCGCTTCACGGTGCGTTTCCATCCCCACATTCCTGCAGTCGCTGATGGATGCGATAGTCAAGTGTTTATCGCCGGTTTGCCGCTATAAAGCTATGCTGTAACAGATACCGGTCCGCCGGGTATACAAACGTTATATAGGCACTCCAACTCCAAGCTAATAAAATGCAATTCAGCACAAGATTAACATTAGCACTTTTAAATCCCCATGGGTCAGATCCCTGCAGGTGGATTCATATCTAGAGTCTAGAGCATCCACGAGGATTGGTATGGATACAAAATAAATACAGTTTTATAGGGGCCGAAAAAAAATCAGGGGAGCAAAAATCAATAATATTTTTAGTAATTGAGATTTAACATTTTATTTAGACTAACAACTTTCTACTGTAAAATCTTTCTACGGTAGCTTCTGTCTCTACTCCGGATTCGATCAAATAATCGACGGTTGAAAAGCAGCATGAATTGCAAAAGATTTCAATTCGGTAAATTTACATTTACACCAATCTATAACAATCATTTACGAATGCTGTTACATAACATCTTAAAATCAAAAGTTTAGTTTTCCTATTTGACAAATCTGTGCTTTGCCTTATTTTGAGTTAAGGTACGTTTGAATTGATCGAGATAGGAAATTTACAGGGTTTGTGAATCATACATGGCAAACTTAGTGTGGGTGTAGGCATTATGAACTGAACGTTAAACTTTCAAATGTTAGTTATTTGATTGTACAGCGTTCATGTTGGCTGCAATCAGTCGCACAACGCCGGGCCCCCGCCCACCTCCCCTCCTGTTATTTGATTGTACAGCGTTCATGTTGGCTGCGATCAGTTGCACAACGCCGGGCCCCCGCCCACCTCCAAACCTAATCCCTCCTGTTATTTGATTGTACAGCGTTCATATTGGCTGCGATCAGTCGCACAACGCCGGGCCCCCGCCCACCTCCAAACCTAATCCCTCCTGTTATTTGATTGTACAGCGTTCATGTTGGCTGCGATCAGTTGCAAAACGCCGGGCCCCCACCCACCTCCAAACCTAATCCCTCCTGTTATTTGATTGTACAGCGTTCATGTTGGCTGCGATCAGTTGCACAACGCCGGGCCCCCGCCCACCTCCAAACCTAATCCCTCCTGTTATTTGATTGTACATCGTTCATGTTGGCTGCGATCAGTTGCACAACGCCGGGCCCCCGCCCACCTCCAAACCTAATCCCTCCTGTTATTTGATTGTACAGCGTTCACGTTGGCTGCGATCAGTTGCACAACGCCGGGCCCCCGCCCACCTCCAAACCTAATCCCTCCTGTTATTTGATTGTACAGCGTTCATGTTGGCTGCGATCAGTTGCACAACGCCGGGCCCCCGCCCACCTCCAAACCTAATCCCTCCTGTTATTTGATTGTACAGCGTTCATGTTGGCTGCGATCAGTCGCACAACGCCGGGCCCCCGCCCACCTCCAAACCTAATCCCTCCTGTTATTTGATTGTACAGCGTTCATGTTGGCTGCGATCAGTTGCACAACGCTGGGCCCCCGCCCACCTCCAAACCTAATCCCTCCTGTTATTTGATTGTACAGCGTTCATGTTGGCTGCGATCAGTCGCACAACGCCGGGCCCCCGCCCACCTCCAAACCTAATCCCTCCTGTTATTTGATTGTATAGCGTTCATGTTGGCTGCGATCAGTTGCACAACGCCGGGCCCCCGCCCACCTCCAAACCTAATCCCTCCTGTTATTTGATTGTACAGCGTTCATGTTGGCTGCGATCAGTTGCACAACGCCGGGCCCCCGCCCACCTCCAAACCTAATCCCTCCTGTTATTTGATTGTACAGCGTTCATGTTGGCTGCGATCAGTCGCACAACGCCCGGCCCCCGCCCACCTCCAAACCTAATCCCTCCTGTTATTTGATTGTATAGCGTTCATGTTGGCTGCGATCAGTTGCACAACGCCGGGCCCCCGCCCACCTCCAAACCTAATCCCTCCTGTTATTTGATTGTACAGCGTTCATGTTGGCTGCGATCAGTTGCACAACGCCGGGCCCCCGCCCACCTCCTGTTATTTGATTGTACAGCGTTCATGTTGGCTGCGATCAGTTGCACAACGCCGGGCCCCCGCTCACCTCCAAACCTAATCCCTCCTGTTATTTGATTGTACAGCGTTCATGTTGGCTGCGATCAGTCGCACAACGCCGGGCCCCCGCCCACCACCAAACCTAATCCCTCCTGTTATTTGATTGTATAGCGTTCATGTTGGCTGCGATCAGTTGCACAACGCCGGGCCCCCGCCCACCTCCAAACCTAATCCCTCCTGTTATTTGATTGTACAGCGTTCATGTTGGCTGCGATCAGTTGCACAACGCCGGGCCCCCGCCCACCTCCAAACCTAATCCCTCCTGTTATTTGATTGTACAGCGTTCATGTTGGCTGCGATCAGTCGCACAACGCCGGGCCCCCGCCCACCTCCAAACCTAATCCCTCCTGTTATTTGATTGTACAGCGTTCATGTTGGCTGCGATCAGTTGCACAACGCCGGGCCCCCGCCCACCTCCAAACCTAATCCCTCCTGTTATTTGATTGTATAGCGTTCATGTTGGCTGCGATCAGTCGCACAACGCCGGGCCCCCACCCACCTCCAAACCTAATCCCTCCTGTTATTTGATTGTACAGCGTTCATGTTGGCTGCGATCAGTCGCACAAAGCCGGGCCCCCGCCCACCTCCAAACCTAATCCCTCCTGTTATTTGATTGTACAGCGTTCATGTTGGCTGCGATCAGTTGCACAACGCCGGGCCCCCGCCCACCTCCAAACCTAATCCCTCCTGTTATTTGATTGTACAGCGTTCATGTTGGCTGCGATCAGTTGCACAACGCCGGGCCCCCGCCCACCTCCAAACCTAATCCCTCCTTCCAACACAAGGCCTCGCCACGCTCCAACAACACGGTGAAAACATCAATACGTCTCGAAGAATTTCATTTAGATATTTCTTCAACTAAATCCGATGACAACTTGTCGTAAACGCAATAAATTGTAATATGTAGTACATTACAACTTTATTCCATTTAAACTTTTCCTGCGGCTGTCCGTTAAATTCCGATCGAGGAGGTCTGTTCTATACAATAACACCAATTCTGGTAGTTGGGTGACACTGGACTGTGTGAGGGACTTTTATGAAACCAGTCAGCCAGAGAGAACATGTATGCGGTTTCAAAATCTCTTTTGGGCTCTGCAAAATAGTTGTATCTCAAAAAAACCTTTAACGAGAATGTTATTATTCTACAAGATCTTATGATTATTTAAATCGTAATATAAGTACACATTCTGTTGATATAAAAAGGAAAAACAAAGTTACTAGCACTATGATAGTTACAATAATTTAGAAACGTCATAAACTGCATAAGAATATGCACTGCGACCTTGCAATAAACTAAAACAATTCCCTTTTAAAATCAAACTATCGCAAGCTCAACCGATTACAACAGTTGTCAAAGGGTAATATTTTCTAGCGCACGCGCTTACAATAAATTAAACAATAAAAGTAACTGCGGTAATTGCAGGTTCGGGCTGTGTAATTGGAGCGTCAGATGATTCCCACGATGGGGTAATTAATTGGAGCAAGTGATGCATCCGTAGTCCCCCTCCCCCCACCCAGCTGCCCTACACCTCACACGGGAAGTGCACACTGAGTATCAAGTAGCAATTGAAAATTATCAATTAATGAATTACAAGTTCCAGGCAATTGATTCTGGGTTAAATCAACTGTACATGGTATAACTCGTTGTTTCAAGATTTATCTCACTAACCAACTGACGAAGAGCAATAATTCTAATTACTATTTTTTTAAAGCTGAATCCAATGGCTGAGACAACGGTTTGATTTAATATAAAATTAATGCGAATCAAGCAAAAAGCCATATTTTTAGGCACCCCCATCCCCCACATAAGGCGATCTGTCTGGTTTTCGAACTTGTTCAAATAAACGCTACATGAAACATCGTACCAAATTTCACTAAACCGGGTCTGATTACGAGAGCTATCGTGTAAAGGGCATAAATATATATAAATAACTGCATACACAGTATAATAACTGTATATCCAAAAGTTAACGAATGGTGTGTTTGACATGTGGGATTCTCAAATCAAAAAACTCTCGTAGGGGAAAACTCAAATCTAAAAATGAAGAAATCAAACTTCGAAAAACGTCTCGGAATGTCTCAAAGTGGAAGCAGTAAATACCGTTTACTTAGGCAATGAGCATGAGCCCCACGTGGCACCGGATATGTGAGCTAGCAATGAGGCAACACTGGAACACTGCTGACTGCTGACTGCTGACTGCTGACCACGCCTCGGCATTCCAGCGGCTCGACGACCGTGCCGTGTGCAATGTGCACGTACGGCCGCGAGCAATGTGACACGTGCAACTGGACCAGGGTTAAATGGATGTGGTAGCTCTTCAATTTTTTGGAATGTTATCGGTTATTGTAAAATAGATCCGTTCAGTTAATGTGTGAAAACATTTTAGGGACTGAAATGGACGATTAATTGAACTTCATATCTTACAATGTTGACAGTACATGTATTTATTTTCAACAATTTTTTTCCTGCCATGCGCATGGATAACTGTTAAGAATGTTATATTACCTGGTTTGTTAATGAATGAATTGTAACAATGATTTTAAACCTATATTGATTCGATTTTAAATTGATTATAATCTGCAAATCGTCACACATGTTGTTTGTACCCGTATTGTAAAACTTGTTGCTTAGTTGTATTCAAAATAGGTTTCATTATAACTCAAATTTACATATAGGCCGTAAATAATTAGTGCGCATTTTAAAGGGATATAACACAATCATTTGGCTGTAGCTGAATTTAAACTCCAGCGTGTAGCGTTAAATTTCTATTGTGTTCCCATAAACATTGGTAAGCCAATATACTGATAACGGGATGAAATAAAACAACGCCGGACTTTTTATACTCATCGGTTTCGCTCTTGCTCGAAGAGACAGCGCTGTTCATGGAATATTTTTTTAATGACGAAGCTTGGTTGGTACGGAGTGTAATGACAAATAATCCACTGCTTTATAAAGGGCGTGTAAACTGTGTTGTACTCAAACAAGCCAAGTCTCATAGAGAGACTACCCTAGGGTTAACAGTAGTATTCCCCATCCTCAGTGCCTTGCTGCACTACCCAATCCTATTCTCTACGGCAAGACCACTCCTCGCTGGTGCTCGATATACGGCATAATCGCAGGTGAACTTGATCTGTTGCGAGGCCGGGCGGTGGTCACGTAGCCGCTCACAGTCACGCGCGACCGTGTGAACGTGGCGCCACCGTCACGTGCGGCGTGACCCGCCGAGGCCACGTTCCTACAGCGAGGCACTGTGAGGCTGTGGCGGTCATCGCGACGTGCAACATCACTGCCGACTGGAGACCGCCGACTGGATCACTGCGAAACACACTTCACGGGACAAACAAACCATACACTTTGCAATTCACAGTGTAAGTTTGAATTCACGAGTAACTACTAGCCGGAACATGAAAGTTAACATTGGCTTTATGGCGGAAGCAGGTTTTATAAAAGTCAAAATCTTGGTGACTAAAGCCCCCTCTGACCCATCCCCCCCTCCTCACTAAGACATCCTCACGCAGACATCCTAACGCAGACATCCTCACACAGACGTCCTCACGCAGACGTCCTCACGCAGACGTCCTCACGCAGACGTCCTCACGCAGACGTCCTCACCCAGACGTCCTCACGCAGACGTCCTCACGCAGACGTCCTCACGCAGACGTCCTCACGCAGACGTCCTCACGCAGACGTCCTCACGCAGACGTCCTAACGCAGACGTCCTAACGCAGACGTCCTCACGCAGACGTCCTCACACAGACGTCCTAACGCAGACGTCCTCACACAGACTTCCTCACACAGACGTCCTCACACAGACGTCCTCACACAGACGTCCTCACACAGACGTCCTCACACAGACGTCCTCACACAGACGTCCTCACACAGACGTCCTCACAAAGACGTCCTCATAAAGACGTCCTCACAAAGACGTCCTCACGCAGACGTCCTCACGCAGACGTCCTCACGCAGACGTCCTAACGCAGACGTCCTCACACAGACGTCCTCACACAGACGTCCTCACACAGACGTCCTCACGCAGACGTCCTCACGCAGACGTCCTCACGCAGACGTCCTCACGCAGACGTCCTCACGCAGACGTCCTCACGCAGACGTCCTCACGCAGACGTCCTCACGCAGACGTCCTCACGCAGACGTCCTCACGCAGACGTCCTCACACAGACGTCCTCACGCAGACGTCCTCACGCAGACGTCCTCACGCAGACGTCCTCACGCAGACGTCCTCACGCAGACGTCCTCACGCAGACGTCCTCACGCAGACGTCCTCACGCAGACGTCCTCACACAGACGTCCTCACACAGACGTCCTCACGCAGACGTCCTCACACAGACGTCCTCACACAGACATCCTCACACATACATCCTCACACAGACATCCTCACACAGACGTCCTCACACAGACGTCCTCACACAGACATCCTCACACAGACATCCTCACACAGACGTCCTCACACAGACATCCTCACGCAGACGTCCTCACACAGACGTCCTCACGCAGACGTCCTCACACATACATCCTCACACAGACATCCTCACACAGACATCCTCACACATACATCCTCACACAGACATCCTCACACAGACGTCCTCACACAGACGTCCTCACACAGACGTCCTCACACAGACGTCCTCACACAGACGTCCTCACACAGACGTCCTCACACAGACGTCCTCACGCAGACGTCCTCACACAGACGTCCTCACGCAGACGTCCTCACACATACATCCTCACACAGACATACTCACACAGACATCCTCACACAGACATCCTCACACAGACGTCCTAACACAGACGTCCTCACACAGACGTCCTCACACAGACGTCCTCACACAGACGTCCTCACACAGACGTCCTCACGCAGACGTCCTCACGCAGACGTCCTCACGCAGACGTCCTCACGCAGACGTCCTCACGCAGACGTCCTCACGCAGACGTCCTCACGCAGACGTCCTCACGCAGACGTCCTCACGCAGACGTCCTCACACAGACGTCCTCACGCAGACGTCCTCACGCAGACGTCCTCACGCAGACGTCCTCACGCAGACGTCCTCACGCAGACGTCCTTAATCAGACGTCCTCACACAGACGTCCTCACACAGACGTCCTCACACAGACGTCCTCACACAGACGTCCTCACGCAGACGTCCTCACGCAGACGTCCTCACGCAGATGTCCTCACACAGACATCCTCACACAGACATCCTCACACAGACGTCCTCACACAGACATCCTCACGCAGACGTCCTCACACAGACGTCCTCACGCAGACGTCCTCACACATACATCCTCACACAGACATACTCACACAGACATCCTCACACAGACATCCTCACACATACATCCTCACACAGACATCCTCACACAGACGTCCTCACACAGACGTCCTCACACAGACATCCTCACACAGACATCCTCACACAGACGTCCTCACACAGACATCCTCACGCAGACGTCCTCACACAGACGTCCTCACGCAGACGTCCTCACACATACATCCTCACACAGACATACTCACACAGACATCCTCACACAGACATCCTCACACAGACGTCCTAACACAGACGTCCTCACACAGACGTCCTCACACAGACGTCCTCACACAGACGTCCTCACACAGACGTCCTCACGCAGACGTCCTCACGCAGACGTCCTCACGCAGACGTCCTCACGCAGACGTCCTCACGCAGACGTCCTCACGCAGACGTCCTCACGCAGACGTCCTCACGCAGACGTCCTCACGCAGACGTCCTCACACAGACGTCCTCACGCAGACGTCCTCACGCAGACGTCCTCACGCAGACGTCCTCACGCAGACGTCCTCACGCAGACGTCCTTAATCAGACGTCCTCACACAGACGTCCTCACACAGACGTCCTCACACAGACGTCCTCACACAGACGTCCTCACGCAGACGTCCTCACGCAGACGTCCTCACGCAGATGTCCTCACGCAGATGTCCTCACGCAGACGTCCTCACACAGACGTCCTCACACAGACGTCCTCACACAGACGTCCTCACACAGACGTCCTCACACAGACGTCCTCACACAGACGTCCTCACACAGACGTCCTCACACAGACGTCCTCACGCAGACGTCCTCACGCAGACGTCCTCACGCAGACGTCCTCACGCAGACGTCCTCACGCAGCGTCCTCACGCAGACGTCCTCACGCAGACGTCCTCACGCAGACGTCCTCACGCAGACGTCCTCACGCAGACGTCCTCGCGCAGACGTCCTCACGCAGACGTCCTCACGCAGACGTCCTCACACAGACATCCTCACACAGACATCCTCCCACAGACATCCTCACGCATACGTTCTCACGCAGACGTCCTCACACAGACATCCTCACGCAGACGTCCTCACACAGACGTCCTCACACAGACATCCTCACACATACATCCTCACACAGACATCCTCACACAGACGTCCTCACACAGACGTCCTCACACAGACATCCTCACACAGACATCCTCACACAGACGTCCTCACACAGACATCCTCACGCAGACGTCCTCACACAGACGTCCTCACGCAGACGTCCTCACACATACATCCTCACACAGACATACTCACACAGACATCCTCACACAGACATCCTCACACAGACATCCTCACACAGACATCCTCACACGGACGTCCTCACACGGACTTCCTCACGCAGTCATTCTTACGCAGGCGTCCTCACACGGACTTCCTCACACAGACATCCTTATATATTTTTTAATAATGATATATTTCTTAGTAATATTTTAGCTAGTACAAGGTACTTGGGAGTCTGCGAATATATTAGTGCAAGGTACACTGTAACATGTTTAGCTATATTTTTTAGTTTTTACTTATGTTTTTATTTCAACGCCAACGGAATTTTTGTTAATAGATCACCCAAATGCTTTTAGGGAAGTCGGTCCAAACCCCTCAGTTCAGTGTACACCCCGGGATTTGAACCCGTAATCCCTTAAACCGAATTCCAAGACGTTGACCGTTAGGCTAGCAAGATGCCAAACGCATTTTATGTTAGTTTTAATCACGTGTAAAATTGATGTAATGTAACGAGGGTTCCTGCTAAGCTTAGTGGTAAATTGCGTGTAGGACAGACGCTGATAATGGCTTTTGTCTCGTCCCCAAATACGATCCCCAAGGCGAAGAGTCTTATTTAGGACTATTTTCATTTTGTATTTTGATTTTACTTGTAAATTGTTGATTATTCAGGAAAACATTTTTTTAGACGAGAGAAGAGAGATGCACTCTGACAGTAACTGACTCCCAGTTACTGCGAGCGGGTCGAAGTCATCCTCGGACACGCCCCCTACAAGCTCACTCTGCCAGTCTCGCTCGTCACCCGAGTTATCAAGTTTCATTTTCACTGAGAAGGTGCCATTAACCCATTTTTCCACCGCAAACCTTGACCGTATAACGACACCTCCGACTCTCTCCGCTATTCTGTTACCGTCATCCAACCTCCCCCTCCCCCTCCCCCACGTCTCCTTGGTCTCATTCACCTGCCATTCTTAACACAGCGAACAAACGAGATCAAATCCTAAATTAATTGGGCAACACTGTCGCCATGGTCATCCTGGAGGATTGTTCCTTAGTACAGGCCTTGTCATTTATGAAAACACATTCAATAATACTCATTATTCACTTGGCCGGCGGCATTCTTTGTGGTGTTCGGACAAAATTGTACACATGAAAGATGCGGGCTAAGTGTTATACCACTTACTCTACGGTTTTCATTTTTTTGGAGCGACTATTGGGTCGAATCCGACAATGACTGCAAATGATTTAATGGCAATAAAGTGAATTTTAATCTCATCTCTAAATATTTATAGTGGACATATAGCGTAAAATTCAAGCGTTAAAACTGAGGGATGGGTAAAATTAAGATAGCTTCAAAACAAATCAAAGTAGTCTCAAACGAAGTGGACACAAGAAAAACGAGGACAATATCTGCACAATGTAGGCATTCCTACCCACGGCGCTGCGCCTACAAAGATACGCTCTGACTTGCGCAAGCACGACCACGGGGATCTTTCGCGTATGAAAAACGAAAGCCAAATGAATCGTTTTGGAAGTACAGTTACACGTCGCGTCGTGAGATCGCAGCTGCTCAAGGCGTGACTACAGGGAACAAAGGTCGTGGTCGTGGTCGGGATCATTGTCACGCGGTGTCACACTGCAGGTGTGTCAGCTACGCGATCACTTTATCACTGTGCGACGAGAGTGGTCGGGATCATTGTCACGCGGTGTCACACTGCAGGTGTGTCAGCTATGCGATCACTTTATCACTGTGCGACGAGAGTGGTCGGGATCATTGTCACGCGGTGTCACACTGCAGGTGTGTCAGCTATGCGATCACTTTATCACTGTGCGACGAGAGTGGTCGGGATCATTGTCACACGGTGTCACACGACAGGTGTGTCAGCTATGCGATCACTGTATCACTGTGCGACGAGAGTGGTCGGGATCATTGTCACGCGGTGTCACACGACAGGTGTGTCAGCTATGCGATCACTTTATCACTGTGCGACGAGAGTGGTCGGGATCATTGTCACGCGGTGTCACACTGCAGGTGTGTCAGCTACGCGATCACTTTATCACTGTGCGACGAGAGTGGTCGGGATCATTGTCACGCGGTGTCACACTGCAGGTGTGTCAGCTATGCGATCACTTTATCACTGTGCGACGAGAGTGGTCGGGATCATTGTCACGCGGTGTCACACTGCAGGTGTGTCAGCTATGCGATTACTTTATCACTGTGCGACGAGAGTGGTCGGGATCACTGTCACGCGGTGTCACACGACAGGTGTGTCAGCTATGCGATCACTTTATCACTGTGCGACGAAAGTGGTCGGGATCATTGTCACGCGGTGTCATACTGCAGGTGTGTCAGCTACGCGATCACTTTATCACTGTGCGACGAGAGTGGTCGGGATCACTGTCACGCGGTGTCACACGACAGGTGTGTCAGCTATGCGATCACACTGTGAGTGTATCTCACAACTAACTGTCTAAATTACATTAGTTAAACCTCAAAGATTTGAATTTGCTCAAATAGCAGTCGTTTCAGCCTCTAGGTTCTGCAAACCTGTGACAATCGTGCCGCCATGGTTGGGCAGGGTTGTACCACAGAGAAACGAATCTATAGATTCCTTTGTCTGTGGTTGTACATAGAACATTCGTTTGTATAAACCCTAATGTGGTTTTCAGGAATGTCTAATAGGCTAAAATAAATTATCGTTTAAATGCTTATTTGCAAGTTCAATTAATTGATGTTGGATTAAAAAAACGAGAAATGCATATTTTTCATATTGCTTCTATTTTATTCATAAAGAAAGATAGTCCATCGTCGCGCCGCAACATAGCCTACAGCTAAGAAGTTCACCTCAGAAATTTCACACAGCAGAATCGATGTAAGCTATGTTTCATCCGAAAAAATGCAGCTAAAAGATTAATTGTAGTTCCAATTTCCACAATTACTCTATGGATTGGAAGGAAATCAATGATACCTAGTTAATATTTCACACAACCTAATCAATCAAAATCAACTCTCCTCGAATAATAAATTATTATTTTGGATGAATTAAAAATATATTTGCCAAACAGGGGTTCACATCCACAATCAGATCCTAGAATTTATTTTCTAAGCTAAACGTCCCAAGCCGCTGCGCAAGTTGGCCACAATAGTCGCCGCTAAGTTCCCGGCCAATAAACCAGCCGTGTCGCCGCGCGGCCTTGTCAGCCCTTATACAGGCCCGATACCATCGTCCTCCCCCTCCCCCTCCCCCTCCCTCTCCCAGGCGGGCTGCTTTTATTTATTTTTTACGATCCACAAGCCTTCTCTTGGACTCAACAGTCTTACTGAACAACTATACAATTTTCAAAATAATGACCGTGCAGGTTAGCGAAGGATTTTTCCTAGCTTTAAATTCTTAATAGTATTCGAGGTCCAAGAAACCATTAACTGCTAGGGACACAGTAGTGCTCAAAGCGCCGGATTTGATGTACACGCAATACAACTGGTAGAAGGACGATGCGGTCAATTTAACATGGGAAACTAGGAGAGCGATTAGATTTCATAAAACTTGACTAGACAAAATAAAAGTTATAGTGTTGGAAAGCTGGTTTATTTAATTTAAGAATTACTAAAGAAAAGACACTAATTTTTACAATATAAAGGGGAAACGTCGAGCTCCAATGCCATTAAAAATACCCTCGTCGCAGCAAACCTGCATACTCAGCGAATTTCCAATAAATATAAAACATAACACATTAAAACACTTTACAGGATTCATAAGAAATATATTCACAAACAAGCGATATTTCAAATATTAATTATTCTCCACAAGAATAACATTGGGGATGAGTACGCAGGTTTGTTGTAACAAGGAACACAAAATAATGGGTTTTAATGCAAATTTCAATAGAACTCATCTTAGTGAAGTCACATACCAAGTTTCATCGATGTACATTCATACATAAGAGATATATAATATTTTAATTTTTCTCAATAAGAATAACATGGGGACCAATTGCCTAGGTTTGCTGCTACGGGAACCATAGGCGAAAATTTGTTTGTGTGGAAAGAACAATAAACCACAACCAGATGAAGTCATATACCAAATTTCGTCAGTTTACGTTCATAAATAAGCTTATTTTTCTCCATAAGAATAACATTAGACAACGTACTGTGTTTAGCACTTTCAATATATCAGTAACCAATTGACGTAGAGCAATGATCAAAATACCAAATTTTTATGCTGAATTTAATGGTAAACATTAAAATATTATTTAAATACAAATTACACGTGGAAACCCCAAAAATCCATTTTTGGGGTACAAAACCCCCCCTTCGGATGGTGCGATTCGTCTGGTTTTCGAACTCGTTCAAGTAAATGGTACTTTACACAATTGTACCAAATTTCATTAAGATCAAACCTTTTTTACGAGAGTTATCGTGCTTACGGACACACACACACACACACACACACACACACACACACACACACACACACACACACACACACACACACACACACACACATTATATAATATATATATATATATTATATAATATATATATATATATATATTATATAAGTCTGGGGACCACAAAATGAAAAGTTATTATGGTCTAGGGCTTAAGTCTTATCATGAGACCTACGGTAATAGCTTCTTCCCTATAGGGGAAATTCGCTAAAACTAAACGGAACCGATCTATTGGTACGTATCCACCGTAAACCAATCCGTATGAGTCAAACTACGAAAACGTAACATAAATACCCCCGTAGCAGCAAACCTGCATACTCAGCGAATTTCCGATGCATATTAATTTATCTTAATACCACATAAAGCCACATACCAAGTTTCATCAATATACATTCATAAATAAACGATTTCTGACATTTTAATTATTCTCCATAAGAATAACATGGCGGCTGAGTATGCAGGTTTGCTGAAATAAGGAACACTAAAAATGGGCTTTTATACAAATATCATTATAACTCAACTAGGTAAAGCCACATACCAAGTTCTATTAATTTATGTTCATAATTAAAGGAGATAACACGTTAATTATTCTCCATAAGAATAACATGGGGCTGAGTATGCAGGTTTGCTGCTACGGGAACTATCGGGCAAAAAATGGATTTTTGTGCAAATATCAATAGACCACAACCAAATAAAGCCATATACCAAATTTTGCCAGTTTACGTTCATAAATAAGCGAGATATACAATTTTTCTTTTTCTCCATAAGAATAACATTAGACAACGTACTGTGTTTAGCACTTTCAATATCTCGGTAACCAATTGACGTAGAGCAATGATCAAAATACCAAATTGTTTGTTTTTTTAAGCTGAATTCAATGGTATAAATTAAAATTTAATTTAAATTAAAATTACATGTGAAAACCCCAAAAAACACATTTTTGGGGTACAAAACCCCCCAAAAACCCCCCTTCGGATGGTGCGATTCATCTGGTTTTCGAACTCGTTCAAATAAATGGTACTTTACACATTTGTACCAAATTTCATTAAGATCGGACCTTTTTTACGAGAGTTATCGTGCTTACGGACACATATATATATATAAATAAATATATATATATATATATATATATATACACATATATAAAAATTTGAACGAATGGTGTTTTTGGCATCTGGGGACCTCAAAATGAAAAGTTATCATGGTCTCGGGCTTAAGTCTTACCATGAGACCTACGGTAATAGCTTCTTCCCTATAGGGGAAATTCGCTAAAACTCCTTAAAACAGACAGTTAGATAAACTACCGGTAAATAGGCTTCTTACCTCCGCCAACAGTCCAAAAATTTCAACATATCGGTTATGCTAAAGGCTGTTAGGTATCAGGTAGGTATACCAAGCTGTGATAAAGACTTGCAAGTCGTCGAGATGTTAGTTAACATTTATACAAGTAAAATAATGATCGAAACAAAGAAAACAATCCTCAATGCAAAGTTTTAATTCAGGTCTCTTTGTCAAGAACAGCTGACCACCGAATTGATAACGGTGATAACGGAAGGGAGGGGATGATGTGACATAACGCTCCAGTCTGCTACCAGTGCCGGGACCGTGATAGCGCTGTCTAAATGGTTATTCGTTCGTGTATTTGTTGTGATTTGTTTAAATTTTAAGATCTGACGACTGGCAAGCCGTGAAAATGTTGCACTTGCAACAAAACAAGTTGGGATAACCTATATAATATAATTTTGGACTATTGACGGAGGTAAGAAACCTATTTAGTCTTGAACATAGTCCAGGGGCTAATAAAAATGGATTTGAATTCGATAAACTTGTCAACTCTTAGTAACATAATTATCAGCGGTCCGACTCCAAGACCGCATTCCGGTGGCGGCGAAGGCTAAGGCTAAGGACGGCGGATCCTCACTTTCTCTTGTTTACAAACTCTCCGAGCACTTGGAACCCGTCAACAAGTTAACGTTCCAACAATCGTTTACAACTTCTCTAGGAAGGGATCTAGGATTTCCCTTCTACATAGTGATGTGAAATACCCGGGTATTTAAAACTCGGGGTAAATACCCAAAATTCATAAATACTCGGGTATTTTGGGTATTTATGGCATTTTACATAAAAACGCCAATGTAATTAATATCTACCATTACTACCCTTGTTATTATCAATGTATAGCATTTGAGGATATTTTATTGATTACAATTATTAATTATTTTGCCAATAAATAAATAATAACATGGCAATTTTTGTAAAAATACCTGTCAAATGTTCAAACCACATCACCACAAAACTATGGAGCTGGTTAAATACGAGACATTTTATACAAATTTAAAAATATGTATTTTTTTAATCTGACAAATATAGAACAAAATTACAATTCAATTGAATTGAAATTCTTTTCCTCCAAAATTTTAAATTTATTAAACACTCCAAAAGCCCATCAAAGTAGTAAATACCCAGTCTTGGGTATTTATCTCGATCTTGTTCAGAAGTTAATTGCTTGTGGGAACCATGTTATACTCTTCAAAACAGTTCTTATGATCATTTTGTAATCTTTATAGCATGAGAATTTCAATAAACCTAGTACAAATTTCCTTACTGTTATAAAAATCATAAATACCGACGTTTTGTGTATTTCCGCACGGGGCTTGGGGTAAATACCCATTTATTATTTACCTACCCGCTGGGTATTCACCCGGCCCACCTCACTTCTACATACATTCTAGTTACTCCTCCCGCCTCAAACTGACACCGGTACCCCGGTACACGGTACTGCGAAACCTGCATTTCTTCGGCGGTCAGCCGGGGACTAACACAGTAACGTGTCTTAATGTTTCAGTCCTACTATGGATGGGGCAAAATGCCGAGATGGCTTCCAGCAATCAAGACTCCTACAGTTATCTGTCTAGACAATCCTACTATTTACTTCAGCTCTTGTAGCATCAACACAAGCACCACATTCTGTTTTCTCACTCGATTTATGAAGGTTAATAACAGAACACTACAGGCTACCAATCTACCTTTCTATTTTTTATCTTCTATCTATATCTATAATACGCTAAGGCGAATTTTGTAAACATAACTCCTTTGTTATTCCTGGACCGATTTTGACGATCAGGGTGTCAAAAAAATGGTCCAGATTCGTAGTTGTGCAAAGTGATTTACAATTTTCGATATTTTTAATATGAAGGGCACGGGCCGCCCTCAAAGTTCGTTTTTCCCATAAAATTAACATGGGGAATAATTTGATTTCAGTTGCATTCTAAAACAGGTGATGATAAGTGATAAGGTCTGTGAAGTTGGCGGACCCAAATTAAATTATCCAATTTTAATCATTCCAAACGTTAGTTCTTCGTTGGTTTTCGATAGTTCTTCAATATTTCCGTTACAGTAGTTCTAAAGAAATACCAAAGTTATGACACATACAAACTGTTTACGCTAACTTGTTGACACCACGCATTTCAAGCGCGCACCTTTTAGTGTAGATGGAAATGTTAACGTCTAAATATCAATCGTTAATTCCTTATTAGTACTCGATAGTTCTTCAATATTTGCGTTAATTTTGAAAAAGTGAAAATTGACAATGCCTACTAATACTATACTAATTGTAGGCAATATTAAGGTGTACGCTGACAATCGACAATCTACTGATAAGTTGGCTACCACTTTGTATGTGTCATAAGATTTGTATTTTTTAAGAACTAACGGAAATATTACAGAACAATCGAGAACTAACAAAGAACTAACGTTTGAAATTATTAAAAGTTGAGAAGCTAATTTGGGTTCGCCAACTTCACAGACCTGTGATGATACAGTAAAATACAGGTAAACAGTAAGAACAGCTGATCGCTCGATTTAGTTTAATATTGCACTACTGCAGCACGTTGCAGAAATAAAATTGGACTTGGAAATTAATTGTATAAAGGGGCAAATAAAAGAATAAAATAAGTGAATTATACAACGCTTGCCAAACAGTTTACGGAGAAAGTCGTGGCGGGAACTGCTTGTTCAAAAATGCATTATATTATGGATATTTATTTCTGAACCAGCCTTCCTATTGAGTGAGCCCACTACAGCGAGCAGTATTGTTGCACAAGGGCCGCGCCATTGAATATCCCTCGCACTTTCACCGCGCGGGAATTCCGGCCGCAGAGGTTGGCTGCCCTGCTACCGACCTGTCTGGTGTTCCGCAATGTTATGTGATATGTCGATCCGATTGTGCGAACATGATTAGCAGTTGTTGCGGCCCGTTACAAGTGATATTGCGCTCATTATAAAATAGTTCCATTGATTATACATCGTTGTATTTATTACCAGAGGTAGTTCGCACGTGTGTTCACTTATTTTACTGTTATATAATAAGGAAGGAATATGAAATAAAAGTATAAATATTTATTAGAAGAAAGAGCCGATTTTGTGCAGAGGCTACCGGCGAAACACCTGAGATGCATATAGCCACATATAGCCACATATAGCCTACACATGATAGGTCTCTGTCGAAAGGGCTTGGCTTCAATCAAATGTCCTTCGCACGTGCAAGCCGACAAACTATTGATGTCAACTCTCAATAACATCTTGAGAACAGCTTTTTGTCACAGAAGAATGGCTGGTCGGGTGGTATTATTTTACGTGCCGTATATTTACGAACAATTTAATTCAAAAGTTACAGTTATTTTGAATGTACCGTTACTGCAGTTATAAAGTCGAGTGGAAATACGAACAACTTTACTTTTTTACGATGTCCTAAAATCATTAAAATTAGAAATAGGCCAGTTGCTCTATGTATGGTCAGAGAAGAGAGAAGACTCAAACCTCCGAAATAGCATCAAGATTGTTGTGGTTTTGATTACAAAACGACCATAAGTTAAAACCTCCATATAGTTAAAATGTTACAACACTCTAAAGCTGATGGCATCAGTTATTGTCTCCGACGATAAAGATGGATTGAGCGTGGTGAAAAGGCACGGCGGAACAGCGCGATATCTTCATCACACGGCGTTTGACTTATCAAAACCAACTTACAGAATTGGAACTGTGCGGATGAAATAAAAAAATTTGAAAACAGCTCATATAAACGATTTATGGCATTTAGATGACTCGCATTAAAACTAATATGCATACTACACGTTATTGGTGTTTCCAGTACCGTCGACAGTAGCAATACTGTTTAACGGCATATTAGTGCCCTAAACTGTGAACGTTTTACCGCCTCTGACTTGACATGTCAACCAAAATACATACCGTACAGTATATTATACATTTGGGAAATCAAGTAGCCTACCGGTATATATTTTTTCTACTGGTTTTCTTCCTGTGCGCTTTCGCTTTCCATGTTAAGCAAGTGAATGTAGATTTTATAACCATCACATCACACTGTGCGCGGACGCAGCGGCGAAGGGATAACACAACAGTTGTTCTTAAACGAATTAAAGAGCAGATCCTGTAAGTGAAATCGTGATATTATGTTATATAAAGTGGATACGACAGTGCCTCCCCCGGGTGGTCTCACCGACGTAAGTTTAAAACTAAATGGTAAGAAATAATTGTTATGTGATGTACATAGGAATTCCAAGATTTTGGTGCTACCTACTTAAAAGATTATACCGTAGATGTCCGAAAAATCTAAAGTAAATGGTAATAGGCCTTATAGCTAAAAGTTATTTTATGTTTATACTAGCTGATTATACCGGTTTCACCCGGGTATAACATTTAGTTAAAAAAGTAAATTACTAATGTCAGCTGTTTGTTTGAATAACATTAAATAAATAGCAGAAAACTGTAACCG
The DNA here is from genome assembly GCA_963675035.1 of Allygus modestus. Classification (NCBI taxonomy): domain Eukaryota; kingdom Metazoa; phylum Arthropoda; class Insecta; order Hemiptera; family Cicadellidae; genus Allygus; species Allygus modestus. The sequence goes on from OY776112.1 coordinate 350,076,035, forward strand.
TATGGTCTCATTTGATTAACATTGGAATTTTTAATGTCCCACGGGGAGTAGCCCTAGAGGATTTAGAAGAAACTGAGAGTCAGGTACAACAGCTGTAACGTAAAGGAATCTACCCTGAAATAATGCCTTAACTCCTTGTAGTTTAGCCGTACGGCGATCCACACACAGACAAGAACTCTGCTTTATTTATATAGATAAACGAAACAAAACTCAGAATCTCGGTGGAGATTGATGCAGGCACCCCTAGGCGACAGGGGTGGCGTGTGGGAGTAATCATCCCCCCGGGAGACGAACAATCACACGTCGAGGAAGGGGGAGGGAGGGGGACACGCGTGCCGGGCGTGCCGTGCCTCACAGGAGACAGAGGACATGCGTGGAAACTGTTATCAACATAACGTCTGGTAACTCGCTGTGCCAAGTGACACAGCAATACTTCCACTTCCACTGTTTTCTTCGCATTCGTGTTCGTGATGGCTCGGAGGTGTCATTACAATACAACCCATCAGCAGTTCACAAAACAACACTCCTGTGGGGGGGAGGGGGGCTACGGGTGAAAGGCGAGTGTATATATACTTAACTATCGATATTATTGCAATGTTGTATCGAATAGGCAATAAATGATTTTTATTATTACCCGGTATTAGGTATGCTTTACAAGAAAATCGATCCCGGTTGCTGCAGAATAACTAGGCTGAAAATTACTTATAGATTAAAATATTCGTAGTAGGCTACTGACAAATATATTTAAAGTTTATTTTGTGTTTGAGCGAATTTACCCTATAGGGAAGAAGCTATTACCGTAGGTGGCATGGTAAGACCTAGGCCCGGGACCATGATAACTTTTCGTTTTGAAGCCCCCAGATGCCAAAAACACCATTCGTTCAAATTCATATATATGTGTGTAGGCCTATATATATATATATATATATATATATATAATGTGTGTGTGTGTGTGTGTGTGTGTGTGTGTGTGTGTGTCCGTAGGCACGATAACTTTCGTAAAAAAGGTACAATCTTGATGAAATTTGGTATATACGTGTAAGGCAGCATCAATTTTCATGAGTTCGAGTACCAGACAGGTCGCTCTTCTTTAAGGGGGATTTTGGGGAGGTTTTGTACCCCAAAAATGGGTTTTTTGGACTTTTTACATATAATTTTTAACTTTTTTAAAACTTTTTAAACCCAAATTTTGGTTTACAGCATTCAATTCAGCTTAAAAAACAAACAATTTGGTATTTTGATCATCGCTCTATGTCAATTGGTTACCGAGATATTGAGAGTGCTAAACATAGTACGTTGTCCAATGTTAATCTTATGGAGAATAAGTAAAATTGTATATCTCGCTTATTAATGAACACATATTAATGAAACTTGGTATGTGGCTTTATATGGTTGGGTTTCAATGCTATTTGCATACAAAACTCATTTGTTGTGGTCCCGTGGCAGAAAACCTGCGTACTCAGCAACTATAATGTTATTCTTATGGAGGATAATAAACATGCGATATCTTGCTTGTTTATGAACATAAATTGATAAAACTTGGTATGTTGCTTGCATAAAAACCTGATTTTGTGGTTTTATGCTCTTTGAATGCTTATTTATAGCCTAATACTGGACAATAAAATAATAGCTAACTTAAATAGTAGAGCATTAACTGCTTTGAAACACTCGGTTCAAATAAAACTATTAAAAACAACATTTATAAGAACCAATATTCAGTAAAAACTTTGTAATTAGTATTCTTTGTCGATTTGGCACTTTGCGATGTGTAAAAAGATGTTAATTTTGTTTTAATAAATTATCTATAAACATATAAGTAATATTTGCAACGATAGGTGGATGCAGGAGGTTGATTGATTAGGTAGTTAAGCCTAGATGGTAAAAATATCAAGGGTTTGCCGGGTAATATATTAAAACTCAACGACACTCTGTAGGAATATCATTTGGAAGTCAAACCGTGTTTACGATTTTGTTTTAGCCAACAGTAATTAATTATTTCCGACGTTTTATTATATAACAAAGCAATATAATTTAAAACACTAGTATGGGCTAAAATATTCAACCGAGCATTTTTCAACAGTAACTGAGCAGAGTAGCAGAGTAGTTATTTCTCTGCAGAACAGAGCATAGGCTAGGCAAAATTAAATTGAACAAAATCACGATATACCTTTCGAGACCTATCGGCATAACCTTTGTTCCGGTAACGAATTTTGGTACCCATCCCCACTTTATACCTTTAAAGGTGTGCAATTGCATGCAATAAAGAGACATGCAGTTTCCATCCAGGCATAACCTCTGATGGGCGGATCAACCCGAACCGAATCAATATGGTATCGCGCCGCTGCAGCCCAGCTGTGTCGGCGAATTCATAGGCAACTGATCCTTTCCTCACGAAGGGAAAACTACTGTACGAATTGACACAACGACGAGAGAAATAAAACAATAAATACCTTAGTTAAGTTGAAAATCCAAAGTACAATTTGCCGCCAACACAACAAAATCCAGCGCACTTCACTCACTGATCCACTGCCGCACGACACGAAAACTACTCAGCAAAACTATCTGATAGCTTCCCACTAGAGTGAAACTGCAAATTAAACACTTTTCACTCAAAGTTAAAAACAATCCATAGTTCCAGAAGCGAGCGAACGCCCCACCACAACTGCCACGGACTCGAGAACGACTGCGCTCTCTCGCTCTAGCACGCAGGGTAGCCACCTCTCAACAGTCAGGGGAAACGAAAATTCCCCGCTCAAAGTTAGAATTCCCAACTAATTTTGAAAGCATTTTAAACCCAACGCTATATCGAAGGTTTTAAAAAGCAAAGCGAAATATAAAACATTTATATTATTAAAAGAATTTCTTGATTTTTGTTTGGCGATTTTCGACCCCTAAAACTATTATTTTGTATACATGTTTGATATCAATGAAAAGCTCTGGTATCTGTAGATGTGCCTTTTAGTGTTTTTTTAAACCTCTACCTTTAGAGCTTCGCCTCATAGGTTTTTAAAGTTCCAATGTTAATTTTATGGCTTTATTTTATGGCTTTATTTTATTTAGTTAATCATGCATAACTCATTTTGCTCATCAAACAGTCATGAAGTTACGATAAAAGCTTGAATTTTTAAACCGATAATATTGATTCAGAATTCTAAATTAATTAAAAATTGTTTATAATGTAAGCCACTAATATAGGGTAGTGTATATAGGCTATAGATAATTTATTTTAAAAATTAACATCTTATTACACAATGTAATTTGCTGAATAACAAAGAATACTGAAGAATACATTGATTTTGAAAAGGTTAATTATAATTATTAATATTTTAAAGATGGTTTCTGCTTTTAATATAATATTAATTGAAACCCCTGATAGAAGTTAAGGCTATTAAATTAAGTACGTATATAGTTATCCGAATTGAATTTCATCCATAAATTTCGGACTAGTTGAGGTATGGTTCCTCTGGCCATTAAGAAGGCCATACACTTCAAATTTAGAGATCTTGTATTTTTCCGAATAATAGTTAATAGTTTTTTTCATACATCTTGATTTTTTCCATATGGACCTCTAAAGGTTGGTTTCATTCTGCTCGAATCTCACTGTTGGATTTATTTTAAGTTCTCGGATGTTCTTTCTCTCGATGACTAACAAAATCGCAGCGTCTCACAGAGCCATCTTCAATTCCCGTCACTTCCTCATAAACTTCATAACATTGTTTTTTCCTGAATCGATCAGCTATTATTTTTCTGATCACGGGTATTTCGGAGAAGACTGTTAAGACGGCCACACACTACCGGACTTTTTCCCGAACAAGACATCGAACCGAGCAGGATTTGGCTTCGAAGGTAGAAAATCCGGTAGTTTGTGGGGCCTCCGAACCAGACACCGAACAAGACATCGAACCGAGCACCGAGCGCTCTCGAGGCGGTTTTTTGACGAAAGATCAAAGAAAGATCGGTCCGATGTCTTGTTCGGGGTTCGGTAGTGTGTGGTACCTCCATACGCTGCTCCGAGCGCCGTCACGAGCCCCGCCGTGAGCTATTTACAATCCTCCTACATAGTTAATAATATCCAGGCCTACTGCTTTTGCAAGAAAAAGTGATAGATATTTGATTTGTTAACAGATAAATCTGCTAAACTAGTTTAACCTAAATAAAATTAATAATGTTAGTAAAATCAATTCATATGCAACTATAAATCTCTACTACATAACCCCATCCCCCCACCACCCTACCTGCATCCCCCTAAACCCCACAAGTACATGGCCGACCTGCACAACGGCAACTAAAATGGTCCCCACCGTTTTTACCCCGCTCGGTGTTTTCGCGCTCAATCTGTCCGATCCGATGTCTTGATCGGGGTCTTGATCGGGAAGAGGTTCGGAGTGAATTTAGCTACCTTCATGCCCTACTCCCTGCTCGGTCCGATGTTTTGTTCAATGTCTGGTTCGGGCAGAAGTCTGATAGTGTGTGGCCGCCTTTAACAGGGCACTGTCCAAGGACGTGAGGCAGTGTTTCAAGAACGAAATTCTCGGTTACAGAACAATATCTGCACTGGTTGCCGTCCCTGGATGACCTCTCCCATACGGGCTTGTTGGTGGGGTTACATCTCGGATAATTAGTGAATTTCCTATGGAAAAGTGAACTATTAGCATGACCCGCACGGTGAGGTCTTGATCGGGAAGAGGTTCGGAGTGAATTTAGCCCGAGACCACCATCAAAGTTCCTAACGTGACCCCCTGAACACGTTTTGAGGCGTCTCTAAAAACGTTATATATATGTGTGTGTGTGTGTGTGTGTGTGTGTGTGTGTGTGTGTGTCCGTGAGCACGATAACTCTCGTAAAAATAGTCCGATTTTGACGAAATTTAGTATAAACGTGCAAAGCAGCATTTATGACTTTAAGTTTGAAAACCAGACAGATGGGCCTATCCGAAGGGGTATTTTGGGGGTTTTGTACCCCAAAAATGGGGTTTTTGAGTTTTGTACATATCATTTTTGAAAAACTCAAATTTTAGTTTTTTCCATTGGAATCAGCTTAAAAAGGCGCACAATTTGGCGTTTTGATCATTGCTCTACGTCAAATGGTTACAGAGATATTGAAAGGGCTAAACACAGTACGTTGTCCAATGTTATTCTTATGGAGAATAAGACAAATTGTATATCTCGCTTATTTATCAACTTAACATGATGAAACTTGGTATCGTTGTGGTCTATTGATATTTGCACTAAAAACATTTTTTTGGCCGATAGTTCCCGAAGCAGCAAACCTACATACTCAGCTCCCATGTTATTCTTATGGAGAATAAGTAACGTGTAATCTCCCTTAATTTTGAACATAAATTAATAAAATTTGGTATGTGGCTTTACCTTCTTGAGTTATATTGATATTTGTATAAAACCCCATTTGTTGTGTTCCTTGCTTCAGCAACCCTGCATACTCAGCCACCATGTTATTCTTATGGAGAATAATTAAAATGTAATAAATCGTTTATTTATGAATGTATATTGATGAAACTTGGTATGTGGCTTTATGTGGTATTAAGATACACACACACACATATATATGTATGGGAAATTCGCTGAGCACGCAGGTTTGCTGCTACGGGGGTATTTGGTTTAGGTAAGTGACTATGCATGTCAGTAAATTCTTATGTTTCCACGAACTGATGGCTCTTTTTATTTGATAATTTTGTATTGCTGTCGCTTGCTGTTTATGTACCCATGTCTTTGTTACACATTTGTTACCATTAGCATTGTCAAGCTACTTGATCATTTTTTCATAGTGGCTTTGCCGTGGATGCCGATCATCCCCTAGGCATAACCTCTAACCTACAACCACGACATTTGGCAAGTATACTCTTTCCATGACGCAAGTATATAACCACTAAGAAAGGATTCAAAGAAATGTCCATAGGACTCCGCCCCACGGGGAGTCAAACTTCCAATCCGATGTTATTCTTGTGGACTTTCACTTTAGTTTGAGCTTATACAAATTAAAACAGCTGATTATGATTCGTAGTAGTTCCACGGGTTAGCCACAGAATGCAGCACACACAACTGTCGTATTCCCGGGTGAAATGGCAGCTAGTAAAATTAAAAAAATAAAAACCCGTTATCGATTTGGTGCTTCTTCCAAGTTTATATCTCGTGATAAAAAATCCCCCCGTCACAGCAAACCTGCATACTCAGCGAATGTCCAATGCATATTTTCGTCTTAATACCACGCACGTAAAGCCGCTTACCAAGTTTCATAAAAATATATTCACAAATAAACGATATATATATATATATCCAATTTTAATTATTCTACATAAGAAAAACATTGGGGATGAGTACGTAGGTTTGCTGAAATAAGGATCACAAACAATTGCAAATATCATTAGAATTCAACTAGGTGAAGCCACATACCAAGTTTCATTAATATTCATTTATATATAAGCGAAAGTTTAATCATTATACATTTATAAATAAGCGTTGTAAACGATTTTAATTATTCTCCATACTAAGAACAACATTGGGCATAAGTAGGCAGGTTTGGTGCAACAAGGAACACAACAAATGTTGTTTTTTTTGTCGATCAGCATGTAGGCTGCAGTTTTTACCCCAGACCTAGTTGGTCTATAATAATAAAGTATTTATTTATTTATATTTTTTAAGGTTTCTGACATTCTAAAAATATTTAATTTAATAATCTAGACGGATACATTACTAAAATCCGTCGCTTCCTGGTGCATTTGATGGACAACTGTTTTTACCTTATGTATGAAACAACTGTCGTCGAAATCCGATTTTAGCCAGGAAAACAATATAAGTTACTTATTTAGAAGTATACATATTTTCTTCATTGTTAAACCATGTCTTTAAATAGCTCGTCCAAAGGTTTTCCTCACCTTCGAATGAAAACAATTAATTGTTTGATAGCAAACCTTGACAGTGCCTTACTTTTGTGAAATGCAATATGGGTACTTGGAAGCAAAGCGGGAATTGCTTATCTCTCAAATGTCGCGGCGTCGGCTTTTCTAGGTATTTATATTATAATGCAGTTTACATTAATTTATTTTCGTAACTGGGGGGCAGAGCTTTGCTCGGGGTAAGGCCAGTCAGTTTGTTTAGCTTTGCTTGGGGTAGGCCAGTCAGTGTGTTTAGATGACTTGGAATATATTTCAACACTTCCCCCTACTGATAATCAGATTTGTATAACTCATTTGCCTCTTTTCTACATTTTTAAGGTCACTCCAGTTGTTATTTATAGCTCAATGTCCCTTTGATTTATTTTACTACTCTATATATGTAATCTTCACTCAAATCTTAATCTCTGCTCTCAGGAAACCACATGTTAATAATCATAAACAACATGAGTATTACTTTGACAGTGCCCTGTTGATTATAAACAGCTGTTACAATTCTTTTGTTTTGATTTGAAACTCCATAAGCCCAATGTTAATTTTTTTAACTTTTCATTTTAGTTTTTTTACATTATTTGATTTTTCCTTGGGATGAGGCCTATCTAGAACTTATTTTTATCCCAGAAATTAGTTATTTCCAACATTTGAAGGAAATCGTTGGAGCCGTTTTTGAGATCAGTGTCACAAGCAATCAAGCAAGCAAACCTTACTCATACTAGAGTATAGGATCATTGACTATAAATACTGAAGTATTTATAGTCAATGATAGGATTTTTACATTGTATGTCATTTGTGAAGTAATTTTTCCTGCTCCTCTTGTAGGCCAGGGAAATTAGGATAACAAATTGGATAAAAATGAAAACATTCTAAGCAGAAATATGTTTGCTGGAGAAGGTTCCCTTAGGTCCCCTCATTCAAATTCCAAGTTTTCTACTTCGAAGATGGCTTTTGCCGCAATATTGGATTTTTCCTCCATTTTATATAGAAATGTGTGTTACTATTTATGAAATAGTACAGTTTTTAGCCGATTTAGACCAAATTTAGACAAAATAGGGTTATTCTAAATTATTTTTACCTCATAAAAAATATCTGGCGATTGCAGTGGATGTAGTTTTTATATATCAAATAATAATCATTCAAGAAAATTTAAGAATATGCAATGTTATTGGGATAACTCATTTGATGATATAAAAATTCTGCTCAAGTGAAATGTTTGTTGAATTGTTGTTACAGTTTAAGTGTTGAATCAGTAAAATCATCATGCATAGTGCATGTGGCTCAAAATAATGGCATCATATTTATTGTATTTACTAGCTGTTACCCGCGGCTTCGCTTGCGACAGATTTAAACACATTAAACTGACCAGCACTATCAAATCTTTATTAGTTTTACCATATGACTTCTTTTCCCCAAACCGACAAACAACTACAGCTGGTAATTTTATAAATGATATCCTCCCATAAGATTTGCATTAGAACTTACAGGACCCGGGGGGTGGAGCCCTAACGTTGGATTCGGTCATTATCAGCTCTATATGTTAATGTGATATGTACGCTATGTTCATGTACAATTCTAGCTTAATCGGTCCAGTAGTTTATCCATGATGGAACTCCGAATATCTATATACATACATCCAAACAAACATCCAAACTTTCACATTTATAATATTAGTAGGATTTATTTAATTACTTTATCAACGGCAAACCTATTGTGTTTTAGGTCTTAGAAATTCAATTTTGTTACAAATCTCAAAATAGATAATCATAAATAGATAATGATTGATTGATACCAAACATGTAAGAAAATAAACAGTGTTAGACGTCTACAATAGCCGAACTAAAATCAAGATATTCTTTTAACAATTTAGATTATGTAATAAAGATATTAAATACTATGCAAAATAGCTATTAAGTAATACGGCACACTTTTTATTAGACAACTCCTTCATTCCCAGGCTAGCGACATTTCATAGCAAGGTAATGGAATTATTACTTTCTACTAGTAGGCCTGAAACCTTTTACTCAAACTCAACAAATGTTCTTATCATGCTTCTAAATGTTCAACATTATGAATAATTGCAGGTTTGTTGCGGGATATATAGAGTAAAAAAGGTAGTAAACAAGAAGAACGAGGTTTTCCTTTGGTTTGACACGTCTAAAGTCTCTTCACAAGAGAAAATACCAAAAATGCTGAGCAATATGAAACAAAACATGTGGTAAGTTACACAATGTCCCTTGTGAGTGTAACAAAAAATAATAGTTACTAAGGGGATACTTCGAGACCAGTAAAAACGGTAACTGCGGAACATAGAAGAAGTACAAATAAATAGAAAATTATTCTAAATAACCCTCTGGCGGTTCTTTATTTATTTCTTTATTGGTAAGTATCTTAATTGCCATAATTAAATTATGGTTAAGACTAAATTACATTAACAGAGTATGTAATGCTAATAATAACTGATAGAATTTTGATTATTTAAATCCTTGAATCTTACAAAATAATCTTCATCCAATCTTGAAACACAACATTTTGATTTTAAATTTATAACCCTGGATGGTCACACCTTTTTTCATGAATTTGCAGGATTGAAGGGAAAAATCTTTAAAAATATTTAATTTCAGGAACCTAACTAAGTTATATTGTGTTATATATGATTTGTTCACAAAACTATGAGCTATACAATTTTATAAATAAAATATCCATTTAGCTTCTCAATTTGTTTATAATACCATAGGCCTAAATAGAACATTTATTTTTGTATTTATTTTTTTTAATTTGCGCTCAATCAAAACATCATAGTTTTAAGCCTACCAAAAGTTCAAGATAGCCAATTTGTTCAAAACCTAACAGGGATTACAAACATAGAAACATATGTGTATGTAAAGAATAAAAAAATTGAAGTTATAGGTAAAGAAATGGATTTGCGCATAGGCCAATTAAGACAGATTCCGAGTAGGCCCTATGTCATGTTATTATTCTAATGACAATATGCAATAAACGGTATCAGGAAACTGACACATGCTTTCTCCCTTTTAGCCCAACTTTAATGAATAAATTACTTTTTATTTACTAAATACAGAATACAAAGCACGGTCGAATGTACAGAAAATCTTGTAAACAAGTTATATTAAAAAACATCCACCCAATAGTAGTTTTCATCACTAGGAGCAAAAGTGGCTCTTTTTGGTGCGCAATCGTGTTTTAAAAGAGAGGCGCAGGCGAGCTTTTAAAAACGATTAAGCACCAAAAAGACACTTTTGCTCCGAGTGATGAACGTTTTTTATCATAATGCGGAATTAAACTTTTAATCGTTGAAAATTTTAACTATAAAGTTGTATTTTTGAGGTTATGTTTACAAAGTAAGTAACTTAGTATACAGTGTTTACATTTCTGTTATTTACAAACAATAATTGTTATAACGTGTGGTAAGGAACGCTTCTATCATGTATTGATAAAGCAAACAGCTGACTTTTTACGTCCTAGGACTTAAAAAGATCACAGCTGATTTTTTAGATACTAGGACAATAAAGTGACGTTTTGCGTACTAATTAGAGAACAAAAAACAGGTGGATTTCGTGCAGAATGATAAAAATCCTGTTTTGGAGGCACTTTAGAATCCATTGCTACACACGTGGTTTTAAGAGGGGAAATGCCCCCTATTCCCCCTCAGGGTTATTAAGGGGCAATATATTTCGAATTTAATCTGTTGGTCAATACCTACTTGACAAGCATATCAAGTTTGAACGAAATTTATCGGTAAATAAGAGAGAAGTTAGTAATTTTTGTATTGCCCATAAGAATAACATTGGACAACGTACTGCGTTTACTGCAAAATGAAAATTTAAATTTTCTCCGCAACCAGCAATCGTAGAATAAGTTAGTAATTCTAAATACTAAATTATTTAGTTTTTTATGTATTTTTATTGGTGAATAATATTTTTTGGTACTTTGGTATTATACGGATGCCACTATTTTTGGAGGTTAAATCTTTACCGGATACAAAGGATAACTACCTAATTCGAAAAAAGGTACTTTTATTGACTTACTTTACAAATTTTACATCATTCTGATGAGCGGTCTTTGTGTTGTGCCTCCCAAAAGGCAGCGATGTCCGCTAGGATCGTGTTGAATGCGTCGCCGCCGCTAGCAGCCAGACCCGATCGCCACAGGTACGCCGCCAAATATATATCGCGCTGTGGCAGTTATGTTAGGATGAGTTATCATAAAAATACGTACTGTTTCCTCTTCATGTCGAGGTAAATCCCACACGAAAAGAACGTCACTCATTATGAAAACAAATGTAACGTAGTGCACGGCAATAAATCACTCATGACACTGACCCCCAGATTACAGGCGGTGACAGGTGATGCGCGCGCTCCGGTCAATGACCTGACCTTGGCCTATTTGGAGGGGGTTTGACGGCCGGAAGTATGACTCATCAGGTATCATTCGATTCGTAACAAAACAAGGAAAGTCCTACAATCATTTTTATGATAACCCATCCTAACATAACTGCCGCAGCGCGCTGCATAAGGGTGGCATCCGTATAATACCAAAGTACCTATTTTTTTATATTTATGTTTTTTTTATAAAAAATCAAAAAAACTGAATTTTTGATATTTTAAGTCTTGTAATTTCTGAACCCGAAATTTTACAGAAATGCGGGTGGTGTCATTTAGTTGGAAAACTAAAGCTCTACAAACGACTACAGTTTAACTGAAATCGTTAAAGCCGTTTTGGGGGGATAATTACCCTTAAAAATCAAAAATTGAAAAACACCTGGAGTTATCGTGGATTAGTACCTACATACCAAATTTCATAAAAATCAGACTATTGGTTAGGGCTCTAGCTCTGTACAAATCCAGACAGACATCACAGTAAAAATCACTTTTTTGGGTTCAGGGAGCACCAAAACAAATATTTCCACTGACAACTCAAATTGGAAAATTTTGACTAATATAATACTTTCTCCATATGTATGAGGGGAGAATGTAAAAACAGTAGTGTACTAAAAATACATTTTATACTATCACATTCACAGAATTATAGGCTATATTTTGATATAAAAGCCATACAATTTACCTTCATGGGTGTGGAATGCAGATCCATGAGAACACCGTGAGTAAAGATTTTTGAAAACATTTTCAAAACTTCACTCAAACTAAACAGTCTACAACTTAAGTCCAAAGTAAATGTAATAGTTTAGAACTGTTTTGCCATAAAACATTAAGCATATTTATTTACAAGTAGAAAACCCAAAAACATCAAAACAAAATTAAAACTAACCTAATTCATGAACCGGCACACAAGAACAATAACAATAACAAACAATCCGCCATTGTTGTTTACATCGCAAAATTCGAAAAATACGTCTTCTTTTTTGAACAGCTGCTTACAACCTCTAAACCACTGAGCTCGAAAAAACATAGAGTTCAGTGCCCAAAGCAAAGCATCTAAAATCTGACATCGGCGGACAAGGTTCGTAGAGCTTGCAGTATAGGTTTGATCATTTTCTTAAGATTAATGTTAATGTTCTCAGCAAAGATGAATTTCGATGTCATCCAGCTGATGCATAAATCAACGACATAGAATAAATAGTGCCAACCTTCCAGGAGATAATAATGGAACAGCTATTTTAAAATTGTCACTGAATAAGCAGAAAGAAAGTTTAAACACTTAATCCAATAATCTAATAATACAAATAAATCAAAACAATAGTTAGTTACATAATATAACAGCTGATATAATTATTTAATTAGTTAAACAATGTTAATTTTAATTACAATTATGAGGAAAATATGGTACGCATAAAATAAATATCATGTTTCCACCAACACTGGAGATTGGATTGGTGATCACGTGACCTTACACCTGTCTCTTCCGGTTAATTAGAAAACCTTAATTATATCGACTGCATAGACTTTACAAAGTATCTATGGACTAATGGACCTTAATCGGCGGATGACTACGTTCTGTCGTAAACGTCAATACTAATACGGATCCTGTTCGGTGGTCTGAGTCCAGAGCCTGTATCGATAAGCTGTTCGACCATCTACGATTTGTCTGCAACGACAAATCGTTGCATGCAAGACGGAACGTGTAAACTGGAAGTCGTTACGTTACGATTTGTCGGAGTTGGAGTCAGGTTGGATGGTTGGTGAAAATTTCCAAAAATTTCTGAGGAAGGCGGGTTTACACGATACGATAAAACATAGCGACTTGTCTGCAACGAAAAATCGTTATGTTTTATCAGAGGTTGGGCGTGCTATATTCACACGCTCCGTCTTTTCCTCCAGCTTTGGCTCAAACCACTGCCGATTTATGTATATAGTGTTGTGAAGTTTAATTTAGATTACCTGTATATTTCATTTAATGGATGAGTTACTGTTGTCGTCTGTGCGCTTCAATCCTCGTTTCTTTATCAGATTCATTTATTGTGCTTGTAGACTTTCTTGGGGGTTCAATGTCATTCAAAAAGTGAAGATGTTCAAAATACCACAATTATAGGGTTTGTATACATCATCGTTAGCACCAGGCTCCGGATTTGAGGGATTTGTCAATTTTTCCCACTGCCTTTTTATACACTGTTCTAAACGAGTTAATTTTTTACGACAGTTGACTGTCTGCAGCCGGGTTTGTTTTCTTTATATTTGTTGACCAATTCTACATAGGCTCGGTCTTTTTTGTTCCTGTTCGAATAGTCTTTATTAGCGAATTTCCCCTATAGGGAAGAAGCTATTACCGTAGGTCTTAATTTAAACACCAAAATGATTAAATGATTAAATGACACGGGCCATGGTAAGACTTAAGCCCGAGACCATGATAACTTTTTGTTTTGAGGTCCCCAGATGTCCAAAACACTATTCGTTCAAATTTATACTTATGTATATATATATATATATATATATATATATATATATATATATATATATATATATATATATATATATATATGTGTCCGTGAATGCGATAACTTGAGTAAAAAACGTCCGATTTCGATGAAATTTGGCTCAAATGTGTAAACTGACATTTATGACTTTAAGTTCGAAAACCAGAAAAATCGGACCATGGGAAGGGGGGTTTATGAGGGTTTTAAATTTTCCAAAAATCAGTTTTTTGCATTTTTTACCCTAAAATTTTTAAAACACTTAATTTAGGTTTAGACCATGTTATAGAGCTTAAAAAAACAAATAATATGGTATTTTGAATTATTAACCTAGGTTAAGTGGTTGCGGAAAAAATCCAAAAAAACATGCTCATAAAATCTCCCATGTTAATCTTATGGGAAAAAGGTTTTTGGCTTTTCCTCAGTTAATTTTACTTTAAACTTCACATTTTCTTTTACCAATCACTTCAGCTCCACAAAACAATCATTTTGGTGTTTAAATTGTGATTCTACGTCAAACCGTTGCAGAGATATTCAAAGTGCTAAACACAGTACGTTGTCCAATGTTATCCTTATGGAGAATAAATAAAATTTGATATCTTGATTATTTATGAATGTATATTGATGAAATTTGGTATGTGGCTTCATGTTGTACTGGTATATTGATAATTGCACAAAAAATAAATGTTTTGTTGATTGTCCCCGTAGCAGCTAACCTGCATACTCAGCCCTAATGTTATTCTTATGGAGAATAAGTAAAGTTTTATATCTCCCTTAATTATGAACATAAATTAATAAAACATGGTAAGTAGCTTCACCTGGTTCAGTTATATTAATAATTGCATAAAAACTCATTTCTTATCTTCCTCGTTGCAGCAAACCTGCGTACTCAGTCCTAATGTTATTCTTATGGGGAATAAATAAAATGTAATAAATCACTTATTTATGAATGTATTTTTGTCAAACTTGGTGAGTGGCTTTATGTACTAGTGAGAAACATATCAATACATTGGAAATTCGCTGAGTATGCAGGTTTGCTGCGACGGGGGGTATTTTTACTTGTCATAAACAGGGGAAGGTCTTGTACAGTTCAATACTCTGAGAGAATCTCTTAAGAGGCTTGACGTTTTTAATTTAGTTCAAATTAATTGTTATACTGACACAAAACAGTCAAATAACACTACCAACACTAAAACTACACTACAACAGTCAAAATAGTAAACACAACACAAAATACACTACACCAAACGTTGCGACATCGGCCAATGAGAGTCTACAGGATGCAACGTGACTCTCAGTCACTGTTTACATGCAACGAATTTGTCGCTACGATCTTCAGAAATTGGTGGAAATTTGCACAAACCTTCCAACCTGATTCCAACTCGGACAGATCGTAACGACTTCCAGTTTACACGGTCCGTCTTGCATGCGACAATTTGTCGTTGCAGACAAATCGTTACGTTTTATCGTAGCGTGTAAACCGGGGACTATCTGACCAGGAGAAATCTTGACTGACTGGGTACTTCCGGTCGACCGATTCACTTCAAAATTGGTATTTTTGTTCTACTAACTAACCCGGACAATAATATAAAAAAATCCCCCTAAGTCTTTGCTAAGGGGTACTTTGCTTGAAACACCCTGCTGACTGGGGAGAAAACTCGACTGATAGGGTACTTCCGTTCACCCGATTCTCTTAAAATTTGGTCCTTTTGTTCTACCAACTAACCCGGAAAATAATTCAAATTAACCACCGACTTAAGTTTTTGCTAAGGGGTACTTCGCTGGAAACACCCTGCTGACTGGGGAGAAAGCCCTATGAGTGACTGAGCGAGTACTTCCGGACTACCGATTCACTTCAAATTTGGTTATTCTGTTCTAACAACTAACCCGGACAATAATATGAAACAACCATCTCTTAATGTTTTGCTAAGGGGTACTTCGCTAGAAACACTGACTGGGGAGAAAGCCCGACTGACTGGGTACTTCTGGTCGACCGATTCACATCAAATTCGGTATTTAGATGCTACTAACTAACCGGACCAATAATATAAAACAACCATCCCCCCGAGTATTTGTTAAGGGGTACTTCTTACTTAGCAAAAACTTAGGTGATGGTTGTTTCATATTATTGTCCGGGTTAGTTGGCAGAACAGCAAAAGTACGAATTTTTAAGTGAATCGGTCGACCGACAGTACCCAGTCAGTCGGGTTATCTCTCCAGTCAGCAGGGTGTTTCTAACGAAGTACCACTTAAAAAAGGCTTTAGGGGATGGTTGTTTTATATTATTGTCCGGGGGTTATTTGGTAGAGCAACAGTACCAATTTTGAAGTGAATTGGTCGACCGGAAGTACCCAGTCAGTCAAGATTTCTCCCAGTCAGTAAAATAGATATAGTCCCTAAACCGGCCTAAAACTATGATATTGAAAGTCTTTAAATATTAATATTTTGTCTCATTTTAGGTTAAAATTGGCGTTGAACTTAAATTTATAATATTGAGACAAATTTTTCGTGGAATTTGATTGTTTGTTTCGAAGCAAAGTTACTTTTTGAGTTGGATGAAATTACCCTTGTAATGTGGCTTTGGAAGTAGTGTTTTAAACTAGGTTGAATGACAGCGTCCCACCAACAAAATTACACCACAACAGACCAAAATACGAAATACGACGGCACGCTTTTTGAATGTTATTTGCCAGAGAGTAGTGACTCCTCTGTTATATTTTAACTCATTGAGACGAACAATCTCAATCGTGGGTTAATAGTATACGTATAGACATTACACCGCGGGAGGGTTACGTAACCATATTTTTTGCGCAGGAGCAAAAAGTACAGAACAACAAAGGTACGGGCAAGAAGAAACGTCATTTTACAAGAAACAAACTGATAAAAAAACCAACATCAAAGAAGGGTGTTTGCATGGCTATAGACAAATAAGCATTTCCAATCCCAGTGCAACAATTAGCCATATGTTCATTCTATGATTAAATTTCCTTAGCTGCCATAAGAGGTGTACGCATATTACATCACGCTATTGTTTGTTTTTTTAACCCCTCCTACCCTCCTCCTATGTTACACAGCGTTACGCTATTAATGACCCCCCTGATCACGCGTTACGCTCTAAGAAATAAAATATGGTTAACATGATTTTATCTACCGTACCCCCCCTCCTCCCCAGCTAAATAATACTTCTCTGATTTTAAAACGGTACAAGGATTAGGGTAAAATGTAAAATAATGTAAAATATTTTACCCTACATATTGCACATAAAATCATCAGAACAGTATTGAATATTCCCGTTTGCTGTATAGGCATGTACTTAATTAAAATTAAAAGTGTGACGCGTCACGCTAGGCAATATCCTCCCTCTTCCCACGCAATGTTACGGGTGACATGTCAACACGGACTGCCAGACTCCCTCCCACCACAGAGCGTGACGTAATATGCGTACGACCCCTAAAAACCAATTATTATAAAACAGCTAGTTGGTCTTTCGGCCATGCCATCAGCAGCAGCATTAGATAGACTGGAATGCTGAAATACCCCCGTCGCAGCAAACCTGCATACTAAGCGAATTTCCAATGGAGATATAAATGTCTTAATACTACATAAAGCCACTTACCAAGATTCATAAAAATATATTCACAAATAAGCGATATATACAATTTTAATTATTCTCCATAAGAATAACATTGGGGCTGAGTACGCAGGTTTGCTGCAACAAGGAACACAAAAAATGGGTTTTTATGCTAATGTCAATATAACTCAACTAGGTGAAGTCGTATACCAGTTTTTATTCATTTATGTTCATAATTAAGGGAGACAGAGCATTTAATTATTATCCATAAGAATAACATGGGGGCTGAGTACGCAGGTTTGCTGCTACGGGAGAATTATGCAAAAACAATTTTTTGAAGCAAATATCAATAGACCTCAACGAGATGAAGCTGTATACCAGGTTTCGTCAGTATACGTTCATAAATAAGCGAGATAAAAAAATTTTCTTTTCCTCCATAATAATAACATTAGACAACGTACTGTGTTTAGCACTTTCAATATCTCGGTAACCAATTGACGTAGAGGAATGATCGAAATACCAAATTGTGTGTTTTTTTAAGCTGAATCGAATGGTCTAAACTAAAATTTGACTTTTTCAAAAATTATATGTAAAAAATTCAAAAAACCCGTTTTTGGGGTACAAAACCCCCCCAAAATACCCCTTCGGATAGGTCGATCTGTCTGGTTTTCGAACTTAAAGTCATAAATGCTGCTTTACATATTTATACCAAATTTCGTAAAAATCGGATCATTTTTACGAGAGTTATCGTGCTCACGGACACACATATATATATATATATATATATATATATATATATATATATATATATATATATATATATATATACACATAGAGAATATATATATATATATACATACATATATATATATATATATATATATATATATACAGTATCGAACGAATGGTGTTTTTGGGGTCTGGGGACCTCAAAACGAAAAGTTATCATGGTCCCGGGCCTAGGTCTTACCATGCCGACTACGGTAATAGCTTCTTCCCTATAGGGGAAATTCGCTAACAGGTGGAAAAAATCCCCATGAGGTAAACATTATTTTTCCGTCCTCAATGCTACACTTTATGTAAATAATATTTAGTATAGCATTTGTTCCTCTATTTTCCTTATGAATTAAAACGAATACTCTATGTACCGTATAAATATAGCGGCATTTCAAATTTCTGTAGTCTTTCTTCTTGCTCCAGTGTTCCAGTTCCAACCCTGTCTTCCTGTGTCCATTCTTCCTGTCCTGAATGTTTTTTCGACACTTATACTTGTTTTAATGTTTTAACTTATAACTTATCCGTTATCCCTGTATTGTGCATATTTTTACCAAGTACACAAATAATAGTAGAGTTTGATTTAATTAGTTTGGGTAAGTCATTAAATCTCAAATTTACTTCTTGTTTTTATGACACAATTAAAAAAATCATAGCCTAATAAAATTAAATTAGTTTACCGGTCCCTAACCCTAATGATGAATCAAACCTAGAACTGATAAAAAATCTGACTTATCACGTTTTAAGCTTATTCATAAATTCCTTCATTCATAAACTAATGGTTGCATGTGTTTTATGTTGAGTCAGTTCATGTAAATAACTTATTGCCAAAGTACTCTTAATCTGTAAGAAAAATATCACAACAAGAAACAGAAGGTGTTGAGACCAAGAAAAGTAGGTGAGGTTCCAGTTATCAATCATAGGCCGGTAAAACTATAGTAAAAGGTTCTCACTTTCAATCTTTTTACTATTTTAATATGATGTTCCTAGGACTTAACTAGTTCTAAAAACAGCAAAATCAACTGTCGGAAAACGATATAAATATGCTAAAATTAAAAATAAAATAGCACAGTCCAACTGTGGAACCGGTGTGGGAACCCTGTGAACTTAATGTAAATTCAAACCAACTAATTTGAATAAAGAAGTATTTACAGGAAGGAACTTACTCGCCCTTTGTACTTGTAAATACTATCGAACTAAACCTTTTCTTTTGTTTTGATTGTAGGTAGGTTATGAAAGGTTTTGTTATTCTGCTGCATCATATCCTAACCTAAGTGCCGAAACACTGTATAAATTGACATTCTACCCAAAGCAGTAAAATGTCACTGTTGAGTGTTGCCTGCACCTTTAACTCTTAAAAAAAATATCAATATGAAATATAGATAAACTTATCTATTTAAAATATGTGAACCACATCTAATTGCAATATCGGTGGTGTTGGAAAAAGTAAATAAATTGACCCCTATTTAAAATTTGCCTTCTTGAAACTATACTGTAAAATTATCAAACTTATCTAAAACCTAGGCCTAGACTATCTATTAGAGGAAGATGATGTCATGTCTGCCAGAGTTTCTGTTTTGTCTTAATAGAAGACCTCCTCTGATTGAGCTGAAATTGTATACAAAAGTTGGTCTCACTAAAATATGCCAGTTATGTAAGGTATGCCAAATGTTAATTTTCAGAACAAAATCTCTTGGGGCTCCCTCCAGGGGGCTTCAAAACTCGAATGTTATTCAAATAGGCCTAGATGTTAGTTTGATTGATGTTTACCATCGCAACAACAAACTATGAAACGTTTTAAAACAGGTAGGATTTATGAGATCCCTGTGCGATAAAGAGTATACCAGTTGCGAAAGTCTGCCATTAACTGTCTGTTCCATTTTTATGCAAAAAATTGTGAACCGTTTGGTTTGGAATTTTGCATGACAAAGCTTAAATATATATTGCTAGTCAAATCATTTTTCAGGATTCAAGCCTGTGTCCAGGATAGGGATTTGTCTTGAGGTAGGTTCATGCATTGAATTTTTGCTCTGTTTGAACTTGCAGTAAATAAATAATTTGCTTTAGACCAGTAAGTAACCGTGAGTAAAGTAAGTTAGAAACTAGCTTAACGTCAGTTTAAATACAAAGTGAAAAAACAGGGTTTCTACGGTCAGGGGCGGTCAGGGAATGTCAGTGATAGAAATTCGGTCGGGAACCCAGAGATAAAGCTTATTTTGTTACTTCTCGACCCCACGTACTAAAGATATGAAAATAAATTTGTAGCTTAGGCCTATAGACAATATTGATTACTAACTTATTCCACCTTAACGCTACTTCACAAAATTAATTTTGTAGGAAGGCCAATCTTTGTTATGTCTCAAAATAGGTTATAAGGGACATTATCACTACAAGGATAACGTCATGTGAGGGATCATATAAAATTTACATGACAGTTCGGTGCTTTTATTATAGTGCATTTCCTACGGAAAAGTGAACTATTAACATGACCCGCACGGTGAAACTTAAGCCCGGGACCACCATAGACGTTCCTTTAGTGACCTCCTGAACACGTTTTGGGGGTCGCTGAAAACTTTATATATTATATATATATATTTTTTTGTATGTGTTTGCACTCTACAATTGTTACAATGGTTACTCTACAATGGTTACAATTGTTGTCTGATTTACTTGAAATTTGGTAGGAACCTTCCCTTCTGTAAACAGTTAAACAAGTTTGTTGGACAAAACAATCGAAAAACTCTAACCCCCTTTTTTGGGGATTTTAAGTTTTCAAATTTTGAGTTTTTGGGGCTGAAAAGGGTCAGAAAAGCCCCGACCGTACACTTATTGCACATTAAACTAGTTTACGTAAAAAGCTAACGATTTTAAGCCATCCCTCATCATTCTAGCACAAGTACTTACCGAGTTATTAAAGAAAATGTTAGTTGTCAAAATACAGTACGTTGTCTTAAGGGGATTTTACACTGGAAAAGGATATTTTTCATATATTACTATCGTTTTATCACCCCCAATACCCCTATACCAACTTGTTATCCCGACTATACCTCCTTCTAACTTTGTAATGTACAACATTGGCGTCCTATTAGAGAATTTAAATATAACCAGGAGCATCAGAACAACCAAAAAATAACATTTTTCAATTTAAAAATAACCAGTGTTAGTTTAAACCCTTTATTTGATATTTTAACGGTTTTAATGCGGAAATTCACTTCCCTCACGTCAGCGTGCTGCGTGCAATCTTTTTATTCCATCTGATCCGCAATGGTGAAAAAACTGAGGGATGCTTTGCTCCAGGTTGTATACAATCTGTTATAGCAGTATTTTTCAGGTGGAGTCCCAACGATTGGCTGATGATATAAGGATTCCTAAGGAGTTTATTCTTAACATCTTGTAATTATTCTTGTATTATTTTAGTTTTTATTTGAGATCAATGTACCCTATTTAGGGACCTCCTTAATTTTGTTTTACTAACATTTATGATAAACGTGATACCGTATAGAAAATAATGTTTTCATATTAAATATAGGCCTATAATAACTGTGCAAACATGCTTGTTTATAAAGCAAAAATGCTAAGACGTATTTCAAAAGTTGGTCAGGGGAGTTTTACAGAAGGGTCAGGGAAATATAAAATTCTGAAACCCTGAAATAGTATAAATGATATTCTGTAGAAACCTTGAAAAAGTCACTGTGTGGACTGAAGTGAAGAAAGAAAAGTTACAAGGTTTTTCATCAGGGAAATAAATAAGTCATAAATCATAGTCTTAAGACCTAGAACCAGATTAGAAATTTCCTGAAATCACAGAGCCAGGTCGTTAGAATAAATGTTTGGACATTTTATTAAGTTAGGCCTAGGGTACTTGTATTTGAATCTAAATATAGATTAAAAGATCTCCATCTTCAGCTTTTTTCAATCCAAACAGGGCAACTGCGGTTTTTAGAAGTTATACTTCTACGGTACTTCGGGTCGAGTTTCATAAAGACACACCCATAGTCTACTATACTGTATGTTTATTGTCAATCATTAAAATCACACAACAAAATGACAAACAACAAAATTATGAGAAATTAAACATTTAAAAAGTGAACTAACAAGTACTGGCAGGCCAGTGGGTGGTCACCTACTGATGTAGATAGCAGGGAGACACAACAGCCTGCCTTGATTTGTACCTTGGACCTCCTTATCACATGTCACTATTTCTTGTCTTTAGAACTTCTATTCTATTGAAAAGAACTTCTATTCTATTCTATTCAAGAAACAATATAAAACAATATTACAGTAGAACCTCGACAGTTTGACACTTTGAGGACTAAAGGGGTGTCGAACTATCGAAATGCCGAACTATAGGGAGTATATGGAACATTTTAACACAGTGAGTATTAAAACACGAGTTTAATTTAGAAAGTACAGTAACACAAATTTAATGAATACAGTAATTTAAAACTAAACAAAAATAAAACGTAACTAAAATAAAACTATAACTCCCTCAGCGTCTCGAGCGAACTGACTTGACTTACTTACTGGGAAGGGCAGGGAATGGGGTGGATAGGATGGGGTAGGGGGTGGGAAGGATGAGTTATTTATAGAAAAGGCGGTGGCGTTTGCGAAAGCAATTAGCGGGCTTCGGACACTGACCGGCGAACCGTCGAGGATACTGTTGGTCGCCGCTACTGTCATGTCATGTCGTCACGGCCTGTGTCGAAGTATACAGACTGTCGAACTATCGAAGTTCTACTTTACCATTACATTATATATAATAACACACCTATATCGTCTCATAAAAAATGTTTTAATAGGCCTATTTATAATTTTTGTATACTACCCAACCCTCATAGTTTAGTTCAGTCGTTGTTTTTTCATCATCTAGTTAATTAACTGCTTATTTAGGGACCCCTAAGAAAATTAGCCTAAAAAATAAGGACTTGTGGGAATATACCCGTGTATTCCTAGAAGTCCTTATTTTCTAGGCTAAAATGAAAGTCCACTTAACACGATTAACAGTTATCTCACTTGAATAAGAAATTTTGCTTTACAGGATGTCTAATTTAAGTTGTAAAGTGATTTTTGTTTGGTTAGGACCTCGTCAGAAGACTGATAACTCACGCTCACATAAGTAATGTCGCCTAAGTACAAGCTGACATACTTCAACATCAAGGGGTTGGGGGAGGCGATCCGACTGATACTGATATTCATGGGAGCGGACTGGGAGGACATTAGAGTGGACTGGCAGAAGGACTGGGATGCCCTGCGACCCTTGACGCCGTGGGGCAAGTTGCCGATACTGGATGAGGACGGGCGGCGCGCGGTCCAGTCGGTGGCCATCGTGCGCTACCTTGGCAGGAAGGCCGGTCTGGCGGGCGATGACAACTGGGAGGACCTAGAGATAGACATGATCGCCGACACCCTGCGAGACATGGAGCAACCAGTCTTCTCGTTCTGGAAGGAAGGCGATGAGAAGAAGAGAGAGAAAAAAAGAAAAGCCTATCTCAGACGTACATTGCCGTTTTATTTTAGCAAGCTAGATAAAGTAGTCGAAGAAAATGGAGGGTTTCTTGCTAATAAAAATCTCTCATGGGTCGACTTCATATTTGTCACGCACGTTGATTTCCTGGACTACTCCATGGGCGTTTCTGATGTGACGGCTGACTATCCTCATCTGCAGCGATTAAAGAACACTGTACTGAGCCTGCCGAGGGTTAGCGATTGGGTCGATAAAAGACCAGTCACCGATTACTGAGCGGTTGGACAGGATTTCAGCTCAACGATTATTATAAGCTCGATCCAGAAAAGTTGCCATTAATGCTGTAGTTTATGCTGTTAGTGTTGTGTTTTTACAACTTTTGTTAACTATTTCACACCAACTTGTCATTTAAAATAATTATTTCTTAAAATTTTATAAGTACTGTAGACACAGTTATACTTAATATTGTAATACAATTTTCTTAATGAACAAATTGTATTTTTGTGTCTTTCAGTTTTATTACAGTTTCTGTTAAGACTCTTACTGGGTTATTTTTGTGTCTTTCAGTTTTATTACAGTTTCTGTTAAGACTCTTACTGGGTTAATAGTGAGAGAAATGAATCTGTTAAGTTGCTAGTTTCACCCATGAACAAAAGTATCTGGAAAAGGGAAATAAGAGATATGGGTTGTGTAAAAATCTCCATGTGTAAAGAGGCAGGAATTTAGGCTACGGTCCTAATAAAATAGGCCCTACCTTATCTGTTTAGTTGAAACTGAATATAGGCTATCTATAACAGATTGTAGTTGGTTGACTTATGGGTTGTTTACATTGGTAAAGTCACTAAATCTGTCATCTTCAACAACAAATGAAGGTTTCACTAAGGTAGGCCCTATAGTTCCAGATGAGTGAAAACATGAACTTATATGTTTAGGAGCCATTGTTGCCCAAAAAGTTAGTGCAGAATTTCTAACCGCTAGGTACTAGCTCTTGACTAAATACTGGGTGCAACACTGACCAACCAAATTTTGTGCTGCTACTGCCATTTTCTCGTGAGCATTTAAATGAGTTATTCATATCTTAATAGCCTATATAAAATCCAAATACCACTGACTGATTGACCTATCACAAAATCTCCATAACTATAAGGCCTACAGAGTTGAAATTTGACATACAGGTTCCTCTTTGGCCCTAGGTGCTTGATAAGAAACGGTATTACGAAATTCCCCCTGTGTGGTTCCACCCCCCTGGGGTCCACAGTTCGCTAGTATTCCTTATGGACATTCACTTTGGTTTGAGCTGAGAAAATTCAAACAGTTGATCTTGATTTGTAGTAGTTCCACGGGCTAACCACAGAATGCAGCACACACAACTGTCATACTTTACGTGGGCGAAGCTGCAATGGGTCGGCTAATATTTGACAAGTTTTTACTCATTTTAGCGAATTTCCCCTATAGGGAAGAAGCTATTACCGTAGTCGGCATGGTAAGATCTAGACCCGGGACCATGATAACTTTTCGTTTTGAGGTCCCCAGACCCCAAAAACACCATTCTTTCGAAACTGTATATAGGTATATCTATATGTGTATGCGTGAGCACGATAAATCTCGTAAAAATGATCCGATTTTGATGAAATTTGGTATAAACGTGTAAAGCAACATTTATGACTTAAGTTCGAAAACCAGCTAGATCGCTCCATCCGAACGGATATTTTGGGGGGGTTTAGTACCCCAACAATTTTTTTTTTTTAATTTGTTACATACAATTTTTGAAAAAGTCAAATAGCCTATTGATTTTCACCATTGGATTCAGCTTAAAAAAACATACAATTTGGTATTTTTATCATTCCTCTGTGTCAATTGGTTACTGAGATATTGAAAGTGCTAAACACAGTACGTTAATGTTATTCTTATGGAGGAAAGGAAAAATTGTATATATCGCTTATTTATGAACGTATACTGACGAAATTTTGTATAAAGCTTCATCTGGTTGTGGTCTATTGATATTTGCTCAAAAAAATTGTTTGCATTAGGCTCCCGTAGCAGCAAACCTACGTACTCATCCCCCATGTTATTCTTATGGAAAATAATTAAATGCTATGCCTCCCTTAATTATGAACATAAATTAATAAAAACTGGTATATGACTTCACCTAGTTGAGTTATATTGATATTAGTATAACAGCCCATCTTTTGTGTTCCTTGTTGCAGCAAACCTGCGTACTCAGCCCCAATGTTACTTATAGAGAATAATTGAATACTATATCTCCCTTAATTATGAACATAAATTAATAGAAACTGGTATACGACTTCACCTAGTTGAGTTATATTGATTTTAGTATAACAGCCCATTTTTGTGTTCCTTGTTGCAGCAAACCTGCGTACTCCAGTCCCAATATGGAGAATAATTAAAATTGTATATATCTTATTTGTGAATATATTTTTATGAAACGTGGTCAGTGGGTTTGTATAGTATTAAGACATTTATATCTCCATTGGAAATTCGCTGAGTATGTAGGGTTGCTGCGACAGGGGTATTTGTTTATTCATTAGTGTTTTGGTATAGACCACACCTGCCTTCGTATTGTGCTGTCCCTTTCATATTGTGTGGCAAGAATAGATACCTACTTAAACCAAACTAGCCAAACAAAATTAATTGGTTCAAATTTTGTATTTTTTATTTGAGCAAGTTGAATGAATAGACCCACATAGAAGCTTTGAACAGATCATCACTGAAGCAGAAAGGACAAAAAATAATCGCTGGTGTTTCAAAATCCAAAGTAAAAAATCAGTGGCACGCTTTTCAAACATATACTTTGAAGTGTCGAGAGTGTTTCTTTGAGTATTTAGTTAGAGCTTATGGCATATGGAAACACCTCGGGCTGGGTGTTGATACGATGTGTGTGGGTTCGATTCCCGCACACGACCAAAACTGACCAGTCGTGCAACTCTCAATGAGTTAACCGGACTGTGGCAATGTTGGTGAGAGGCCCAATTAAAATAAATGGCAGGTTTGCTTGGAAGTTGACGGGATCGGTTAATACTTTACGAGTTGCATATGGTCAACAATGATTTTGCTACTTTTTACTTATGTCTACTGTGTGTGTGCCAATTCGACTCTTTAAACTGAAAGAAAACATTATTTTAACTAAAATACAACATTAATTCATTTAAAAACAAAAATTTTCTATTCCAATTCATTGGTTTAAAAATGACAAGTAAGGAACGGAACTAGCTCGTGAGTCTATGCCAATGGGTTAAAAACCGAACATTTAAAAAGTCATTAATACTGTAAAAAGGATTTATTTTATGCCACTAAATCAAATTCTTCGAGAAGGCTTTACAAAAACCCACAGAATATTTGTTTTATTTCAATGATTGTGGTAACTCTGTTCTCATGTTAACCTAATCCTACTTATTTCTACATAATTACTATCTTATGGTGAAGGTATGTACATTTTCTTTTCTCACAAGTGTATTAGAATTATTCTATACTAAAACTGAAACTTCATAAATATACAGAACTATAATACTGACAAGATTCCTGATTTTACAAAAAAAGTTCTGATTTTGCTCCAGTTACTATTCTTACGGTTTTTTTCTGTATATAAATACAATAGTACTTTTAATTCCACCACTCCCAATAACGATACCAAATATATGCTCTCAAAAAAAGAGAAATAGACTAATCTTAAATAATTCTCTATACTCTTTTTTTTAAATTGACTTAAAAGATAATCTTATAAAGGGTTTTAATATATTTCTGCCAAGATAGTTTACTATCAATATTTATACAAAACTAGCTGACGTACCCATTCTTCGCACAGGGGTTTTCTTTACCCGTTCTTTAGTCAATGTAATTTGCATTTTGGTTAGCTTGAAACAGCTGTTCTTGCTTCTGCTCTTTAAGCTGTCAAATGGAAGTGTCCACAGCTGTTGCAATTACAGTTTCTGAATGTTTACGTTTTCTAAAATACTGGGGTGTAGCCCGAGGGGATTTTAAGGAAGTGAATAGGCCTATGTGTTGCATGGGTTCATGATCTACCTTTGTGTAAAGTTTCAGCCCAGACAGACAGACAGAAACCACCTCTTATTTATAATATTATAGATAGATTGAATGTGTTAGATGATAAATGATAGATTTGAGGGATCGGGAGGCTCCAGCATTGGTCTAAGCATGTCCCCCATTGCAATATCATACAGCCAACGAAAACAAGAGTCCTGCAGGGAGGGTCAGCATTCCACAGCCTGGCAACCCAAGGACAATTTGCTGAACCCAGATACCCTCTCGGCCCATCAGAGAAGGACCTTCCAATCCATCTGATCCAGAATCAGATGAGAGTTCTTCTCTCAAGTCGGTTTATCCTCTAGACTGATAATACGTCAAGAGTTTATCAGGTAAGAGACATTCCTCCCCGGAAGTGTTATGGACTGGCAAGGAAGATTCACTACTACCTTCAATCAGTGACCATCTGCATTAGATTGTAAACACGATGCTAGGATCCGTTAACAAAAGAAAGCAGCACAATCTTTTGGGTGCAGTCGGCAACACGGGCTATAGCATGTGCTGTCCTAGTAGACATTACGCGAACTACTTGGAATTGCAGAGGCAGACAAACAGAGAGAGCTCGTTTGATTGACGCTGGTGAAAGACAGCTACAGATGTCGATAACAATTTTATTACAAGTTTTTAACAGTTATTACAATTTTATATTTATTTCACCCAACCTTTGTTACAGCCTTTGTTAAAACTTATATTAAAACTTCTGAGTTGTGAGGAAAGTGAGACAGTTAGCAAAATAGATTTTAAAAACCCGCCACGGCCGAGCTGAGCATTGCCTAAATGAGGTGAGAAACCGTACAAACTCTTCTCAGAATGGCCGGCCTGGGATTAAAACCAAGACCTCCCGAATGTGAGGTGCAATAATCGCTACCTCATTCGGTTGCATTTGTTTAAAAACATTTATACATTAAATTTCTTTACATTTTAATTCTAAGTATGGTGCCTAATGCATGGGTCAGTAATGCTTGTGAAGACTACAAAGTACACTCTAGTCTTTCTTTTTGCACATAAGTACACTAAAAATGTGATGTTGTGGTTTAATATAATTCAAAAAAGTAAATGTGTATCCCTATGTTGGCTGGTTTTCCTCTTTTCAAACACTTATTTTCTTTCTCCTCTTTAGAAAGAGGGTTCAATCATTTCTCAATCCCTTGACACTGTAATCACATCACTCTGACCCCGTTTGGTGACATCCATCTCAAAGAATTGTGTGAGGTTCAACTAAGCCGATGTTCCACTGTTCAGGGCAGAGTATTAATAAATTAATTAAATAATTGCTTCGGAGGTGGAGTACAGTTTTTATTAGTTCTGTCGATTATTTTTCAAAGAGAGGACATAAGATCAAAATTAGCGATGAGAATAGACAATAGACAATAAGAAAGCAATAATGTTTCTTTTTGTCCTGTATCTTTTTACTTTCTCCCCCTTATACATAGTATCTGGAGAAAGTATTGTTTTTGTCAAAATTTTTGAATTTGAGTTGTCAGTGGAAATATTTGTTTTGGTGCTCCCTGAATCCAAAAAGTGATTTTTACATGATGTCTGTGTGTGTGTGTGTGTGTGTGTGTGTGTGTGTGTGTGTGTGTGTGTGTATGGATGTGTACAGAGCTAGAGACAACATCAGTGGTCTCATTTTGATGAAATTTGATATGCATGTACTAATCCAAGATATCTCCAGGTGTTTTTTCCTTTTTTTGAATTTTTGATTTTTAAGGGTATTTATCCTCCAAAAACCCATGAAAAATCCAAATTTGTCAAAATCGGCTGTAACGATTTTAATTCAACTTTAGTGGTTTGTAGAGTTTTACGTTTCTAACAAAATGACACCACCCACATTCCTGTAAAAATTTGGGTTCAGAAGTCACAAGACTTAAAACATCCAAAATTCAGTTTTTTTATATTTTTCATAAAAAAATATGAATTCTAAAAAAAGATTACTATTTACCATTAAAAAGAGCTCAAAAAACTAAACTATTTAGTATTTTAATAGTATTTTTAAATATTAATCTACAATTACTGGTTGCGGAGAAAATTTGTATTTTAATTTTTAAATTATCATTTTGCAGTAAACGCAGTACATTGTCCAATGTTATTCTTATGGGAAATACAAAAATTACTATTTCTCTCTTATTTACTGTACATTTTCGTTCAAACTTGATATGCTTGTCAAGTTAGCATTGACTAATAGAGGAAATTCAAAATGTGTTGCCCCTTAATAACCCTGGGGGGGAATAGGGGGCATTTCCCCTCTTAAAACGACGTATGTAGCAATGGATTCTGTAGTGCCTCCAAAGCAGGGATTTGGGTGGATGTTTTTGAAAACAACTTGTTTGCAAGATTTTATGTACATTCGATCGTGTTTCGAATTCTATATTTAGTAAATAAAAAGTAATTTATTTATTAAAGTTGGGCTGAAAGGGGGAAAGTATGTGTCAGTTTCCTGATACCGTTTATGTTCAGAACAGTGCTCTGTACTCGTTATGCTACTAAAGAAATGATTTCTCTACGTTCATCTGGTGCAGCTTAATCTTCCTGGATGGAGATGGAGAATAGTAACTCGCTTACAGCAGTTATCATATTATCTATTTTGTCATATACAGAATAGTCATCTAAATTGGTAGCGTACCGAGTTACTTAATACTCCAATAGAAAATTGTAGAACCGTTTATTTTGTGATTATTTCATGCTACTTTTTCAGGTCAGTAATACATATTCGCTGTATCATGTCCTCTCCATTCACATCTCGTGAAGTGAGTCGAGAAGACGAGTTAGGCAAATCCTCTCTGGCCACATCTTACGAAGTCAACGGCTCCTTTCCTGAGAGAAGACAAAGTGAATTAGTTATTGACAGAGCCATCGCTGGTCTGAACAAATGTTTGCAGAATTATGAAGAAAAAGGTTAGTGTTTAAAACAACCTTAAAAGAGTATTTTAGTTTATAGGCTGCACTTATCCATTTTTCCCTTGCACCAAACATATTTGATCCCCTAGCTTGTTTTCTGAAATTTCTAGAAGTGTAATAGCTGTGCTGAAAAAGCATATCTAAGTCAAAGCACACTTGTAGTATTAGGGATCGTGCAAGCGGTTTCCCTGCCCGTGTAGCAAATTTGTTGTGCACCTGGTATGTGCACAACAATTGCGCTTTTGTCCGACAGCTGTTGGAGCAGTCAGTCTGAGCTCCGTTGTGGCATAAACATTTTCTGGGAAATAAAGAGCCAACAACAAAGTGGTGAGCCGTAGGCTTTAGCGACCTTTTTGAAATGAAGGCCAAGAACTTTTGAAATGTGTCGAGCCGTGAAATATTGTGGAAGTTCAACTACCCAAAAATAATTTTATGAAGGATGTGATAACGGTATTCAACACCAGCTTTCTCCCTGTTACTTTTGTTCATTTCGCTGGTCTCCTTACGACTATTCAAAGCTTGAGCAGTTCAAACATTACTATCTAAATCATCTTGCAAAATAAAACCGCCACTAACAATCTCCGACGTAAGTTCATGATTGTAACTCTGCAAATCACCACCAAAACGAGGTGCAATTTATGCCGTCTCATCAACGGGAGGACTTGGAATTCAAAGATTTCCACACCGGTACAAAAACCAAATTGGTGAAACTGGAACAATGGCCTCCTGCTTACTGGTCGGTACTTGGGTTCGCCCTTTTTTTAACCTTCCTGTCCCTTACTTCTATGTAGCGTGCTGTGGCAGTTAGGTTAGGTTACTCTAATTTTGTTTCTAACTTCCTGTCTCATTATTTATTTAAATTTCCTTATACCGTACTAAGTATAGGGGGAAAAAGTAAGTGTCGTTTCTCTCTTATTTACTGATAAATCTATATCTATAAAAGAGGAAGTATGTATGTATATATATATATATATATGTATGTAGCCTATGGACTCCGAAACCGCTCGACAGATTGTAATGAAACTTAACTTTCAAGCATTATTAAGCATTATTCAAGGATGGTTTGTGTGAAGTTTGGTGCAAATCTGTCCAAAGGGCTCCGACCCAGAGGGCATACAAGGGTGCAGTGTCAGGTTTTAGAAATTTAGTGTTTACAAAATTAACTACTGTAATTAATTAACAGCTGTAATTAAAAAAATCGAAAGTTTCTTTAAAATGTCATTTGTTTAATACTTACTTTCTATTCCATTGACTTTTCTATTATGTTAAAAAAAACTATTAAAATAGCTTTATTTCTGTAAACAACTTAATTTGGGCGCAGCAACGTGTGCCGGGTAACTGCTAGTTTACTAATAGAGGATATTGGGAATACGCAGCCAGGTTACCCAGGGGGGGGGGATTTCCCCTCTTAAAACCACTGTGTGCTGCAAATGAATATATAGGAATGCCTACAATAAAGAGATCTGATATGAACATTTCTGAAAAAAATAGTTTACTACAAAATGTTTTCTGTCTTGCTATTGTACGTTATATTAATAAATAAATGCTACTATGCCCCTTCCCACCTGGCCTTAGCTAGAACCTCATCCAATTTGCCTTATGACCTGGCTCTTTTTTTGATATTTGCTTCAAGAAAATAGTGCGTTAAGGAATGGTCTCATGTCAAAACATGGTCTATGGGACGACTCCAAGAACTAAGCGAAGTTAGTGTTCCATATTTGAAAATGTAAAGGAGTTTATTGATTAAAATAGGGCCAAAAGGGAGAAAGTATTCAGTTTTATGATACCATTTATTCTTTCAGCACGCAATTGCGAGTATCATCTTGAAAAGTTGGGATTCACAGTCGAAGATCTTCCAGAGGACCTACTATTGGAGTTAAAGGAGACTTTCAAAGATGATGATGGGGTGAGAGTTTGTCTTTTATAGTGGCAAGATTTACAATATGCCCAGTCAAGCGTTTAAGACAAAAGTAATGATTGGTTAGTCGTTGATCCCCTTTTTACCTTCTCCCCCTCCTATACATAGTAATAAATGGAGTTTATAACCAACCACTGAACTGTCAAAGTAGTGTACTATTATTGTAGTTTAAGTATTGTTTCCTGAGAGCAGTGACTAAAATAATATAAAATCATTGAATGAACATTACATTATAATTGTCATGTCATATCCAAAATTAATCAAAGAGACATTGAGCTATAATAACAACTGGAGTGACGTGAAACATGTAGAAAAGAGGCTAATGAGCTAAGAAAATCTGCTCGTCAGTAAGGGGACTTAGTGAAAAATTACTCCAAGTCATCTAAACAAACTGACTGACTTTCCCTCGAACAAAGTTCGGCCCTCCATGTTATTAAACTTGACACAGGCCTAGAACTAAAATGTTGTTCATATTGTTTATTGTCTTGTAGGTGTTCAGTTTCCCCCGTGGCAGTAGCGAGGTGGTGAGGATCAATGCGGACCACGTGTTGGACAGCCTGCAGCAGCAGTATGAGCTGGGACAGCTGCAGATGCTCGCCAGTCAGATGGCAACACTGGTGGAGGAGTTCGGCCGCCTGCGGGACCATCTCGAGAGGTTGTGACTTGGACTCTGGAGATGTAGCTTGTGTGTAACCCTCCCTCACAGTTTTTGAAGATTTCAACACCCCCTCCTCCACAAAGAGACACTAATCTAGGAATAACTTTTGATATAAATCTCCCTTTTGCTTGTGTATTTTAAGGCACTGTGTTTTCAGAAATGACATGAGGATTGATGGACTTTAGGGCCTCCAACAGAGATGCTAAGGTTAGGCTGAGCAATAAGCGTCCTGTGTGAGGGTATGTTGTGTTTGTAGGGGTGGTATCAGAGGAGGGGAAGTGTTCCCCCACTTCAATGTAGTTCACATGACACAGCTCTGAAGCCCCGTTCCCTCCAACAGAGATGCTAAGGTTAGGCTGAGCAATAAGCGTCCTGTGTGAGGGTATGTTGTGTTTGTAGGGGTGGTATCAGAGGAGGGGAAGTGTTCCCTCACTTCAATGTAGTTCACATGACACAGCTCTGAAGCCCCGTTCCCTCCAACAGAGATGCTAAGGTTAGGCTGAGCAATAAGCGTCCTGTGTGAGGGTATGTTGTGTTTGTAGGGGTGGTATCAGAGGAGGGGAAGTGTTCCACCACTTCAATGTAGTTCACATGACACAGCTCTGAAGCCCCGTTCCCTCCAACAGAGATGCTAAGGTTAGGCTGAGCAATAAGCGTCCTGTGTGAGGGTATGTTGTGTTTGTAGGGATGGTATCAGAGGAGGGGAAGTGTTCCCCCACTTCAATGTAGTTCACATGACACAGCTCTGAAGCCCCGTTCCCTCCAACAGAGATGCTAAGGTTAGGCTGAGCAATAAGCGTCCTGTGTGAGGGTATGTTGTGTTTGTAGGGGTGGTATCAGAGGAGGGGAAGTGTTCCTACACTTCAATCTAGTTCACATGACACAGCTCTGAAGCCCCGTTCCCTCCAACAGAGATGCTAAGGTTAGGCTGAGCAATAAGCGTCCTGTGTGAGGGTATGTTGTGTTTGTAGGGGTGGTATCAGAGGAGGGGAAGTGTTCCCCCACTTCAGTCTAGTTCACATGACACAGCTCTGAAGCCCCGTTCCCTCCAACAGAGATGCTAAGGTTAGGCTGAGCAATAAGCGTCCTGTGTGAGGGTATGTTGTGTTTGTAGGGGTGGTATCAGAGGAGGGGAAGTGTTCCCCCACTTCAATCTAGTTCACATGACACAGCTCTGAAGCCCCGTTCCCTCCAACAGAGATGCTAAGGTTAGGCTGAGCAATAAGCGTCCTGTGTGAGGGTATGTTGTGTTTGTAGGGGTGGTATCAGAAGAGGGGAAGTGTTCCCCCACTTCAATCTAGTTCACATGACACAGCTCTGAAGCCCCGTTCCCTCCAACAGAGATGCTAAGGTTAGGCTGAGCAATAGGCGTCCTGTGTGAGGGTATGTTGTGTTTGTAGGGGTGGTATCAGAGGAGGGGAAGTGTCCCCCCACTTCAATTTAGTTCACATGACACAGCTCTGAAGCCCTGTTCCCTCCAAAGCGGTTAACTTAAATGCAAGACAAAAATTTAAATTCATTCAAACATTAAACCATTCATTCAAATTTGATTGATCCATCAAACAGTTGCATTGTCATGTGCAGGTTATGTTTACAACATATGTTTTGAATCTATCCTAAACACTTCTATACTAAACGTTGCATTAAACAAACTCTGAAATGGTGGTCTTACTTTTTTATTTAGTCGTACGATAGTGTAAAAACAAATGTGTTTTATCAAGATTTTTAAGTAGGCACTGTAATTATTATTCATAAAACTGAAGACCACTTCAAGATCTGCATTTTACCATATCAACAGCTGAATTACATTTAAACCACTAAAATTACTGCCCACCAACCTGCCCACATTCTTATGGATGACAAACTAAAAGAAGGAAACAAACATTTTCTTCAACCAATGGCAAAGGGGACAGTAATGATCTTTCTCACTCCCACCATTCATTTCACCTCTCTATTGCAAAAGTTCTCCGGAAAGGTAACTCATTCAACGGTCCAACTTTGGGACTGCTTATGACCCAGATGGTCCCAAAGTTTGACAACTACTGTTGTTATCAATTATCTCGGACAGCTTTATTTATAGTGTTTCGGGTCAAAACTATCCTAGGAAATCATCATTGTGTGATGTCGTATTATTTATTCATATTCTAATGTGGTATTTTAAATTTTACAGAAAACTGAACACTGAAAAAGACGAGTCAGAAAAATTAGAAAACAAACAGTTTGATAAGAAAGCAAACCTAGTAATTTTCAATGAGAAGTTGGAAGCAGCCATGTGGGAACTGAAGAATCTGCAGCAGTTGTCACAAGTCGGTATATTTTACGGTACATACACCGAGGCGTTGACACAATTTTTGGGAGGGAGCGGGGGAAATTGGAAATAGTATTTTGGTTTTTTATTGAATTGAACCTAATGTTCCTCAAAAATATTTCCGAGTTACAGATTAAATTAAAATTAATTTGCTTAACATAGGTACATAAAATAAATGTTAACAAATAATGTTGAACTGTATTCAAACTTATTTGGTATAAGGTGTACTACAGTCAGTATGTAAAAAACATTTTGCGTCGACCATATCTGGAAATCCTGGTGTGTGTGTGTGTGTGTGTGTCTATATATATATAGTTAGGAAATTTATAAAACCTGGAAAAGTTTGGGAATTTGCAGGGGATTTTGGTGAACAAACTGAATAAGACAAGAGATTTTAACAAGTCTAAAAACAGTTTTTTTTTATTTAAAAATTTAAATATGCTACCATATTTAAAAAAGTTTTTATTATTAAATAATTTAAGATCACAACACAATACAACCAACCTTGAGGTTACATCTGTTGCAACTTAAATGTTTTTGAAACTAAGTCAAAGTGCATAACTTATATTGATCAGGTAGTAAATTATAAAACTGTTACTAGTGTCTCTTGCGTTGCAGAGCTGGTATAATCTCAGAACGTTGACAGAAACACGGCTGTTAGGTGTGTCGATCATGATTATGGTCCTTTCTTCATGTCAGGCAGATTATTTACATGCTTTATAATTCGGTTTGTGGTCATAACTTTAACCACGGGTCTGCAGCCTTATGTTGCACTATTTACACATTAATGGTCTGAAGATAGTTTACACTGACCACTGCTATTGATTACCATCGTTATAAAAGAATTGTTATTGATGTGGACTAGTACGAAGTATAAATCATCAAGTTCATCAAATGACTTATAACTGTGACATATTTTTTTCAGGGTAATCAGAAACCTAAGTATAGTTTGGATGACCTGGAATATTTGAAGCAAGAAGTAAATCAACTGAAGTCTGCCATAGCTTTCACAAATACAAAACTAAGCAGATACAACAAACTCCCGCTGAGTGAGAAAGACGCACAGCAACAGTTGGTAAAGATGAAAGAAGACCTCAAGAATCTGGATAATGAAATTAGGGAAAAAGTATCGTACTAGAAAAAATGTTATTGTTATTATTTAATACCAAATTTATATTTTTATGATTATTTATATTTGTATGATCAAAATTAAAGTTCATTCAGTATAGTTTTTTTCTCATCCAAACAAAATCTGACACAGCTTGATTGATCATGCCTCAGAGCAGTTGAACCTCTCCAAGACCCTCTAATGCAATGTTGACCAAAAAGGACACAAACTTGTACTCTCAGTTGCACAATATGTATTTTTTCAATGAATAAGTATTTCTTTTGGGGTACTTAAAAATAAAAAAGATGTATGTAATCAATAAGAATACTTAAAAGAATTAATTAATATAAAAAGCTAACTTTTAACTAATATAACATTTTCAAATTTTGATTCAGTATCTAATACATACTGGTGCTGTTGCCCTAACTCTAGGGAATGTTCTTCTCTTGCCTATCTCGTCTTTGTTCGAAATGTGTTGTCATTCTAGTTAATCTGTAACATCGTATAGTGTTGTTTCTGTAACATCGTATAGTGTTGTCATTCTAGTTATCATTTTATTCAGATAATCTGTAACATCTATCTGTTCTGTTTGTTGAGCTGTGAGGCTTGTTTTTGTCTTTGGGTCTGACATGCAATTACTCACCTCCCTAAGAAACTAATCATTGGTATTGATAAAATTAAAGTAAACCAATCTATATATTTGACCACACACCATGGCTTTTAATAGTACAATTTGAAACACCAACGGAAAGATTGCAGCTATTCTTGATAAGGTTGTGTTGCCTTAGAGAGGGGATATTGGAAATTCGCTGAATATGCAGCTTTTCTGAGACGGGATATTTTAAATTTTAGCTGTAGGAAGCTTAGATTTGTTGATCCTATGAAAGAAAAGAAATCCATACATTAATATATATTCTGTTTTTTATTAGTAGAGCTTAAAGTATTTGTTGGTTGTGCAAAGAAGTCATTCAGGGAGTCTTTTAATAGTACAATTTGAAACACCAACGGAAAGATTGCAGCTATTCTTGATAAGGTTGTGTTGCCTTAGAGAGGGGATATTGGAAATTCGCTGAATATGCAGCTTTTCTGAGACGGGATATTTTAAATTTTAGCTGTAGGAAGCTTAGATTTGTTGATCCTATGAAAGAAAAGAAATCCATACATTAATATATATTCTGTTTTTTATTAGTAGAGCTTAAAGTATTTGTTGGTTGTGCAAAGAAGTCATTCAGGCTTGGCTGAGTTTGAACTAGTGATATGAGCAGCACACCAGCGGTTAATTGAGTATTAATACTAATTGTTAAAACTACCGATAAGGGCAACTATAAGAGAACAACTTTGTTTAATCATCAATCCTGTCTAAATGTTTTCTGTTAATTTGAATTTGGGAAGTTTGAACAGCTGACGTTTATAATTTTTACTTAGGTTTACTGTGAGAGTGCCAATCTGACCCTTTCAACTGAAAGATAACAATGTTATAATTAAAATATGCCATTAATCCACTTAAAAACACAAATTTTCTAATCCAATTCACAGGTTTTCAAAATGACATGAACGGAACCAGCTCGTAAGTCACGGCCAATGGGTTAAAAAAATGTGTTCATCACACTATAAGAGTAAATATTGAATTGGTGGTTATTTACATTAACATTTGATAAAATTCCTCAGTGTCCCATCATGCTTTTTTTAATGTTATGAATTCATAATTAATTGTCCTAGCTAACCCTGCACATGAGGAAAATTAAATACCCCGTTGCAGAAAAAACCTGCTTACTCAGTGAATTTCCAATGCAAAATATATGTCTAAATACCACATAAAGCTGCACACCAAGTTTCATGAAAATATATTCACAAATAAGCGATATATACAATTTTAATCATTCTCCATAAGAATAACATTGGGGACGAGTACCCAGGTTTGCTGCAACAAGGAACCAAAAATACGGGTTTTCATGTAAATATCAATATTACTCAACTAGGTGAAGCCACATACAAAGTTTCATCAATATAGATTCATAAATAAGCGATATATACCATTTTGATTTATTTTTGTTTAAGAATAACATGGGGGATAAGTATGCAGGTTTGTTGCAACAAGGAACACAAAAAAATGGGTTTTCATGCAAATATCAATTTAACTCAACACGGTGAAGCCACATACCAAGTTTTATTAATTTAGGTTTACAATAAGAGTTACATTACATTTTACTTATTGTCCATAAGAATAACATGTGCCTGAGTACGCAGGTTTGCTACTACGGGAATTATCGGTAAAAAATTGTTGTTGTGCTAATAGCAATAGATCATAACCAGAAGAAGCCTTATACCAAGTTTCGTTAGTATACGTTCATAAATATACAATTTTTCTTATTCTCCATAAGAACAGCATTGGACACCATTGGGTTTTGAAAGTTACCGTTGGTTTTATGGGAGAATCAGGTAAAAACGTGAAATGATCTGTGACTGGACCTTACTCTTAACACCCCTTTTATTGTCTCAGGGACAGTTGGCCTGGTATGATAAGCTTCGAGATCAAAGAATGATCCCCTTCAGAGCAAGCAACTTGCAGTTGCGTGGTTGATCACCAAACAGTATCCAATGTTCGCCAAGTACATTAGACACTTTAAAGACTCAATATTCCCTCATGTAAGAGATAACCTATGTGATATACGGAGTGAGTTTTAAATGAGTCCCTCCCCTAATTTTTTCTACATTTCTTGAAGATATCGACTCAGGACCACCCCCGATCATTGTTGACTAACTTTTACTTCATTTTGACTTAGTTAATATTTTTGGCCGCCATCTTGGATTCAACTATTTATTTTTAAATGTAAAGGTGGGGTTGTAACACATAATTTAGAAGTATTTTGTTACGGTAAACACAATGCCACAATCCGTTTTTGAAAATTATTATTCCTTCTCAAGATATTGGCGAATTAAAAAAAATTGGAGAGAGTTTTTAAGGTCCCACCAACCTTAAAACTTGCCCATATGCTCATTATTACATCAAATAATTTCCAAGAGCTAACACCAATCATTGCTGAGTGATATTTGCTTCATTTTGACAAAACTAAAATTTTCGGCTGCCATCTAGGAATAAGAAAATTTTTCAGGTGTAAAGGTAGGGTTGTGACCCACAATTTCCAACTGTTGTTCCACGCTGAAATCAATGCCACAATCTGTTTTTAAATATCACCTTTCGTTTTCATGATATTGTTACTTTTTGAAACGTAAACAGAAATCTTTCAATATCATGAAAACGAAAGGTTATATTTGAAAACAGATTGTGGCATTTATTTAAGCGTGGAAACACAGTTGAAAATGATGGGTCACAACCCTACCTTTACATTTGAAAAATTATCTTATTCCAAGATGGTGGCTGAAAATTTAACTTTTGTCAAAATGAAGGGAATAAGACTGACTCAACAATGACTGGTGGTGTTTTTGGAAATCATTTGATGTAATGATGAGAATATAGGCATGTTTTAAGGTTGGGACCTTTAAAACTCATTCCAAAATTAATTTATTTTAATTCGCCAATATCTTGAGAATTTTAGATTTTCAAAATCGGATTGTGGCATTGTGTTCACCGCAATAAAGTACTTCTATATGATGGGTCACAACTCCACCTTTACATTAAAAAATAAATAGTTGAATCCAAGATGGCGGCCAAAAATATTAACTTAAATGAAGTAAAACTTGGTCAACATTGATCGGGGGCGGAGTCAATATCTAAGAAATGTAGAAAACATGGGGGGGACTCATTTAAAACTCACACTATATATTTTTGTTTTCCATACTCAGTGGTCAAAGTAAGCTAACACTAGGGGTAATCATAAGATAATAGTTACAAAAACAATTTTTATTGGTACAAAATTAAACAATTTCTAATTACATAAATACATAACCGTTCAATACGGCAGATCACTTAAACATAATGTACTCACTGCGAGCACAAGGTACAAGGTAACAATATTTTTATTTCTGCCCAAGCTGGAAATATTCAAATAAGGTATTCTTTGTCCGAGGTAACAAAAGTATCTTGCATGTGCATGCTCAGTGTTCTTCAATCCTTTGACTTCAAGACTTGCACAACAAATCTTGAAACACATGTTGTCTTGACTAGCAGTGAGCGATCGATTGAGAGTTTTTATTTCGAAAGTCAAAAAATCATTCTTCTCTCAGTGTAAGTAACACCACAGAATCTTCTCCCAAACACATCTTCTTGCTGCTAAAGCTAGATATGAAATAACATGTTCGTGGGTTAAGAATTGGCATGATGACTAAACTAGCTTGGTCTTGGGTCTGACATGCAATTACTCACCTTCCTAAGAAACTAATCATTGGTACAGATTGATAAAATTGAAGCAAACCGATCTCTATTTTTGACCACACACCATGGCTCAAACATGGGGAGTCTTTAGGTTAGAAGAGGGGGTTGCAGTTCTCTGTATTCCCCCCATAGCAACATAGCCTTGCCTTAGAGATGGAGACAAACATTCCCGCCATTTATTATTTCCCAAAGTAAAACCACGCATGAAGTCATGTGTTAAAATCTAGATACAAATAACACTGACAAAAGTTAATTGAATCGAGGCTAATCAAAATATATGACTTGATAAGTTTGTCTGCATAGTTCATAAAAATGTGATGCATAGTTCATGGAAATGTGACAATATTGTAGTAAAAACAGAGCGTACAATATGATTAATGCAGGATACAGTTAGACTTGAGTTAACCAATGAATCTACATTTTGCTCTAAACAGCAGCTAATTCTAGACTGTACATGTTCTTACTTATATTTTTGGTGGGATTTAAGGGGGGGGGAAGGGCCACAAGCCAGGGTGGCAAATTTTCAGAAAATAAAAAGCTAACAAAAACAAAAAACCTTTTAAGCTGGAAACGTTTTGACAAATTTTGATGATCATATCAGTATGCCGCCCATACATAAGGAAGTAATCAAAGGCTAATTTATTGCACTTTAAACTCCAATCTCTCACGTTGTTCTTCCCCAAACATATATATTTTGACAGCAATAACATACTCGCCCGGGCAAGGAACATGACATTTAGGCCACAGAGGGTGGCAGGAGACGAGCTCCCCGCTTCGGACCAGGCGCTGCACCGGTCTCGCTTGGATCGTGGTGGTGGCGGCAGAAGACGAACTCCCCACGTTGGACCAGGCACTGCACCGGTCTCACTTGGATCGTGGTGGTGGCAGCGCATCCAATGTCTCTCGGTTAAATTGACAATCACTCGACTGATTTTTATTGTAGGTGAACAACAAGTTTCATCAGGTAGGCCTATAACTTGTAATACGTCACACTAGAAAAAGAGAGTTTACTATAGTTTTGGCAGATATTTTTAAAAGGGAAATTGTAGAAAATAACTACTTGTTGTTTACATGAACATAAAACACGATTTTTTAAAGGTTTTTCTTCACTGATGACTCAAGTCACAAATAACGTTATTTTAGGCGTCGCAGACTTTACTATCAATGAATACCATGTAAACATTTATCTGTAGTTTTTTAGCATTCAACTATCATTTGTACTGCATTAGTATGATTATGTTGTGTATTCCACTACTGCAGATTAAATCCCTAGATTAAGATGTATAAATAAAAAATTAACTGTTATTAACTCGCAAGAATTCCTTAGTTTGAACCATGCAACCTCACAATAATTAACTGACACCGTAGCCAATAAGAACATGCTCAGAATGAGGGCTAGTTGATATATACAATTAACTTTCCCTCATGATGTCACAAAACTTGGGAAGAACTGATTACTGGTCATGTGAACCGATGTAATGTTCACAGGTCAAGTAGTCTTACAAATTACCAACGTAAAGACCCAAAAACCTAAGAAGGGAGCAACAATAGTACATTTGAATTGGTTATAAATATATATACATTTAAGTTTGTAGACACTGATCTTTATATATAATTTTGTAAGTCAAAATTGTGGGAGTTTGGCAAGTTCCAGGATGACGGAAGACGGCTCAAATTAAAGGTCTTGATTCCAGGGACTCGGGGAACAAAGCTGTATTTCTAAAAAGGTACCATCAAACGAGGAATAAAGTAAAACATCCCCCTTAAGAAAAGCATGGG
Organism: Allygus modestus; assembly: GCA_963675035.1. Lineage (NCBI taxonomy): Eukaryota > Metazoa > Arthropoda > Insecta > Hemiptera > Cicadellidae > Allygus > Allygus modestus. Next base: position 350,118,701 of record OY776112.1, read on the forward strand.
GATTTCAAAAAGTCTGCTTTGTTTACATAAAAACATGTGATTAAGCCACTACTTTGTTTATGAAATGACATTGTTCAAATCAGATGAGGCAGAGTATTGGGGCAAGGTTAGGGGCACTGGCCCCTTCAAGCCACTAGTATAACTGGGGCAAGGTTAGGGGCATTGGCCCCTTCAAGCCACTAGTATAACTGGGGCAAGGTTAGGGGCATTGGCCCCTTCAAGCCACTAGTATAACTGGGGCAAGGTTAGGGTCATTGGCCCCATCAAGCCACTAGTATAACTGGGGCAAGGTTAGGGGCATTGTCCCCTTCAAGCCACTAGTATAACTTAAACTTGGAAATTATCTGTGTTCCTTTTTTGGCATGTTTAACACTTTACTCACGTGAAATTGTGCAAAATAAAGTTATTTTAGGTAGTTTAGTAAGCAAAAATGTATATGATATTTAAATATATAAATTGTTGAACCAGACTTTCCATTGCAATTTTCCATTGGACAATTTTGTTTTAGGGATAATAGAACTGGGACAATTCTAACCCCATGTGACCAGTAAAAAAAAAAAGACCTTGAAGGTAGCGTAAATGACTGACCGTTGCTGTTTGCCAACCGTGCTACACCGTTCTCGGGCATTTCTAGTTTCGAAAACTGCATTAGCCTAAGTAAAACTTTCAACAATTATCCAAAACATAAAACTGTTCAGAAAATGCTAGGGACAACAAAAAGTTGGAATAAAGTCGATTTTGAATCACAGAAATTTGTATTAGCAATGTTTCCCTTTATGTAAAAATTATAATTATTTTGTATTATGTGATTTGGTGTCCAAATTATTTATGAATAACAATAAAGATAATATTATGCAGATTGTAGTTTTTTACAGTAATTGCGCAGTCAACTGTCGTTTAAGCTAAGAATAAGAGTCCAGGGTCCGGTTTAGATATGGTAAACATTAGGTGTCTACTCTTCATTTATAGTTTATCTTGCGTCCAGTCGTCGTTTATCGGTTGGATTTTAGCTGATGTTTTTGCAGTTCTGCCATCGTTTACGGGCGATGTTATATGATGCAGTCATATTTTACATCCGGTATTACATTGTCTTGTTGTCAATACTACATAATGCATCACGAGGGAGCTCTTGCATCAGTGGGTAACCTCGCTCGATTTTCTTACTGAACACTCGATAGATAATTCCAAGAATCTATCGAGAATTTGTACACCCCTAGTTGTTTTTCCTGTCTGAAATTACAATTTACGACTTTCTTCAACCTCATAAAACTCCCGATATTTCTCGACTGGTAGACATCCTACTATACTACAAGCTAAAAACTATAATCTCTATTATTAAATCTAATAAACTATAAACACCGATGTGAAAGACACCCACACCAAGCAAAGTACAAGTTTGCGATAAAAACTGCAATGGCCTACAACTAAAACTAAAGGAAACAGTACACCAAGTTACAGCCCTCAAGACCAAGCTAGTTTAGTTTACACTTTTCAAGTCAAGAAGCATACATGATAAGATAAATATTTAGTCTGTTAATAACTATTTATCACCGCATAGGCACAAATTGGTGTTTTGCACTTTAAGAGGTTACCATTTCTGATTATAAACAAATTTACTGAATTCAAAAAACAATTTTCAAAATATATATTCAAAGAATGCATTATACCAGAAAACCATGCCAAAATCAGCAACTAAATTTAATCAGCAACTAAATTTTCAAGTGATGCTTATTTCTGGGAACTATCTAGTATGTGCAAGTCGGGTGAGGGTACTGATGACGTTTAAATGAAAATGATATTAAATTACGTACAATAATTCAAACAAATGATAACACATTTTGTTGGTAAAGAACTTACCATTTTTTATTGAAGCCAACAGGCTTTGGTGTTGTCGAGCTGAAACAAATGTTAGGCAATGAATGTACAAATCAAAACTGGCTTTTAAGAGCACAATATCTTTCAGTGAAAATTGTGTAGCTGGTTTACTTGTTTCTTGAATTGCATGAGAAATTTGTCTCTAATCACTAGTTGGTAAATAATTTAAAAAATGTAGTGCTATGATTAAAGTAAATCTTCCTTAAAAACAATCAAATAAAGTTGTAAAGCTTGCTGATGTGATTTTTAAACTAGTTTTAGCGAATTTCCCCTATAGGGAAGAAGCTATTACCGTAGTCGGCATGGTAAGACCTAGGCCCGGGACCATGATAACTTTTCGTTTTGAGGTCCCCAGACCCCAAAAACACCATTTGTTCGAAACTGTATATATATATATCTATATATATGTGTCCGTGAGCACGATAACTCTCGTAAAAATGATCCGATTTTGATGAAATTTGGTATAAACGTGTAAAGCAACATTTATGACTTTAAGTTCGAAAACCAGCCAGATCGCTCCATCCGAAGGGGTATTTTGGGGGGGTTTTGTACCCCAAAAATGGGTTTTTTGAAATTTGTACATGTAATTTTTGAAAAAATCAAATTTTAGTTTTTATCACTGAATTCAGCTTTAAAAAACACACAATTTGGTATTTTCATCATTTCTCTACGTCAATTGGTTACCGAGATATTGAAAGTGCTAAACACAGTACGTTGTCTAATGTTATTCTTATGGAAGAAAAGAAAAATGTCATATCTCGCTTATTTATGAACGTATACTGACAAAACTTGGTATATGGCTTCATCTGGTTGTGGTATATTGATATTTGCTCAAAAAAATTATTTTTTGCCAAAGGCACCCGTAGCAGCAAACCTGCTTACTCAGCCCCATGTTATTCTTATGGATAATAATTAAATGCTATGTCTCCCTTAATTATGAACATAAATTAATAAAATCTGGTATATGACTTCACCTAGTTGAGTTGTATTGATATTAGCATAAAAAACCCATTTTTTGTGTTCCTTGTTGCAGCAAACCTGCGTACTCAGCCCCAATGTTATTCTTATGGAGAATAATTAAAATTGTGTATATAGCTTATTTGTGAATATATTTTTATGAAACTTGGTAAGTGGCTTTATGTATTACTAAGACATTTATATATCTATTGGAAATTCGCTGAGTAAGCAGGTTGGCTGCTACGGGGGTATATTTACTATTCTCTGTAAAATGAAATTTATTCCATTTATTCGTTTAAAAAGTCACAAAATACGCCATACAAAAGGAATTACCTTAATGGTAGGTGAAATGTCATTGTTATAAAACAAATATTTTTTAACTCTTAACTAGTACACTACATAGAGAAAAAATCACATCAGATGGTTAAACAGGGCACATCACTTCACTTCCTATTAAAAAAAATCATCCAATGAATAAAACAAGCTCCTTTAAATAGTTGACCAGTTTTGTTTTAAACTTTTTTGTACAAGTTTCATTGTGGGTGTTATTGGAAGAAGTTTGTTATACAATCGGCTGCCGGTACAGAGTGGAGTCCTTTCATAAGCTGCTGTTTTATGTTAGGGAAGAAAAAGACGATTGTTTCGAGTAGCTATGAGCTGATTTTAAAAGTGAAAATTTATGGAAATTGTCTTTAACAAAGAGAAGGGTATGTAAAATGAAAATGCATGGGAATTGAAGTAAATCAAGCCTTTTGAAAATGGGCTTAGAAGAGGCAATATGACTAGAATGTGTCATAGTACGAACTACACTCTTTTGAATCTTAAATATCGTAGAACTAGTTTGAGAACTACCCAAAAAAATTATACCATGTATTAAATTAGAATAAATATAGGCAAAATAAACCATTTTCAAGATCTCAATATTGAGGATTTTAACTGACAAAATGAGAAAGTGACCTCTACTCAAAATTGTTGAAAGATGTTCAACATGAGAATCCCATTATAAAGAACAATCAAACTGCAATCCTAAGAACTTATATACATTTGAAGTGTTAATCAAAGCTGTGAGAAACAAGTCATATGAGTACCTGGAATTTGAGTAGTTTGAGTGAAAATTAATTGCAAAAGTTGTATCTATATTTAAGAGAAGACCATTAGCTTGAAACCACAAATTCATTGTCATAAAATCACTTTTTAAATTTTGAACAAGACCAGATTGGGTGGGGTGCTTGGTAATGGAAGTTGTATCATCTGCATAAGTTATCAGTTTGGAGTTTTTAACTATTTTCGGGAGGCCATTGAAAAACACTAAATAAAGGAAAGGTCCCAAAATAGAACCTTGAGCGACACCAGCAGTTACATGAACATATTGGCTTTGTACACTATTGTTTACTTAAACTGATTGTTTGAGGTTAGCTAAATATGATTGAATCCACAGAAGTGCACCTGCTTTTACATGATGAAGCTTTCTGAAGCAATTCGTGGTTGATACAATTGAAGGCCTTCGACAGATTACAGAACACACCAACGGTGTACTGCGACAGTTCACAAAAATAATTACAATTTCTTAACTGCCATTGGGGTTTAGTTCCTGTACCACTAAAAACTATCGTTAAATGAAATTCCGACAAATTTATAAAATGCCCAAACCTAAGGGTTGTAACTTGAGTGATTTCATTGACAAGAGCCATCCAGCAAGCTAGTCAACGACCAAGGATCAGCTTACAAGGGATGCAACCCTTCAACAATGTAGGAATGTTAAGTAGCTATATAAAACTTCCTATATAGCCTCTTCCTTCCTTAAATAGTCACATGCCTTCTTGGGATACTACCCGAGGTGGACTACTGATAATCAGAATTATGTTTATAAAATTAAATTGATAAATTCATTGAATTTGGTGGTAATTTATTTTAGTTGATTTAATAAATTAGTATCAAGAATTTATTTTTAAAATATATATATAAATACTAAAAGTGTCATGAGTTAATAAATATTTATGTTAATAATTATAAACAAAAATGAAACTGTCATACATTTTACTTTCTTGTTTATCAAAAAACAAATTACATTGTTGCTCTACGGTACCTATCACAGAAACCTTCGTAAAATAACACATTCTATTTATGTTTAATCTCCTCAAGTTGCTTTTCTCATATAACTTTTTTTAACTATCGGTCTGAGACACCATATATTTCTGAAGAGTTATGACTTAATTTATCTGAGATTAATTGACGATTGCATCATAGACGTGGTTTCTGTTTATATAAATTGTGTATATATATAAATATATATATATATATATATATATATATATATATATATATATATATCGGCTTCATATATATAATTTTTTGGTAATAATTAGTTTAATTTAATAACAATATTGTTACAATAACAAAAATATTTTAAAGATTATTTCCAGTTAAGCTATCAACAAACTATATTTTTATATAAGCATCCAACAACACTTTAGAATACAGAAAACAGAAATTAACAGAACATTGATGTGGATGGTGTGCCAATCACTTACGAATGTGAACTAAAAGCACCTAAAAAATCACAAGTCACAGAGCAACACTACTTCACCTACAACATGCTGTTAACAAGTAAAAACGCCCAAAAATCATAATTTGAATTCTTTGTGGGAGAAAGCAAAATACTGAAAAAAATATATAAAAAGAGGAGAGATTTTCAACATCTACAAGTTTTAACGATGTAATAACTGAGCACCTAAATCAGAAAATTAGCAGGCTAACAAGTGGACTCAATCATAACTGGTGTTGCAAGCTTAAACTTATAAGTGACACAAGAATACCTGACCTTGGACCAACCTTATTCGTGCTGAACTATCATCCGGCCTCGCTGCTTCTGCAACAGAGGCTAAAAACTCATCAAAGTACGAGCGACTCACAGTCAAGACAAACATAAATAACACTGTCGCATCAACACATGAACTGAGACAATAAAAACTGTACCTTCTAAAAGAAATTGGTTGCTCTTATAATTAACTAACAATTAATTAAAATTGGATAATAATCTAATAGTGGCAATGGATACCCCACTGAGTAAACACAAGAAAACATATTGTAAGGTATACAAACTTAGAAGTAATAAAAAAACATATACTTTTACGAACATAATAAGACTTTAACTCGTTCATAGATCAGAATAACACAATTTTTTTGAAATAAAAATGTATAATTAATCTATAATACTTTAAATATATTATTAGGAAAAATGTTTAAGAATATAAGGTTTGAGTTGAGATAAATAAGGTAAAATAATAACTATAAGTCTTATCTCTATGTATATTTACAGGGATCAGTTGAAATGTTGGAACTTGCACTCCTTGTCCTGGCACCTTCCTATCAGTTCGTAAGGGCAGAGAATGGCTTGTCCGCTCGGGGATCGGTCCACCCTGCAACCGACAAGCGTCTTTCCAATGTTTGCACGAGGATTAAATTAAGTATATAATATTTCAACTGTAAGGGTTTTTAGTTTAATCATTGATGCAGCTAAAAAAAAGCCTGTGCTAGTGGTAAGAATTGTATTGGTAGAACTGAGATCACCAGGCCTAGTTACAGTGTAGGACTCGTTACCTGTCAATCGGTTCAACCGCCCCTCTCTGGCAACAAATAGTTCCCTCTAACCATCCCAGATTTGGCAACGGTACATTTCAACCTGTCATTTACAAAAATTATGTCATTTCCATTCTCATGGCCGGCAATTTAGTAAACCTGTTTCTAAGTTTAAAAGTACTTCTTTATGATTTTTTATAATAAAACATTTTTGTTAGGTATGTTAGGTATCTTTGATTTTTTTAAATCTTATTTAAAATTCGTAGACAATTGGTTTATGCTACGGTAAGGGGTCAGAAGAAAAAATAATAATGCTGTACATTGTTAAGAAGTACATCGAGAATAGTTTACAAGTTTTGAAAATAAATATTTTAAAAAAGGCCATGCAAGTTGTAGAAAGAATTAATGACGCTGCAGATTACCTGGTTCTGGGTCCCCTGTACTGGAGAATAGATTTGTACTGGAATTTAGACTTTGATGTTTTAGATGATCCTGATTTGCAAGGAAAATGTAACCGTTTGTCAGAGTCCCCAGTACCAACACTTTCATCTGCTGCTAAGTTTCTTGTATTATCGACCACATTGTGTTCAATCTCACTAGATGAGTTTGCACTCCCCGTTAGGTTTGGTTTTTTTGCACCTGCCTCGAAAACATCATTGACTTGAGAACGCTTGGATGCACATGGTTCTTTACAAAATTCTTCTTTTGGAGATTCACTTGATTTAACATGTGTTTCTTCTGTTTGCCGGCTTAAATTTTTCAATGTGGAGGAAATTTCTTCAATCGCTGATCTTGATATCAAATGTGGTTTTGATAGTTGATCAGATTTAATCAATGATGAACTTGAACCGCTGTATAATGATTTGCCGGTTTCAAATTCTGATTTTGCTGTTGATGCATCAGTAGTTTGTAAGCAGGTGATTTCCTCTCCAGAATACGGTTTTTCAGAAGTTATCGCTGAAGAGCTCTCGAGTGGATCGTCTCTGTATGGCTTTAGATGATCCGAGACCGGACAATCCAAGACTGTGTCACAACGCTCTGCACTAGATGATACAGTTTGAGTTTCAGTATCAGTTTTGTTATCACAGCCAGCACTAATATTGTTTACAGAAAAATCTTCCAACTGAGAGGTTTTTGGATCCTGAAGCCACAAATTATTAATTACTTCGGCTTCATCTGGTCCTGTGTCCTCTGTACTTCTCATAAGCAAACTGGCATGCATTTCTGTCAGTTTTTCTTTTGTGGTGTCTGGGTTGTTTATAAGGCAATTGATTATACTTCGGTTCCCCTTGACTTTTTCTATTTTCTCCTTTACTTGTTTGACTTTCTTCGACATCAACTTCTGGGCAGTTGTTGGAATCCTGAAAAAATAAAGTTGGTGTTTGATAAAACAGATAAAATACTCATCAAACATTTGAACCATACTATTAGCGAGTTTCGCCTATAGGGAAGAAGCTATTACCGTAGTCGGCATGGTAAGACCTAGGCCCGGGACCATGATAACTTTTTGTTTTGAGGTCCCCAGATGCCAAAAACACCATTCGTTCAAAACTGTATATATATATGTGTGTGTCTGTGAGCACGATAACTCTCGTAAAAATTGTCCAATTTAGACGAAATTTGGTACAAACGTCTAAAGCAGCATTTATGACTTTAGTTTGAAAACCAGACATATCGACCTATCCGAAGGGGTGGGGGGGGGTTTGTACCCCAAAAATGGGTTTTTTGAGTTTTTATATCATTTTTGAAAAAGTCCAATTTTAGTTTTTCCCATTGGAATCAGCTTAAAAGACACACAATTTGGTGTTTTGATCATTGCTCTACGTCAAATGGTTACAGGGATATTGAAAGTGCTAAACACAGTACGTTGTCTAATGTTATTCTTATGGAGAATAAGAAAAATTGTATATCTCGCTTAATTATAAACTTATCCTGATGAAACTTGGTATATTGCTTCATATCGCTGTGGTCTTTTGATATTTGCACTAAAAAACATTTTTCGGCCGATAGTTCCCGTAGCAGCAAACCTGCGTACTCAGCTCCCATTTTATGGAGAATAAGTAACGTGTGATCTCCCTTAATTATGAACATAAATTAATAAAATTTGGTATGGGGCTTTACCATCCTTAGTTATATTGATATTTGTATGAAACCCCATTTTTTGTGTGCCTTGCTTCAGCAACCCTGCATGCTCAGCCGCCATGTTATTCTTATGGGGAATAATTAAAATGTCAATCGTTTATTTATGAATGTATATTGATGAAACTTGGTATATGGCTTTATGTGGTTTTAAGATACATATATATGCATTTGAAATTCGATGAGTATGCAGGTTTGCTGCTACAGGGGTATTTTTAACTTAGGCTATTACCCTTATGCCTAAACTCCCATCATTTGTCGAGGTCGAGAGCTCACTATTTTGCATTAATCTACCCACTTACTGTTTGCACTGTATAGTACAGAAGTAAAGTATGATTGCTATGGTGAGGTTGGTCTGTGTCGCTCAGTTTATTTTGATTATTAATAGCCTACTATTGACCAAAAACTTACGGTCCGACAATGTAATTTTAAACTCATTTATAGTTTATCCCCGGTTCTCCCAAGCCCCGGCCTTACTGGCCACACTGATTACACTACTATTCCCTCGGAGAAATCATTTTGTAGACTAACCTATAAAAAATAAGTAAATTCAACTCACTCAAAAGAGGCATGGTGCAGAGTCATCTGAAGATGTGCGATGTTGGTGTACCGAGCACTGACTGCGGTGTGGGTATCGTGCAGTCTGCGTTCCAAATTCTGGGCCACCGAGACCTGTTCGCGCAGAGAGTCCTCCGCGGCGCGCAGAGCCCGGCGCAGGGCACTGATCTCCACCGCCGCCTGCTCCAGCCGCCCCTGGTGACTGTCCAAGTCGTCCAGTGACTCTGCCATCTCAGACAGATCATCCAGCAGGCCAAACCTTCACACATTGAATTATTAGTGAATTTCCTATAGAAAAGTGAACTATTAGCATGACCCGCATGGTCTGCCTGGGACCACGTGACAACCTAAACACATTTTGAGTGGTCTCTAACAACTTTATATAATATAAAAATGTGTTCACACTCTTGCAGTCACAATTTTAGTCTGATTTACTTGGAATTTGGTATGAAACTTCCCTTCTGTAAACAGTTGGACAAGTTGGTTGGGCAAAGCAATCAGACAACTCTAACTCCCTTTTTTGGGGATTTTAATTTTTCAAATTTTGAGTTTTTGACTCCAAAAAGGGTAAAAAATCCCCAAATGTTAAATTATTAAAAGCAAAAATGTTAAGCCCTCCCTCATCATTCTAGGACAAATATTTTCGGAGTTAAGAAAATGTAAATTGAACACAGTACGTTGTCTTTGGGGATTTAATACTGGAAAAGGCTGTTTTTCATACGTTGATGTAGTTTTAACAGCCCCAATACGTCTATACCAACTTTTGATCCTGATGAGACCTCCTCCTAACCTCCTTATGCAAACATTGCCTTCCTAATGGTGAATTTAAATAGAACCAGGAGCTTAAGAACAAACAAAATTTGTTATTTAAAAAAGTCACCAGTGTTTTTTAAACCCTTTGATTTTTTTAAAGGTTTTAATGTGGAAATTCACTACGAGCGTGCTGCGTGCGAACTCGTATATGAACTGATATGGTAAGTAATCTTTTATTTCGTAGTACAGCCAAACAACCTATATAAATTAAGGTCAAAATAAAATATAAGATAACAAGCAATTAACAAAGAAATTACAGTAGAAGCTCGCTAATCCGGCACGTTCGGGGCTTTGGTAGTGCCGGACTAGCGAAAATGCCGGATTACTGAGCGCTGTCTAAAAATAGGCGTTATTGTGAGAAGAGCGGAAATAACGCTAAAAACAGAAAGTCAAAAAGACATCATTGGTCCATTATTCCATGTTTTATTTAGATTTCTCCAATTTCGGCAGTGATGGAAAATGTTAAAAACAAATATTTCAACCAGAAAATAAATTTACAGTATTATACCATAGTACATAAGTATAGTCACTCCTGCCGATTACCCACGAACTCTGCCGATTGCGCCCGAACTCTGCCGAACACAACCAAAATGATTTATTCATTACACAAAACAATTTTTTTAGAACTCTTAGACCGATGCCGGATTATTGAAAGTGCCGGACCATCGGATGCCAGATTAGCGGGCTTTTACTGTAGTTTGAAAAATCAAAGTGAAACTCCTTTCTCACCTTATACAGTGGAACCTCTATTTACCGTCACCTTCGGGACCGGGACTGTGACGGATAACTGAATAGACGGATAATAGAAACATCATATTATAAACGTGTTCAGTAACTAAATTTTAAAATGTTTGGCAGAGAAATGAAAATAAACTGTGTACAAATAATATAATAGGTCATACAGATGCTCAGACACTGCCGTAAAGCGCAAATCCTGAGTCTAATAAATAGTAATATTCTCATAGACGGACGACGGATAACAGAGAGTGATGGTTTAAAGAGTGACGGTTGATCGAGGTTTTACTGTACTCAATTTTAATATTTCATATTTCATCAATCACTTTTGTTATCTTTTCAGTTTTAATCCTCTTAAAGCCCCTAATTTTTACAGGCTTTTCTCGATTACAGTGTTAAAAGACAATTTCCTTTAACAAATGTGCATTAAGAGGAGTGTGACGATATAAGCTTTTTCCATACAGTAACTCGCTTAAGACAATGACACACAATTACAGTCGACTCCCTCTAATCCGGACACCCCGGGACCGGACACCTGTCCGGATTAAAAAAATTCCGGACCATCCAGCGGGTTTTTACTTACATAAATTACAACCTGTAATAGGGAATCTATAATCATAAATCACATTTTAAGACAATTATAAGTGTACGGTACTTACCGAAACATTACGGGGCATTGCTACTAACTTGTATCCTAATTTTTTATGACATCGATAAAAAGAAACTTGACACCAGACAATAGGAAAGAACAAGAAATTATAGAGCAACACATACAGCACACACTCTTTAATGTATACAATGTTATGTCTATCTTTCATTTTAACCGTATTATGCTTCCGTTTTTCACTCATTTTTGAGAATTCTATAGTAACCAAATTAGAGTTACTGAAACTACAATTTCACGAAACAAAAAACTCACTTATAACGCAATCGTAAGCCGCGCTCAAACAGACACGCTCAATCCTGTTGTTTTCGGCCGTGGGAAACCCGGGCGCGCTCATGACTCATTTCCAAGAAATAGTCCGGACCATCTGGCGTCCGAACCATCAGAGTCCGAACGAGAGGGAGTCGACTGTATGAATATTTTAAGGCGAATATGGAAGAATTAATAACCTAGCCTACTGTGCCGGCGCGCTATACAAAATTGTACACCATTTAGTAAGTAGGTTCCGATATTACATACCTTTCACTAAGCAGTTCAGATTCTTTCGCAGCCAACTCCTCCCGAGGACACTCGTTCTGAAGCAATTTTTCATGTGCTGCATCTAAATCATCCAAAATATCAGATGCCCTTATTTTCCCTTCAAAACGTGTTGCACCATTATTCTTGTGTGAATCTGAATTTTCATTGTTGGTTATGGTTTCTTTCATCTCAACTTTTTTTTGTGGCTCAATACAAAAAGAAGACGATGATATTCCGAGTTGTGTTCTTTCTTCTTCTAAAGGACTTCTCTTCCCACCCTCGTCCATTAGACAGCTTACATCATCCCTGTCAAGAGTAATATTTTTGGACTGTAAGTTATCAATTCTATCTTTATTATCATATTGCTGTTCACAACTATTAGATTTAGTATCCTTATCAGGTATTTTGTCATTTAATGTTACATTAGTCGTTGCTTCATTTTCTGTGATGACTGTAGCGGAACATTCATACCCTTCACTTTCCCTTCCCTCCTCCTTTGCATCTGAAAGACAGTGGTTCCCAGCTTGTTGTAGGGAGGGCAAACTGGCCTTTGCTGGCAGCATCTGAGCAGGTTCAACATCTGACGAGCAGATTTCTTCTTTAGTACTGGACTGAGACATCACCGATCCTTTAGGTGAATTTTCTTTTTCAGTTTCTCGCTGATTATCACTAGTGTGTTCTGCATTGCTGTCCAAATCTCTCTGCAAATACCTCACATTGAGCATGGTGGCTCTCTGCTGCTGTACATTGCGACCCGAGTTTTCTTGCATCGGTTGCTGCACACTGCGACCCGAGTTTTCTTGCATCGGTTGCTGCACATCGCAACCCGAGTTTTCTTGCATCGGTTTCATAGTATTCGTTGAACTAACAGTACTTGATTGCTTGGACCTGCTACCAACCGACTTTGATTGAGAAGCTTCTTGGGGTTTTTGTTGACTATTTAAGCTTGTCTCACTATTTTTACATGTATTATTTTTGACTAACATCACATGATCGTTTGTCAACTTCAGCACTTTGGATTGCAAAACCTCATCATTGCTAAATTTATGGGATGAGACAGAACTTTTCTGCACTGAGTTAACATCCAACTTGTTAGTTTCGTTGTATATTACTCTCCTTGTGCAGTTTCCTTTTCCAACAGAATCAGGACCAAAATTCTTCTGTTTAGTGCTTTTAGCTGGGCCTTGGACTGTACGTGATGAAGTATCAATAACACTGCAATTTTTCATTTCGGCAGAATTCATACTTTGTAGAAACCCGTCGTCTATGCACTGATCGTGTTTCCTCCTTTTCTCACCATGGTTCTTGTCATCTTGAGGCGAGTCTTGACCTTTCTGGTTCTGTTTGTTGTTTTCATTTATTAGAACATGTTGCAGAAGTGGTTTTGATTTTTCTGGTATTTTAGCAGATGACATTTTCTTAATTTGCAACCGTTCTCTTTCTTTTCTTTCCAGTATTGCCTTTAATCGTTTGTACTCTTCCTGTTTCTCCTTGGGCAACAGTTTCTAAACAAAAAAGGAAAGATTCTTAAAACAATCTGATTTAATGTCTGAAATTATGTATATAAGTAAGTATGCTTAATTTTAAGCATATTAGCATATTCAAGCAATGGAAGTTATTATAACACGCAAGCCGGATTTTCACCAAACTTTGGTTACACTTCAATAAATTAATACTAGTTCAGGACTAACGATCATTTTGACAAAAATCAGATTTCATCGTCAAAATGGGTTTGACATACTTCCGTGCTCGCACTTATATGCAAAATTCATAGAAGACACCCAATAACTTTCGTACTACTCATAGGTATTGTTCTTTTTGGTTTTTCTAATTAAACTAGCTTACGACCTTCCAAAATAAAAAATGTATGGTTATATTTAACTTCACTTCAATTTACAATATGCAACCCACATTAACGCTCGTTTAGAAGGGTCAAATGGCTAAAATTGGCCAGTTTAGTCTGAACTAGCGTTACATATAACACCACTTTAAGATTTTTAAGGTGAAACCCAATCTTGCCAGTTGGATAACTTGAGTTAAAACTAGCTTTTACAATTGTTCAATGAGGTTGGTGAAATTCAAATTTCTTTTGAATTTCAACCTCATAAATTGCTTCTGTAAATTGAACTACTGTTAACCCTTTGAGTGTCGGTCGTCATATCCCTAGAGTGCCAGAGTTTTTAACAGAGTATATCCAAAAAGTGTCAGGCACAAAATCAACATTTTGCAAGGGTTTGCAAAAAAATTAATAACTTTTTTATTTGGTAAGATATTATTATGAAACTTTTTTGTTTTGTAAGTTTAAAGTTTAGCTATAATATTATGCACATATATAATATCTAAAATATAAACAAATAAAAAAATTTGAATAGGTACATATTATACATGCGGGAAATTTTTCATATTTTTTTCAGATAAATAAACATTGTTCAAATATAAGATTTTCACCAAATAACTACTAGATTTATAGAGCTAGAAACTATCCTGGAAAGCACCTGAAAGAAATAATAAAAAGTAATGACGTAAGAAAAATTTTCCATAACAACGATATATCGTTGCAATGTATTTATCGGTAAGACCACCGACGACGATATATCGTTGTGAAGTATTTTTCGGATGTTCCGTGCACAACGATATATCGTTGTGAGGCACTCAAAGGGTTAATGATGGTTTGGTGAAATCTGGTCTTACTGAAATAACACAAGATTAGGTATTGAAATTTAACTTAAAACCAAACAAATAAATTTGTAATTCTCCTTCATAATAGTTTTTTATCTAAATTAGGTTAAACATCCATTAGTGACTCTTTGGGCATATGACATGAGCAACATCAGGAGAGAATATTTTAAGTGATTAAAAACATGAACTATCAAATATCATTTCAAATAGTTTTGATCTTACATTAACCACAACAACTGTACAGAGATGACTTGGGCCACTAGTGGGGAAACAATGAATAGAGGAAGTTGCACCCACGACAAACCACTGCTTTCCTTTCCAATGAACAGAGACGTTTGATCACAGCTTATATTTAACTCCGTTGAGCGCCAAGCTTGTGAAATGTGTGGTTCAATATCTTTTGTTTTGTTGATTGAAAAAAAATATATATATTGACCAACTTATTTGAATACTTAAAATTGGAAAAAATGCTTACCGTGGACACACACACGGCAAGGATATGTAAAAGGTAGCAAAAAACCTTACAAAAAATGCATCCATCCTGACAGCTTGCACCCATTACATCCAAAGTATGCTTAAGGGCTCTATCCTTCAAATCTACCACAAACCGGTGAACTCTCCATAAAACCACGAACTGAGATGGGATTCGAACCCTCGATCTAAGCACCCCCTAACCGCTCAGCCACCTGATTTGCTAGCATTGTATCGGACCTTGTGGTATTGCAGCATTTGTAATACGACTCAGTTCCATTTGTGTCTGCCGGGTTACATCACACATCAGAATCAGAGCGCAGACAGAGCTTGCACCGCTACAACTGCTTATTCAGTAATTAACAGTGTTTCCAGGTGACGGTCGATCATTTAGCCCTTGAAGCTCAAAGGGTTAAAAATCATTATGTTTAAATGAAAATTTCAGTTCACGTTTTAAAAGAGGTTGGCAGCGGCTTTTTGCCTTAAACTGCCCGTTTACAAAGACTAATGATCTGTGTGTGAAAACTATCCAGCAAAGCACGGGGAAGCCATTACAATACAAATTGTAGAGTACTGATAAAATTGACTTGCCAGGACCGGGATTGGAACCCACAACAGGCCTGCTGCCAAGGTTCTGGAGTCGGTCGCATTCTATGTTCTAGTTTGAACAGAGGGGGTAACTCTCCTTGTACCCTCTGCCCCCTCACTTGCTAGCCATTGATAAAGTCATCTCCGTCAATACAGTTTCAGCATAAGCTAAATTTTAATACACTTAAAACTTTCAAAACATTTTCTAGATATAAACAAGTTATATTTAGAGACATAAGATTATATGATAACAATTAATTTAAATAGAAAAAAGTGAAGAATTTTTATTGGTACCAAAAAGATGGATTAAAGATTTAAATATGCAACCACACATGGCTGAGTTATTGAAATATTTCAATAAAAACATGCTACTTTTTGGTGATTTTTTAATAACAAAATTTGATAAATTGCATTAATAAAATAGCCACTCTATAAATATTTAGCTTAGAAATTTTAAATGGCCGCCATTTTAAAATGGTGAAGGTTGGAAATGTTAAATTCAATACCAAATTAATTTTAAACATGAGTATAACATGTGTCAAGTTTTAAGTAACCAGCTCAAGGAGTTCTTAAAATATGAGGTATTTAATAAAAACAAAAACGTACAGTGCACGAACCTTCGTGGTTAAAAGTGCAGCAACAAAAGTGTAGATAAAAAACGAAAAATCTTTTAAAACAAGCAGTACTTACTAATGGAGTGTCTTGTAGACTAAAGTCATTCTCTGATGTTTTCCAATTTTCAGGTTCTAAAGTAGCATTTCCACCTTGATTTTGTTTGGGTGAAGAATTTGAATCAACACTATTACGTGCTCTCATCAATAACTCATCTATACTCCGTTCAAGGTCATGGTCCTCTACTGGTCCTGGAGGTAGAGCTGTGTTTGTGTCCTGTATCCGTATTTTTCTGGTCCATTCACATTCCTCTTCGCTGTCCGAGTCTTTATTGACTTTGATTACCAGCCTCTTGACTACCGGCAAAGGTGGTTCTGACGGTTGACTACAGGGTGGAGAGTTTGTGGGAACTACAACTTTTAATGATTCTCGTCCATGAACCACACTTCTCCGTTGCTCGTTACTTGTTGTTCTCGTTAGTCTGTACTTGGAGGTGTTGATTCCTACTACTCTTCGCGGATTGTCAATTTCTTTGGCTTTAACTCTCGAGCTCACCAGTCCCCTTCTTGAACTGTATTCATTTTTGCCTGGCTCGTAGGTTTCCCAGCTTTTGCGATATGCATCAGGTTCTATGTGAGGCTGAGACGTAGAAGTTTGTTTTTTAACAACTGGTTTAGGAGATAATGATGTTAATGCTCGGATTCTCAAGGTGTTTTCATCTTCATCCTCTTCGTGCGGAGAACTGTAGTCCCAGCTGCCTTCATTTTTAGATTTATGCTCAGGGGACATACCTACTTCATCAAGAACAATCATTTCTGAGAGATCTATTTCATCTTCTACAATAGACGTTTCTTCACATAAGTTAGATTGTGACGAGCTCATTCCACACGGAAGTTCTTGTTTCTGCCAAATCTCTTCACACTCTCTGTAGTTATCAGCTTCTTTCCAGCTATCTAAGTGTGGTTTGGTATGGCATAAAATAACCGGTGTAATGCCTTCATAACTAGTACAGCTAATTTCTAGATTATTTTCATCATTTATTCCATATCCAGACTGAGTATTAGTCGGCTTAACAGTTTTAAAGTTCATACTACCTCCTAATTTGATGGACGACTTTCCTGGTGGTTTTGTAATACACAGCAAACTTGATTCTGGTTCAGCTAGGACTTTAACAGATTTGTTTCTCTTTCTTTTCCTTTTTTTTAATTGATTTTTTGTCAACACAGGCTTCAACATACTTTTCACTACAGGAACTGTGATTAAGTTACCTCTAACTTGACTTGTTGTAGTATCTAACTTTTTGGATTTTTCACTCACCACTAATTGATCATTGCTGCTTGACTCACCATCAGTAGTAGTATTATTTTTTAGACCTTCATAAGATGGATCTGAAAATGTGAAATTACTTGTACTGGCAGACTCTGTTTGAGGACATATTTTATCCAGGCTATTTACAGCAGATCCTGAGTTAGTACGGTTGGAAAATAAAGGAGGTTTTTGAAACAGAGAAGACTCTAAGCTAGAGGAAGGAAACGGGGGAGGTGGCGGCGGAGGAAGTATAGGAGAAAATACCAATGGTGGTGGTGGAGGAGGAGGGGCTAAAACAGAAGTGAATATTGTCTGATTAATTAATTCTGAACAGTTCCCATCAACGCCTGGAGGTAAAGGTTGAGGAGGTACTATCAGAGATATGTTTCTTGAATGTGCATGTATTGTTGAAGGAATTTCATAAGTTCTAGCTGAAGGGTTAGACACACTGCAGGAACTCAAGCCACCAGGATCACTTGGCTTGGGTTCTTCTTCAACTGAGCTGGCACCAATCTCTTCAATAATATCTTCTCCAAAATCAGATTCAGCTAATTCCATATCCTCTTCACCTTGAAGAGATGCTGAGGACTTAGCTGGTGATAAAGGAGATGAGTTATCTTCTTCTAAAGCCAAATTGCTTTCAGATGAAGTAAATATATCATCTGCAAGTCCAGAGGCTGCACGCTTTCTTTTTTTGACAAGCAACCCTCTTCTCTTGCGCTCGCCATACTTTTTCATAACAGCTGATTTAAGTGCTGCAACACGCAGCTGTAAAACATCATCATCGTCATCATTGTGAGGTGAAAATTTGGAGATATTTGGCTCTGCAACATTATCATTATCTTTATTAAAAGCTAATTGAGACATAACTTTTTCAATACATTCAGCGGGTTTTGAATCCTTATTTATCGCTTTCCCTTTGGTTTGTAATGCAATCATCCTAAGCTGAGAAACATTTTCTTCTTCTTCATCATCACTTATTCCAATATTCGTAATAATACACTCCGTTTGTAGACTTAGGTTGTTATTTTCACTGCTCAAACCTATCTTTTCTTTCTCACTATTCAGTTCAGGTTCTTTGTTGTCTGTGACAGTTGCACTGTCAATCCTATTGTTTACTTCAGCATTGGGGGTCTTAGTTTCCAAGAAGGTATGGTTTAAAAAATGTGATGTTGATTTTGCAAAATCATCTTTGGTTGATTCTGAAGGTGGTGTTTCAATATCTGACAGTTGTTTAGATATGATGAAACCAAGATGGTTTGAATTTGAAGCCTGTGTAAAACTACAATTGTTTTGTATAATCTTGTTACAATTGTCACTTGTGGATGGACTGTAAGGTTCTCGATCATCACTTGGCATTTTTTCACTGGTTGGCACATGATGTTCATTTGAATCAAAAGAATCATAACTATGGGCATTGTCACACTGTTGATAATTTGTCTGATTTTTGTCTGTTGCACTAACTTCAGTCTGGCTGTGCTGGCCAACAAATGTCTTCATTAATAGTCGTTTATTAACATTCCCTGTTTTACTGTGAAGAAGGCAGCTCACATCTTCATAATAACTCAATTCATCAAATTTTCTTTGAATATTTTTATCTGATTCATTTTCACATATGGTCTCGCTACAAGATTGTGTCTTTTCATCTATACCCAACTGTTGTTTCTTAGTATTTACATCTTCAGTAAAAGACTTTGAACACATAATGAAATTTTCAACCAATGCAGAAAGAGAATTTTCACTATCAACACTGGGTTTTTCATTGTTTGTACTTTCTGAATTTAGATAATCTTCATTTGCATTCTTTCTTGGAAGATTATGTAAAGAAGAGAGGCTGTTGGTTTCATCCGGATTTCCAGGTGATTGCTGCTCGTTTAAATCTAACCAAATTTCGGAACTTATTTCTTCATTGCTAACTGTTGAAAAATCTTTATATGAGGTCTCTTCAATCTGTAAATTTTGAGAAGTATTGATTCCAATAGATGCTGGTGATTGTAAATTGGGATCTTTTGTTAAATTGGCATCACTACTGTTACAAGATGATGGACTGGAAGGAGAATATGGCAGTACATCACATAACTCTGAACCTAAAGAGTCTGAAGAATCGTTGACAAACTCAGATGCAGTGAGAAGGAAGGCATTTCTAGCAGAAAGCTCATTGTTCAAATTCATATTTTCTGATTTATTCTGATTTGAGGTTTTACTCTGATCTGGTGTTGGATTGTTATTTATCTCTGTTAAAGTTTTTGCAACATTACCTGATGTTTGTTGTTCATGATCCAGAGTTTGTGAAGTCAGAGCAGTGATAGCACTGTCTTTCCTGGTTTGTTCTACTTCTTCACCATCTGAATCCAAAGTTACTAAAGGTGGTACTTTTTTAGGTGGTATAATAACTTCTATTTCGCTGTCATCACTGTCATCGTTATTTTCAATATCAATGACAGATATTTTTTCTTTCTTTACACAAGTTTCTGATTCAGAATTTGATGATACTATTCCTACTTCTGAAGGTGCTTCTGACCTAACAGGTGGTTTTGCTAACCCAGAAGTGATAAGTTTTTGCATGAGTGAAGGGTTTTCTTGAGTCACTGTGGCTGAAGGTGGTGTTCTCGATTGTTGAATCTTTTCATTAATGAGCACCGAGCGATTTTCACAATGATTAATCAACTGGCGTAAGGTTCTCATGGGTTTGTGCCTACTCGGATGAGACATCTCACTTCTTCCTTTCCGTTTTCTTTTTTTAGATCTTTGGCTTTCATGAATTTGAATGTGATCAAAATTTTCATTATATTTTTGCCTTGTATGGTTTCTTTGGTTCTGCATTCTTGATACTGAAGAAAAAGGTTCTGTAACAGAAAAGAATTGCTGAAGTTTTGAATTATAACATGACTTCAAAATGTTACTTTAAAAATTTAAACAAAAAATATTAGACTGTCATTAAAATAGTTACAACATAAGTAGTAGTAGTTGTAACATTAAGTAAAATATGAACACTTTTTGTGAGAAAGTTAGCTTTATCATTATTTAACTTGATGATCCTAATACTGCATAAAATCAACTGGGATGGTTTATACTGATTCCAAAGACAAAATAAAATTTTCCCAATTTTATATTGTGTATCCTTGCTATTGTGTATCTGTTATTGATACTTTGTGGTTTTAACTTTTTTTTAAGAGTGCAAATCGCAATGACACTCGACGGAGGCAAACGATGCAACACCGTGTGCAGGCCCTTCTGTCTTAACCAAAAGTTAATATTTACGAGAGAACAACATACACGTGTTTTACAAATATTACAAATTTCAGAACCAATATAGGATTTTTCACTAGGCCAATAATTAGGCCTTGGTTTCGAGGGGGGCTGTAATGAGCTACACTTTTTATTATATTAGTAAATGTGCTTTGCACTTGACCTTTTTTTTAAATGAAGTTTAACCAAAGCCTATTGTTATGTGTATAATACAGCAGAATTAATGTGGGTTTTACATATTGTCCATTTAAATTAACGTTAAACCCAAATTAAATCTTCGACAGAAAGGGAATATGACGACATACAGGCTCAAAGGTGTAAGATTATCACTATGAAACTACTTTGCAAGAGTCAGAGCAAAGTCAAGTTATTGTAAGTCTTTCATAAATTTTCTTACTCATTTCTTCTGTTGCTTAATTAGTTTGTAATGAAATTTAATTTTTGTTAAACCTACTTCAAAATAATTTTTCATATACCCGGTAACAGATTTAACACAAAAACTAATATAAATTTTTATCTTAGATTTGTTAGCAAAATATAGAATAATTATATTCAATATTTCAGTACATTTTCAAGTAGGCTAAACAATTAAAACTAATATAACAAATTATGGCTAAACACAGTAAGTTGTCTGATTGATTCTTACGGAAAATAAATAAAATTGTAAATCTCGCTTATTTATGATTATATTTTAATGAAACTTGGTATAGGTATGGCTTTAATTGGTTGCAACCCATTGATTTTTCTTTGCCTAATAACCCCTCTTTTTATGCAGCAATACTGTGTAGACAGTCTAATGTTACTCTTATATACAATTGATACTTATCTAGCTTATTTATCAATGAAATTCAACCAAATATATTTGACGAATATTTGAAAAAAAAGTTTAATATTTAGTGGGTTGGTGCGTTTATCTCTCTCTCCCTCTCTCTTTCCTCTCTCTCTTTCTCTACCTCCCCAATTCTCACTCCCAGGTATTTTTTTAGCGAATTTCCCCTATAGGGAAGAAGCTATTACCGTAGGTGGCATGGTAAGACTTAAGCCCGAGACGATGATAACTTTTTGTTTTGAGGTCCCCAGATGCCAAAAACACTATTCGTTCAAATTTATACATATGTATGTATATATGTATATATATATACATATATATATATATATGTCCGTTACCGCGATAACTTTTGAAAGAAGCGCCCGATTTTGATGAAATTTGGCACAAATGTGGAGAGTAACATTTATGACTTTAAGTTCGAAAACCAGATCGATCGGTCTATGGGAAGGGGGTTTTATGGGGGTTTAAAACTTTCCAAAAATCAGTTTTTTGAACTTTTTACCCTAAAATTTAAAAAACACTAGATTTTGGTTATAGCCATTTTATAGACCTTAAAAAAACAAACAATTTGGTATTTTGAATCATTAAGCTAGGTTTAGTGGTTGTGGAGAAAAGTAAAAAAATGTGTCCATAAAATTTCCCATGTTAATCTTATGGGAATACGGTTTTTAGATTTTCCTCAGACAATTTCACTAAAAACTCCACATTTCATTCTACCAATCAGTTTAGCCCTATAAAACAATCATTTAGGCGTTTTAATTGTTGTTTTACGTCCAACCGTTGCAGTGATTTCCAAAGTGCTAAACACAGTACGTTGTACAATGTTATCCTTATGGAGGATAAATAAAATGTTATATTTTGATTATTTATGAATGTATATTGATGAAACTAGTTGTAGTGTATTGATATTAGCACAAAAAAAAAGGTTTTGTTGATTTTACTGGTAGCAGCAAACCTGCATACTCAGCCCCCATGTTATTCATATGGAGAACAAGTAAAGGTTTATATCTCCCTTAGTTATGAACTTAAATTAATAAGACTTGGTATGTAGCTTCACCTGGTTGATATTGATAATTGCAAAAAAAAAACACATTTCTTATCTTCCTTGTTGCAGCAAACCTGCGTACTCAATTATAATGTTATTCTTATGGAGAATAAATAAAATGCTTTATATCACTTATTAATGAATGTATTTTTGTGAAACTTGGTAAGTGGTTCTAGGTAGTAGTGATACCCATATATATGCATTAGAAATTCGCTGAGTATGCAGGTTTGCTGCGACGGGGGTATTTTTTAATGTGAGCAGAAGGAAAATATATTTTTTTTAAAGAATAGTAGAAGGGAAGTTACCATTCCAGTAATCAGTAGCCTTTTAGCGAATTTCCCCTATAGGGAAGAAGCTATTACCGTAGGTGGCATGGTAAGACTTAAGCCTGAGACCATGATAACTTTTTGTTTTGTTGTCCCCAGATGCCAAAAACAATATTCGTTCAAATTTATTTATTTATATATATATATGTCCGTTACCGCGATAACTTTTGAATGAAATGCCCGATTTTGATGAAATTTGGCACAAATGTGTAGAGTAACATTTATGACTTTAAGTTCGAAAACCAGAACGGTTGGACTATGGGAAGGGGGTTTTAAATTTTCCAAAAATCAGTTTTTTGAATTTTCCCCCCTGAAATTTAAAAAACACTCAGTTTTGGTCGTAGCCATTTTATAGAGCTTAAAACAAATAATTTAGTATTTTTAATCATTAACCTAGGTTAAGTGGTTGTAGAGAAAAGTCAGAAAACGCATACATAAAATTTCCCATGTTAATCTTATGGGAAAAAGGTTTTTAGATTTTCCTTAGATAATCAGTTTAGCTCTACAAAACAATCATTTTGGTGTTTTAAATGTTGTTCTACAATAAGATTTGACTTGTCACAAACTTAAATGTTCTTCGGTAATTTAAAAGTTTCCACCACCCCATATAGGTATACAATATTCTCGTGTATATTCCATGATGGGTAATTGAGTTTAACCAACCTCAATATTTTCATAATCTAATGTACGCAAGTATTCATTCGATAGCGATATCGCGATACGATATGTATCGACATCAAAAATCGTAGGCCTACTGCCATTGTGGATTGCAAGTTGCGTATGAGCAAGTATACTTACAGTTACAGGCATGGTTGGTTGATGAGGTTGGCATGGGTGCTTATTAGGTTAAGTAGCTTGTGTTAGGTAAGGTTTATAAGACGGTGTGGTCTGGTGGATTGATTTTAGTTTGTTTGGCCATTACAATTACAGTTTGCCAAGGCACGAGGCTTATAAACCTTACCCAACACAACGCTACTTAACCTACCAAGTACCCATGTCAAACTTACCAACCACCCGAACCTATTAATTTTTACCTCATACCCCTAATTAGGTTAGGTTTGGTTGGTTATCATAGCTAAAATAAATTATAATTTTCATTATAAATCAGCAAAATAATCTTATTACACATGAGTCCGGCTAATCCGAACTAATTAGGACTGAACGCTGTTCGGATTAGCTGAAATAATTTAAATAATAGAGAACGAAGCAGTCAGTAGTGTCAGTAGTGTTGTAATATGAACGAATGATACACAAAAACAAGTATCAATAGACTGTTTACTCTTTCAAACGCAGAATCGGCCGAAAATGACGATCGCTAACGATCACGACCGGCCAAAACGCGTAGTAACGGCCGCAAAAGGCGATCACATCACGTAAAATCGGCCAAAAATGATGATCGGGGCGTAATTTTGGCCGAAAATAACTATTTCGTAATCTAATACTGATTATAAGCGATGTCTGGACCAGGTGATGTTGGCCAAATGACAACCAGACCGTGTTTTATCGGCCGGAAACGAATATCAAACCGTGTTTTGTTTGTCAATACGCAATCCAATTTGATTGTACTGGCCGATCAAATATACTTTGATTTACTTTGATCAAATATACTTTTTTTTTTAATATCAAAACTTTGTTTTGATACTCATGTATTAGTTAAAAACCATGTTTAGATTGTCAAATCTAAGGTGGTATCCAAATCCCATTACATCATTTTAAACTACCAACTGATGGCAAATACTCGCTCGAAAATACTCGAAACTCGAAAATAATTGGCACTACTCGACTCGAATAAAAAACCACTACTCGCACACACCTAAAATTGAGTCTTTTCACATTAAACAAAACATTTGTATTCTTCAAAATATTACTTTGTTTTCACTTCGTTTCAACATTATTTACCTTTCCCATCATCTTTTGTCTTCTAATTACGTAAAATATATTTTTTTTTACTAGTGCACAGTATTTACCAAAAAATCCAGAACCTGTTCGGATTAAGCGGACATTCGGATTACCCGTGTTCGGACTAGCGGGACTCAAGTGTATTATTATTTTGATTGGGTTCAGTTTAATTAGTTAAAAGACATCGCGTTCTAACTCTAAACCAACAGCTGTTTTATGATGTCACATTCTGCTCCTTAATTTGAGAATCTTATCGGCGATGTGATTTCAATGGGGCGATGCGATTAAGTCGTAGCGATGTGATAAATCGCATCACGCAACACATCAATGGTTGTTGTCGATGCTCATTCAACATCGTGCGGTTAATACTCCTGACAAATGACTAATATTTCCACATGTTCCGTAAAACAGGCTAACCCCAGACACTTTTTTACTATTTTCAGGTACCATATAGTGCCGCCCCATCAACGATGTCACCAATAAAAACCATACCACTGCAAAGTGTGTGTATCATTTACTATTTCCCTGTACCTTTTTATGTGTTGTATGTTGTTATGAAATAAATAAAAATACCCCCGTCGCAGCAAATCTGCATACTCAGCGAATTTCCAATGTAAAATATATGTCTTAATACCACATAAAGCCGCATACCAAGATTCATAAAACTATATTCACAAATAAGCGATATATAAAATTTGAATTATTCGCCATAAGAATAACAAAGGGATTGAGTACGCAGGTTTGCTGCAACAAGGAACAACAAATATGGGGTTTCATGTAAATATCAATATTACTCAACTAGGTGAAGCCACATATACCAAGTTTCATCAATATAAATTCATGAATAAGCGATATATACCATTTTGATTATTCTCTATAAGAATAAGATGGGGGATGAATACGCAGGTTTACTGCAACAAAGAACACAAAAAAATTGTTTTTATGAAATATCAATAGAACTCAACTAAGTGAACCAACAAACCAAATTTCATTCATTTATTTTTATAATTAAGGGATACATTACATTTTACTTAGTTTGGCCTGATGATGACTGGTGTGACTGGTCGAAATCGATAGCCTAGTATCATCTTTTATATATGTTTACCGTCTGTATATGAATCAGTATAAGTGTAAATATATCTTAAGTGTTGTAAGACGTCTTTTATTACATCCTGCAAATAATAACAACACGTAATATGCTAATAAAAAAGTTATATATATACATATATATATATACAGTTTCGAAAGAATGGTGTTTTTGGGGCCTGGGGACCTCAAAACGAAAAGTTATCATGGTCCCGGGCCTAGGTCTTACCATGTCGACAACGGTAATAGATTCTTCCCTATAGGGGAAATTCGCTAAAATAAATAAAAGTCTCCGGCGCAACCAACACAAACGGTCTAACCCTGGACACTTATCTAAAAATCGTTTTAACACATAAACTAACCTCTCCAGTCCGTAGTTGGACAATGTTTTGAGGTCTGCAGATGCCTTTGCACCAGTCAAAGGCTTAAAAATAAAATTTAAAAAAATTTTAATGGGTTGGGGATGAATAAAGAGTTTTCTTACATCACGTTTTCAGCTGTTTATTCTTTGCAACTAAAATTAAACTAACCCAAGAACCTAAGGTGAAAAGGCGTTTAAAATACAATTTGAAACAAAGGGTAACACAGCTACTATGTCAGGCCCGTCATTTTCCCCACTCGCCTAAAAAAAGGCTAGTTTAAAAATCACTAATAAATAGATTGATAACTGATTTAGCCTCATGTAAATCATACCTCTTTGAAGCCAGGAAAAAGTTCTTCCTCTTTATAGCGCTACCTTCGTCTATGGAGCGTCACGTGACTCGTGGAAGTATGTAAATAGTGAAGCAAATATTCCTGATTCTTTCTGCTAGGTTATAATCCGTATTTTACTGTCGAATCTTAAGTGTTTTAGTGATAATCAAGTGTAATGTGTAGTGTGTGTGTTATTAGTAATATTTATCAATATTACTATAGGTAAACGTTAGCATTTATGTTCAAGTGTATGTTATTGAATATGTTGAATGTTTTTCAGATCTTTGAAAAGCTGCCTAGAGGATCGAAATGGTCACTTTTAGCGAATTTCCCCTATCGGGAAGAAGCTATTACCGTAGGTCTCATGGTAAGACTTAAGCCCGAGACCATGATAAATTTTAGTTTTGAGGTCCCCAAATGCCAAAAACTCCATTCGTTCAAATTGTTATATATATATATATATATATATATATATATATATGTGTGTGTGTGTGTGTCCGTAAACATGATAACTCTTGCAAAAAAGGTTCAATCTGAATGAAATTTAGTACAAATGTGTAGAGTACCATTTATTTCAACGAGTTCGAAAACCAGACGAATCGCACCATCCGGAGGGGGGTTTTTGTGGGGTTTTGGGGTCTCCACATGTAATATTTATTTTAAACAAATTCTAAACAGGACAGGAGGTGCACGATAAAGTTTGTATCTTCCGTAATATTAAAGATATTTTAATATAGGCTAATTCAAAAAGTTCCAAACGAAGTAAAAATTGGAGAATCTGGTTACTTGCCCCTTATCGCTTTAATATGCTTTAGGCCTATATGGGTATGTTAGGCTAGGGTTATACTTAGGTACCCCGAACCCTGGGGCAAGCGTAACCTTGGAACACAAAATGTTGAACAATTTGTTTGGACCATAAGCTTAATTTTTGTTTATATATTATAAAAATGCATATATGGTTATAAAGCCAACAAGTCCAAGTTTATGCATACAACATTCCAGAACTATACCTGCAATAACTGTGGCAATTCATGGTCAAAGTTGAACTATGCCAAAACAGGGTTACACTTACACCGCTTCACCCTATTATAATAAGAGTTCCGGATCGGTGTGAAACTGCCACTAAGTTCATCACTAAACTAAATTGTAAAAAAAAGTAAATTGTCCAGTGTTTCCACACTAACAAAAATAAAATTACCTATTTGGACGGCAGTGTTGCCATACAAACAAATTTAAATTAACCTATTTGTGTAGCAATGCTACCACACTGATAAAACAATTTTACCCACATTTGTATCAGTTCAGCCACAAAAAAATTACCTGCAAGAGTAGCACAGCTGCCACTCTAACATAAAATATTTATCCTTTTTGTTCTAATCGCATATATGCCTATAGCTATCGGCACAGTATTTATACCTTTTAATTTGTACATAGGTAGCCTTTAAAGTGATTGGAAATTTTTTATATCATTGAATTTGAGAAATAATATTCCAGTACAGATTATTTAGTCAAAGCAAGTATTAGGCCTATTAGTTAGTGAAATATATATTTCTTGGATAGGAGTAGTTTAACTTATAAACCAGTAACCAGTAATGTTTTTATTGGTTATACATTCAGTTAGGCCTGAAACCTAAGTGATATGTGTAAGCCCAATGGTATTGCTTAATTTTAAATTCAGATTCGCAGGTTTGCTGTAACAGGGGTATTTTAAGCTCTATAACATGGTCCAGACCAAAATTAAATGTTTTCAAAAGTTTAGGGTGAAAATGCAAAAAACTAATTTCCTAAATTCAACAATAAATTGTTCTCAGGAAATTGCCCTGACCATTAAAAAAAATCAGCCATTTTCTCAACCTACACCCTAATTTAGTAGCAGTGTAGCCACACTATGATAAATAAATTACGATATCACGACTGAAAACAAAACAAACTGTATATATGAAGGTTTATATCTCAATTGTCTTACAAATATATCTGTATCCATACACATCAGCGATTTTCAACATAGGCGTTGAAGAATTATTAAGATTTTAATGTATGAAATTTCACAATAATCACAACCCCAAACATTTTTGCCACCCCGATATAAAAATATATAAATTATGATTATGCACATCAGTGCCAGAGGCGGTTCCAAGGGGGGGCGGTAGGGGCGGTTGCCCCCCCCCAAACCTAAGCATTTTTGTGTTTTATTTTATTATTCAGGCATACGATGAAAGTTTTAATAAATCCAAATGAAAATGTAAGCATCAAAAGCCTCCTGAAACCCCGGTTTTCGGTTCCGAGAGTCAACTTTTGCAGCTCTTGTCTACAAGGTTACATTAAAATTCAAACTAACGAACCTAAACGTTTCTTTAAATGAAATAAAATACACACCATTAGACAGGTGAAATTTTAAACTTCCATTTTAGTACATAACACATTACTTTTACTGTAAAAACATTGATATTCACGAGTATCGCAAAGTTGTTGCAGTTTTGCCAGTTGACAGACCGAAAATGCAGTGTTTTCAACAGTCTTGGTCTTGGAAGTAAATTTTTACAGCAAAGGTTGATACAATTGTATTATAATCAATTGTATACAAATTGATTATATTTTACTATATTTCGCCCGCCTACCGCCGTTTGCTATCAGCGGTGTTTCGTTTACAGGTTAGGTTTGATTTTTGTTTAAAACCGGGTAATTCTTTGCTAGGCAATAAATATCCTGTCACTAGTCTAGAAGAAAAAAGTGCCTCAAATTATATGTAATTTATTAAGAGGAAACAAAGATTAAATTGCGTGCAAACAGAAGCTCATACGCCAAGTATTTTATTTTGTAAAAATATGGTACGACATTTTCATTTTTCGAGTGGTTGACCTTGGCTGTCAGTCTCATTGCTAATTGTATCTTCGCGTAGTATAGTTTAGAATTGCAGGTTTCAAATACGTTTTGTAAATAGTTTTTCGCCTGGGTAAATACTAAAATCAATTGTTTATTTAGACATATTACTTGTTCTTAGACGCCTACAGATGACGTAGAAAAAAGTGTAATGCTTAAATATTTTATTTTTATTTACGGTCGGGGGCAGTAGAACTAAAGTTAATTTTTGTTTAGCTTATTTATAAAGTTAAGATTGATTTTTCTTGGGTACAAGGTTATGGATATATTATGTTAACTTAATTTCATTCGCTTTATAATTTCATATAGTTAAAAACAATAATGGGGGTGCCAGGGACCATCCCTTTTCTTGAGTACAATCACCAAACCCTATTAAACACATACATATAACCCTCAATATGTTCACTCTGATTAAGTTAAAGATATTTAATAATCAAATCAATCGCAGCGGTCGACAACGAGATCGTCGAGTCGTAGACGCAACTTTAATATTTTGTAACTAAAGAAAATCGCACCATATGGGCATATCAGGATATAGGTATGAATCACCAAACCCTATTAAACACATATTTATAACCCTCAATATGTTCACTCTGATTAAGTTAAAGATATTTAATAATCAAATCAATCGTGGCGCCGGCCAGCGGTCAACAGCGAGATCGTCATATCAGTATCGCAACTTTAACATTTTGTAACTAAAGAAAATCGCACCATATGGGCATATCAGGATATAGGTATGAATCACCAAACCCTTTTAAACACATATATATAACCCTCAATATGTTCACTCTGATTAAGTTAAAGATATTTAATAATAAAATCAATCGCGGCGGTCGACAACGAGTTCGTCGAGTCGTAGACGCAACTTTAATATTTTGTAACTAAAGAAAATCGCACCATATGGGCATATCAGAATATAGGTATGAATCACCAAACCCTAGAGAGCAAATATATATAACCCTCAATATGTTCACTCTGATTAAGTAAAATATATTTAATAATGAAATCAATCGTGGCGCCGGCCGGCGGCCAACAGCGAGATCGTCATATCAGTATCGCAACTTTAACATTTTGTAACTAAAGAAAATCGCACCATATGGGCATATCAGGATATAGGTATGAATCACCAAACCCTGGTGAACAAATATATATAACCCTCAATATGTTCACTCTGATTAAGTTAATCGGGCGTTTTTTGCTTTATATTATTTTAATTTTTTTACCATGAGACCTACGGTAATAACTTCCTCTCTATTGGGGAAATTCGCTAAAAGAAGGTTTAAAAAAGAAAAATAGATCAAGGACAACATAAAAATATTTATAATTGTAGTACCTATAATAACAAATAAAAACAAATTGTAAAAGAATGAGTTGTAACAAAAGTGTATAATACTAATTAATAAAAAAACAAAAAATAAATAGACTAGAACAAAACACCGCCAAAAAATGATAAAATAACAATCAGCCTATCTAACAAGTTTAGGTTTATATACTTTATTAGTATACAGTTTTTTTGGAGCTGTAGCAGCTCTGTTTTCTTTTGGCTGGGGCTGAGGGATCTGCTGCTGAGGGGGCTGCTGCTGAGGGGGCTGCTGCTGAGGGATCTGCTGCTGGGGCTGGGTCTCCGAGTGCTGTGGGACGGGCTGGGGCTGCCCGCCTTGGTCACCTCTCCCGTCTCGGCCATCTCTCCCGTCTCGGCCACCTCTCCCACCTCGGCCACCTCTCCCGCCTCGGCCTCCTCTCCCACCACGTCCTCCTTGCCCTCTTGCACCTCTGGGGGGGCCACCCAGACTCCTCAGCAACCGAATGATAACACTGACGTTGCCATCGTAGTCTTCTGTTGAAAAATGAGATATTAAAATCCCACTCGGCATGGTAAGACATAGGCCTTTTGCTGCAAAGGGGTATTATCCTAAGTTACTATTTTTCCAGAAGAAATTCCTATACCGGTATTGAAACAAATTAGTAAACATTCAACAAAATTTATGTAATGTTATAAAAGTTATTACATTGTTAAATTATTCCTAACCAACAATAAACTAAATAACATTATGCATGGTTCACACATTTATTTGGGTAATGATTTCCCTGACCAACAAGTTGATGTTCCCTGACTTTCACGCTTATTATGAACATGTACTGACGAAACTTGGTATGTGGCTTCATCTGGTTGTGTTTTATTGTTATTTGCACAACAACAAAATTTTCGCCGATGGTTCCCGTAGCAGCAAACCTGGGTACTCGGTCCACAGGTTATTCTTATGGAGATTAATTAAAATCTTATATATGGCTTATTTGTGAATATATTTTAATTAAACTTGGTATGCGGCTTTATGTGGTATTAAGACATATATTATGCATTCTAAATTCGCAGAGTACGCAGGTTTGCTGCGACGGGAGTATTATAAGTTTTGAATTTTGCAAGTAGTGCTTTGTGTTTACAATTAAAATAAATAAGTTTCCCTGACTTGTATAAAATGGTAAATCATTATCCCTGTTTTTTGGTGTTTCTCAAAATGTTTACTGAGTTTCCTTTTTCAAATTCCCTGACTCCCTGACCATTTTCAAATTCCCTGACTTTCCCTGATCATTTTCAAATTCCCTGACTTTCCAGAAAGTGTGAACCACGTTTTTCAATAATGTATTACTTACTCAGCATTCCCGCAACTAGTGACGGGGTCACCCATCGCACAGCTCTACTTATTTCGGATGCTGCCGCTGCGGTAGCCTTTCCTTCCCTCGAGTGAACAAAAAGGCTCTCCGCCCGAGCAGCGTTACCGTTGTAGTATGCCATCTAAAAAAATTACAAATTACAGTGGAACCTCGATGACTCGAACCTCTATAAGTCGAATTCCTTGATAACTCGAATTTTAGCGAATTTCCCCTATAGGGAAGAAGCTATTACCATAGGTCTCATGGTAGAACTTAAGCCAGAGACCATGATAACTTAATTTTGAGGTCCCCAGATGACAAAAACACCATTTGTCCAAATTTGTATATATGTACATATATATATATATATATATATATACACATATGTCCGTAAGCACGATAACTCTCGTAAAAAAGGTCCGATCTTAATGAAATTTGGTACAAATGTGTAAAGTACCCTTTATTTGAACGAGTTCGAAAACCAGACGAATCGCACCATCCAAAGAGGGTTTTTGGGGGAGTTTGTACCCCAACATTTTTTTGGGGTTTTCCACATGTAATTTTTATTAAAATCAAATTTTAATTTTATCGTTGAATTCAGCATAAAAAACAAACAATTTGGTGTTTTGAAATATTAAAATAATAATTAATTTTAAAATATTAATTATTCTCCATAAGAATAACATTGGGGATGAGTACGCAGGTTTGCTGCAACAAGGAACACAAGATAATGGGTTTTTATGCAAGATATACAATTTTTCTGTTTCTCTATAAGAATAACATTAGACAACGTACTGTTTTTAGTACTTTCAATATATCAATAACCAATTGATGTAGAGCAATGATCAAAATACCAAATTTTTATGCTGAATTCAATGGTAAAAATTAATACCCCCGCAGCAGCAAACCTGCGTACTCAGCAAATTTCCAATGCAAAATATTTGTCTTAATACCACATAAAGCCGCATACCAAGATTCATAAAAATATATTCTCATATAAGCGATTTTCATTATTATCTATAAGAATAACATTGGTAATGAGTAAGTAGGTTTGCTGAAACAAGGAACATAAACAATTTGTTTTTATGCAAATATAAATATAATTGAACTAGGTGAAGCCACGTACCAAGTTTCATCAATATTCAATCATAAATAAGCACCATATAATATTTTAGTTATTCTCCATAACAATAACATGGGGGCTGTGTACGCAGGTTTGCTGCTACGGGGATAATCAACAAATAATCAATTTTTTGTGCAAATATCAATATACCAGTACTACGTGAAGCCATATACCAAGTTTCATCAACATACCTCCATAAATAATCGAGATCTCAAATTTTATTTAATCTCCATAAGGATAACATTGGACAACGTACTGTGTTTAGCACTTTGAATATCTCAGCAACGGTTGGGCATAGAATCACAATTTAAACTCCAAAATGATTTTTTTGTGGAATTGAACAGATTGGTAAAAGAAAATGTGAAGTTTACATTAAAATAAACTGAAGAAAAGCCAAAAACCTTTTTCCCATAAGATTAACATGGGAGATTTTATGAGTAGGTTTTTTGGATTTTCTCCGCAACCACTTAACCTAGGTTAATAATTCAAAATACTATATTATTTGTTTTTTTAAGCTCTATAACATGGTTAAAACCAAAATTAAGTTGTTTAAAAATTTTAGGAGTGAAAAATGCAAAAAACTGATTTTTGAAAAATTTAAAAACCCCATAAACCCCTCTTCCTATGGTCCGATTTTTCTGATTTTCGAACTTAAGTCATGAATGTCATTTCACACATTTGAGCCAAATTTCATTGAAATCGGACGTTTTTTACTCAAGTTATCACATTCACGGACACATATATATATAACTTATATATTAAAATCTTAATTAAACTGATATTAAGAAATTCTGAATCGGCACATCAGTTGGTATTGAAGACCAAGGTTCCTTCTGGGTTAAATCTCAGGTAATATTTTCTTAAGTCTAAAATAATTCAACTCAGCTGACTTTAATTTAAATTTTATTTTTTTACCTGTACCTAAAATCACATGTTTTAGTTTTTAAAAGTCAGATGTAAAATATTTGTTTATTTTTATTTATTTAGCCTACTGTTCAATTCCATTCTTTCTCCTTTATTGCTTGAAAACGTTTGTATTATAAACGAAAATTCGCAAAAAACTTCTTTTTCATAATTTATATCTATCTGTTTTAATGTGTTAGTATATATATATATATATATATATATATATATATATATATATACACACACACATATATAAATTTGAACGAATAGTGTTTTTGGCATCTAGGGACCTCAAAACAAAAAGTTATCATGGTCTCGGCCTTAAGTCTTACCATGAGACCTACGGTAATAGCTTCTTCCCTATAGGGGAAATTCGCTAAAACATTTTTGGGGTACAAAACCCCCCCAAAATCGCGATTCGTCTGGTTTTCGAACTCGTTCAAATAAATGGTACTTTACACATTTGTACCAAATTTAACTAACATCGGACCTGTTTTACGGGAGTTATCGTGCTTACGGACACACACACACGCACGCACACACACACACACACACACATATATATATATATATATATATATATATACATATATACAAATTTGAAAGAATGGTGTTTTTGGCATCTGGGGACCTCAAAATGAAAAGTTATCGTGGTCTCGAGCTTAAGTCTTACCATGAGACCTACGGTAATAGCTTCTTCTCTATAGGGGAAATTCGCTAACTTCCCTATAGGGGAAATTCGCTAAAAATCAAAATACCTATACAAAAGAATAAAAATAATTCTCTATAATAATAACATTGGGAATGAGTAACTTATGCAGGTTTGCTGCAGCAAGGAACACAGTCTATTTGTTTTTTATGCAAATATCAATAGAGCTTATCTAAGTGAAGTCACATAACAAGTTGCATCCGTATAGTTTCAATAATAAGCAATATAAAGCATTTCAATTACTCTCCATAACAATAACATCGGGTCCGAGTACCTAGGTTTGCTGCTATGGGAACCATAGTAGAAAATTTAATTTGTTTGTGCAAACAATAAACCACAATCACATGAAGCCATATATATACCAAGTTTATTCAATTTATGTTCATAAATAAGCGACTTTACTTTTTTCCTCCCTAAGAATAACATTAGACAACGTACCAATATTTAGCACTTTCAATATATAAATCAGTAACCAATTGACGTAGATAAATGATCAAAAAACCAAATTTTTACGGACACATAAATATATATGTATAAATTTGAAGGAATGGTGTTTTGGCATTTGGGGACCTAAAAACACAAACTTATCATGGTCCCGGGCCTAGGTCTCACCAAGCCGACTACGGTAATAGCTTCTTCCCTATAGGGAAAATGTGCTAAAATAAGAAAACAAAAAAATAAGGTGTTGAAACAAATACATGTGCCTATTTCATTTCTGTGATTATAAAATAATTAAGTTTGGTAAGATTATTATGATAACAATTATTTAATTTATCTGTGATTCTCATATTTTAACATACCAGTTAAATAAATGTGCAACAATAAACATATACATGACATTTAACTGAAACAGTATAACAAAAGGGCAAATAATTATTAGTACATACCTTTGTCGGTTAGGTCGTTGGTCTTCGGCAGTAGAACCTCGAATGAAGATTCGGGTGGTGGTTGCAGATGGGTCCCGGGACCGGCCAATCACAGCCAAGGCCAACGGTACTATGAGGGGTAAATGCCGCGGCGCCCTCGGTGCCCGCAGAGGTTGGGAGTTAGCCCTGACGCCGGCGGTGCTTCAGAAGTAAACACGCATGGCGCGGCGGCCAGCACAAGTCAGCCCCGAACTCGTTGTCGACCGCCGCGATTGATTTGATTATTAAATATCTTTAACTTAATTAGAGTGAACATATTGAGGGTTATATATATGTGTTTAATAGGGTTTGGTGATTCATACCTATATTGTGATATGCCCATATGGTGCGATTTTCTTTAGTTACAAAATGTTAAAGTTGCGTCAACGACTCGACGAACTCGTTGTCGACCGCCGTGATTGATTTAATTATTAAAAAACTTTTACTTAATCAGAGTGGACATATTGAGGGTTATATACATGTGTTCACTAGGGTTTGGTGATTCATATCTATATCGTGATATGCCCATATGGTGCGATTTTCTTTAGTTACAAAATGTTAAAGTTGCGTCAACGACTCGACGAACTCGTTGTCGACCGCCGTGATTGATTTAATTATTAAAAAACTTTTACTTAATCAGAGTGGACATATTGAGGGTTATATACATGTGTTCACTAGGGTTTGGTGATTCATACCTATATCGTGATATGCCCATATGGTGCGATTTTCTTTAGTTACAAAATGTTAAAATTGCATTACTGATATGACGATCTAGATGTCGACCGCCGGCGCCGTGATTGATTTAATTATTAAAAATCTTTAACATAATCAGAGTGGACATATTGAGGGTTATATACATGTGTTCACTAGGGTTTGGTGATTCATACCTATATCGTGATATGCCCATACTGTGCGATTTTCTTTAGTTACAAAATGTTAAAGTTGCGTCAACGACACGACGATCTCTTGTCG
Organism: Allygus modestus; assembly: GCA_963675035.1. NCBI lineage: Eukaryota > Metazoa > Arthropoda > Insecta > Hemiptera > Cicadellidae > Allygus > Allygus modestus. Next base: position 350,155,472 of record OY776112.1, read on the forward strand.
ACCGCCGGCGCCGCGATTGATTTAATTATTAAAAAAACTTTTACTTAATCAGAGTGGACATATAGAGGGTTATATATATGTGTTCACTAGGGTTTGGTGATTCATACCTATATCGTGATATGCCCATACTGTGCGATTTTCTTTAGTTACAAAATGTTAAAGTTGCGTCAACGACACGACGATCTCGTTGTTGTCCGCCGGCGCCGCGATTGATTTAATTATTAAAAAACTTTTACTTAATCAGAGTGGACATATAGAGGGTTATATATATGTGTTCACTAGGGTTTAGTGATTCATACCTATATCGTGATATGCCCATATGGTGCGATTTTCTTTAGTTACAAAATGTTAAAGTTGCGTCAACGACACGACGATCTCTTGTCGACCGCCGGCGCTGCGATTGATTTAATTATTAAAAAACTTTTACTTAATCAGAGTGGACATATAGAGGGTTATATATATGTGTTCACTAGGGTTTGGTGATTCATACCTATTTCGTGATATGCCCATACTGTGAGATTTTCTTTAGTTACAAAATGTTAAAGTTGCGTCAACGACATGACGATCTCGTTGTTGTCCGCCGGCGCCGCGATTGATTTAATTATTAAAAAACTTTTACTTAATTAGAGTGGACATATAGAGGGTTATATATATGTGTTCACTAGGCTTTGGTGATTCATGCCTATATCGCGATATGCCCATACTGTGCGATTTTCTTTAGTTACAAAATGTTAAATTTGCGATACTGATATGACGATCTCGCTGTTGACCACCGGCCGGCGCCGTGATTGATTTAATTATTAAAAATATTTTACTTAATCAGAGTGGACATATTGAGGGTTATATACATGTGTTAACTAGGGTTTGGTGATTCATACCTATATCGTGATATGCCCATACTGTGCGATTTTCTTTAGTTACAAAATGTTAAAATTGCATTACTGATATGACGATCTAGATGTCGACCGCCGGCGCCGTGATTGATTTAATTATTAAAAATCTTTAACATAATCAGAGTGGACATATTGAGGGTTATATACATGTGTTCACTAGGGTTTGGTGATTCATACCTATATCGTGATATGCCCATACTGTGCGATTTTCTTTAGTTACAAAATGTTAAAGTTGCGTCAACGACTCGACGATCTCTTGTCGACCGCCGGCGCCGCGTTTGATTTAATTATTAAAAACTTTTACTTAATCAGAGTGGACATATTGAGGGTTATATACATGTTTAGACTAGGGTTTGGTGATTCATACCTATATTGTGATATGCCCATATGGTGTGATTTTCTTTAGTTACAAAATGTTAAATTTGCATCAACGACTCAACAATCTCAAAATTGTTTATCCTTTGGCCTTACAATTCTTAGGCCTTTGGCCTAACCAAACAGCACTGATGTGCATAATCGTAATTTATTTATTTTTATTGGGGTGGCAAATATGTTTGTGGTTGTGATTATTGTGAAATTTCATATATTTTACTACAATAATAATTCTTCAACGCATATGCTCAAAATTGCTGATGTGTATAGGATACGGATATGTTTGTAAGATGATTGAGATATAAACCTCAATATATTTATACGATTGAGAAATCGTAATTTATTTATCATAGTGTGGCAACACTGCTACTAAATTATGGTGCAGGTTGAGAAAAATGACTGATTTTTTTTAATAGTCAGGGAAATTTCCTGAGAACAATTTATTGTTGAATTTAGTGGCAGATTCACACAAGTGAGTTCCGGTTCAAAAATTATATCTAGCTTCGAATACCGGTAACTAACTTAATTTTGGCTTTCAACAAAACTCAAATTACTTTTCAACTCATATAGTCATATTACTTTGTACAAAATTGCATTGTTTCCAATAAATTTACTATTAGGTACCTAGTAATATACCTAGGTGTTGGTATATTATTTTTATACTTTGATTTTATTTTTATTTTTCAAATGTACCTCCACAGGATTTTTTAAGTTTGTCGATTTTCCCCGATTTTCGTATTTCTTTCCGAAATTCAAGTAAATAAAATTTTTAAATCAAACACATTTCCACGTAGGGAAATAAATTGCCTACATTATGTATATCTTTGATTGTCTGTACAAAAATTAATGTAAAAATACTAGGACTCTTACTTTTATAAATTATTTCAAAAATGATTTTTTTCACAATTTGCAAAAAAAACACCGACAGGGATTTGTTTTAAGTGATTCAAAATCCTCTTCTTTTGCTGAACAAAACAAGAATAATATGACTAGGCCTAGGTTATCAACAGACGTTTAGGCACTGGGATTTTTAAAAAACCTCTGCAAAATGGCAAAAATTGCTAGGGCACCAAGCAATGTAGCATTAATCAGGCAAGGGCAGTCCTAGGATTAACTAGGCAAGTGCAGTTCTAGGGTTAATTAGGCAAGGGCAGTCCTAGGGTTAATTAGACAAGGGCAGTCCTAGGGTTATTAGGCAAGGGCAGTCCTAGGGTTAATTATGCAACGGCAGTCCTAGGGTTAACCACCAGTCTTCCCTGAACGTTTTCTACCATTCCAGTGACCTTGAGAAAAATAAGCCTAGTGCCTATGGTGGAAGATTTGCCAAGGGCCTAGCAGCTTCACTGGAGTTCACTGGTCCACAAAATACAACCTTTGTATTAAAAAATAGTTATTAGGTTATGTCCAAGGCAATATTACCGCTTCTGATGGACTTATTCCGGGATCTATTCCTTTGTCCAGAAGAATCCTTTGCCAAACAGCTTCTCCAAGAAAATGTTTTACGGCAGAAACTAGTCTCATTGCAGTCATGTTGGTCTTTGCTTCTGGTAGAAACTGTGTTACATCTTGAGGTGCTCTGATAAGATTCAAAGTCAACATGAAACTTATCTTTATTCCATGACTGTGGCTGATGATCATTTGAGTCATCAGATGAAACGTCCGAAATAATTATTTCACCCTCCTCAATGTCCATTGTATTGATCAAACTTAAAACAACTGATTTGAAAATAAAAAATACACATAAAGAATGGCAGAGAATATATCAAACTCTCACACCATGCGAATCTGTCATCTTGCACTTGCAACCAACAACCAACTTCCCTGACTTCCCAGCTCCAGCTCCCAAGTTGAAAACAACGAATCGAAACCCCATCACAGTCTTTTCACAGTTCCCCCATTGGCGACAGCCATGGATTTTGGCTATTCATTGCAGTGTTGCCAGACTGGGTTTGCTATTTTACCCGCAAACTACCTGTAAAATCCCCGCTTTTACCCGGTCATCTTTTAGTAATCCCCACAGAATCCCCGTGCGAGCTTCAAATACCGGAAAACCGGGTAATTACTTAATAATTGCCAGATGATTACCCGGAAATTCACTAGTGTACCCGAAATAATACCAGTTTTAGTAATCTTAGCAACTTAGCGGTTAGCCAAGGCCGGATTTAGGAGCCGTGGACCTCTAGGCTCAATCAGTGGTGCAGGCCCTTGTTATGTGACTTTTTTCCTTGCTTGTATCAGTATTTTGAAAAGGGTTCTGTGTGGTGCGAGCCCCTAGACACGCGCCTAAGTAGCCTATGCTTTCCGGCCCTGGGCTTAGTTTTAGCCAAGGCAAATTGGTGTTACTGGAGACGACACTCTTCAACAATAATAAGTTAGATTTCCTAAAAGTTGAACAGTTGGTACACTCGTCAGAGGATGAGAAAACCGAACGATGACTGATGAGTCAAAAATAATTATCGTATGATTAACTACTTTGTTGCAGTTAACTGGCATATAATTATTCGTTAATAACCATAGATTGATTATTTTTTATCGGATTATTTTTACCATGTGTGTATGTTTGAAAATAAAAACCGGCTGTACCTGAACAAACATTAACCGGATCACAATAGTTTGATAGATTAAACGATTTTAATATATCTAGAGGTATTGTTTGGGGAAAAAAGTGAAGCTAGTGTGAAGACTAGTGGGTCGCAGCTACCCACCTCGGTGGCAATCAAATCGTCGATTTACAAGTTAAATGTTAGTAAGCTAGTAATAAACATGTAACTTGTGATGGAGGGATTTGATTGATTGACATTGGAGCAGAGATTACAGAGGGGCAAAATGGCGGTTGACCACGTAGGCTACACGTATTTACACGAAACGCGACTTCTAGATATATATTAACCTCGTTTGGGTCATCTGAGATGTCCCCCGAACCATAATTTAAATTCCTTAACCTCTCCCTCGTCCAGCAATGTTATTACCATTAGAACGAGCCTTTTACAACGATATAATATATAGAGCGTATGCAACACATGTCGATTCCCAATAAAAAGTGAAGCCTATAAAGGGGCCGCAATTTTCCAACTATTCACAAGCAATGCCCTATACCTCAATGCAAGGCCGGATTTAAGCATCGGCTACATAGTCGAACACCTAAGGTCAAGTTTTTTAAAAGAACATCACAATCTAACGTAAGTGCAATCATAATAACATTATAATTATTTATTTATCAATGAAAAATTAATGTAAAAAAAAAATACATATCCTTTGACAAAAACAAATGCAACACAACATTTATGTCAAATTAAGATACTGTTGACTGTATTTATTATATTCCAGTTTGTGTTAAATATTCCTGGAATGTTTACCGCTGTCTTTTATATCAACTGTCATGCGAAAACCCAGTATTTTGGGTAAATCCCCACAGCTCGAGTCTAAAATCCCCGGTTTTACCCGGTTTTTTCTAAATCCCCGCAAAATCCCCGCACGGCCTTCAAAATACCCGAAAACTGGGTAATTACCCGGTTTCTGGCAACACAACCCGGTATTGGCCACTACGATTATTTTACGAAGTGACTGCGTACACGTCCAATGTAAGGGCAAATTCACTTCGCTACCGCTTAGGTTAGGTTGGGTTAGGTTACGTTACGTTATGTTACGTTAGTTTAGGATAGGTTAGGAGGTTTTCTGACTCGCAATTTGTTTTAAAAATCACAGGAAAAGTAACGTACGGTGCATAATTGGGAACGGACGTGAACAGTAGCGGCTCACGTCGGACGTGTACGTAGCAACTGCCATTATTTTATTATTTTATTTTTATGCAGTGTTGCCATTTCAACCGCAAGCTGTATGTACCCTTGAGTTTTGATCAAGCTTGAAACAGATTTATATTACAATTATTTGTATATGTATACGTAATCAATGACAGTACCTAGCCAATATCAGTTAGTAGTCCTAATTTTCCGCTGGGGAATCTTGCATCCGTCATAGATCCATGCCTAATCTCCAAGGCACTAAATATTCTAATATACTTTATTATCAAAATGTGAGCGGCATGCGCACAGGGCCGTACTCAGCTTTCACGGGCCCCTGGGCAGGCCTGGTGGTGTGGGCTCTTGTTGCCGTCCGGATCCAAGTTAGTGACCTTTTTTTGACACCGACCCGCTGGCCGGGACCCCCTTGACGAGTCCGGCCCCCCCCCCCAGTTGGTTGTACCCCACTACCCCCTACTGAGTATGGCCCTGCTTGCGTACTATGTTAAACTTATTGAACCAAAACAAGCTTCTGTTGATTGGCATTTAGACATTCTTGATATAATTCCGTAAGCCCAAATTTTAAAATGAAACTGTGAGCGAACGGGAGGTTGTAGAAAACTGGGAGAGGTCTCATTTTAAAGGTCTGGGCTTGGAATTTTGCAGGAAATTATTTATTTTTCTTAATTATGTACCGAAAATTTGTTACGGAACATAAAAATTCCCGTTTAAATAGTAAGGGGGTTAAAAAAATGCTGCTTTATTTGCATTGAAAAATATGAGATCAAGTGTCTACATTTTTGTGAACTGCTATGTGTTCCTACTTATTTTGTTTTAATTTCCTCATATCATGTAAATAGTAAACATATTAGATGCCCCTATAGCCCTTCAAGCCAATAGTGATAATATAATTAATTAGTCTTAGGCCCCTATATATTAAACGTTGCAACTTTGGTTTCTGCAGAGTTTCAACCAAGTGGAGCTATTACAATGGAGCCTATTATACATTGCAACTTTGTTTCAAGGCTTGACACTTTTTTTAATTTTTGTTATGATATCACACAAATGCTTTTAGGGAAAGCGGTCCAAACCACTCAAACTGTTGTAAACACCCCAGGATTGAACCCGTGACCCCTCGAACCGAAGTCTAAGACGCTAAACTTTGGGGTTAGCGAGATGCACTAACGGGGCTATACTGTTTTGATCTGAAATGTAAACGGTAACGTCACTGCCACTGGTGCCCAACCAACAGCCAACAGCAGGAGCAGACGGGTATAAAAGCTGCGCATATGCTACTCACTCTATAACTATGATTATCATAGAAATAATATGAAATGTGAATAAAGGAAATACTACTGAGAAAATACCAATCTTGATGGTACATTTTTTAAAGGTTATTTGTGAAAGAGTGAGAGTAGTGACTCTGTATGTGACTCACTGAAAGGCTCACATAGGAGATTTTTAGTCTAGTGAAAGAGTAATTTGCTGCGACGTGAGTGGCTAGCCTGTTTCATTCGAAAGGTTTCAATAATCTTCAATAGTTACAATCAAAATAAACAAAAGTTTGAATTTTCTACATTTTAGTTGTTATTTTTGGGATGCTAAGTAAATTTTGTCCTTAAATCTCAGTGAAAAATAAAATGTTTCGATTCTTTATGTCGCAGCATAAAATAAGAGTGATTTATTTGTTATTTTTTTCAGCAAAGCCTTTATAACAGATATTATTGTATGGTTATACCGATATATCATTTATTCTTACTTCTGAAAAATGAAAAACTGGATGGAAAAGTTGGACCCTATTGTAAAAGATAAGCCTCTGATTCATTTAGCAATCCCAGGTTAGTAACAAAATCAAGACTACATAAATGGACCAAACTTGGGCCCATTATTTTTATTGGTACTTTGGTATTATACGGATGCCACCCTTATACAGCGCACTGCGGCAGTTATGTTATGATGGGTTATCATAAAAATGATTGTAGGACTTTCCTTGTTTCGTTACAAATAGAATGATACCTTGGATGAGTCATACTTCCGGCCGCCAAACCCCCTCCAAATAGGCCAAGGTCAGGTCGTTGACCGGAGCGCGCGCATCACCTGTCACCGCCTGTATCTGGGTCAGTGTCACGAGTGATTTATTGCCGTGCACTACGTTACATTTGTTTTCATAATGAGTGACGTTCTTTTGGTGTGGGGTTTACCTCGAAATGAAGAGGAAACCGTACGTATTTTTATGATAACCCATCCTAACATAACTGCCGCAGCGCGCTGTTTATTTGGCGGAGTACATGTGGCGATCGGGTGTGGCTGCTAGCGGCGGCGACGCATTCAACACGATCCTAGCGGACATCGCTGCCTTTTGGGAGGCACAACACAAAGACCGCTCATCAGAATGATGTAAAATTTTTACAGTAAGTCAATAAAAGTACGTTTTTTCGAATTATGTAGTTATCCTTTGTATCCGGTAAAAATTTAACCTCAAAAAATAGTGGCATCCGTATAATACCAAAGTACCTTTTTATTCTGTAAATTAACTTACATATAACTTAGGTACCCTATAAACATAATTCAAACTACCTTCCAAGAAATCTTCTCACTATTTTCACAGTAACTTCACATTTAGATTTCAATATTTTAGGGAAGGAAATTTGTTTTCAATTTAAATACACCCTCTCAATATTTTGGAATATCAATCTTCATATTAATCCTGTTAATGAAGTATGCCACTTGATATGGTCAATCGGGACGATGTGGGAGTAACTAGGTAGGAAAGTAACCAAGTAAGCGATAACAACTTTTATTGACGAGTAAATAAGGGCATGGACAAATTAAATTTTCTTTATTACAAATTAAATAATTTGTAATGCAGGGTGCAGCATTGTACAACAGAGTTTTGGTGTAACCTTTCTTAAAATTCTGTCCCCTGAGAATTAATTAACGGACTCCTTAGATTTCAGTATTACCATTTTATTAAGTAGACAGGTGGCTGCAGTTTCATAACTGTCCCGCAAAACAGTCTAATTAATATATCGAACTATCGTAATCGATATGTTGATAGTAGAAACTATCGAAATAAATTATTCAATATTTTCAAAATGCAATATATAACCATATGCTTATAATTGTTATGTTAATGTTTGCATTTTGTTTACATTTTTATAAAATAAGTTAAAATACTCCCGTCGCAGCAAACCTGCGTACTCAGCGAATTTCCAATGTATGAATATATTTCTTACTACCACATAAAGCCACTTACCAATTTTCATAAAAATACGTAAATAAATAAGTGATATATGGCATTTTATTTATTCCCTATAAGAATAACATTAGGGATGAGTATGCAGGTTTGCTGTTAAGAGGATGATCAACAAAAAATAATTTTTTGTGTAAATATCATACCAGTACTAGGTGAAGCCAAATACCAAGTTTCATCAATATAAGTTCATAAATAATTGAGATCAAATTTTAAATATTCTCCTTAAGGATAACATTAGACAGTTTCGTCAGGATAAGTTGATAAATAAGCGAGATATTCAATATATATAGATATCTAGATATACAGTTTCAAACGAATGGTGTTTTTGGGGTCTGGGGACCTCAAAACGAAAAGTTATCATGGTCCCGGGCCTGGGTCTTACTATGCCGACTACGGTAATAGCTTCTTCCCTATAGGGGAAATTCGCTAATAAAAATGTCTAACTGAACAATAATTAACTATCGTGATTTAGCCCAAAATTTCTTGAGAAATACAGAAACCTGCTTTAAATGGCTTCAGAAGAAGGAACTTGTTCCAAAAAATCCCAAATGCGAGATATGTCAAGACGAAATAAAGAGGCAAATACATTAAGAAAACTCAATGAACTTTTTGTATCTTGATTTTTCATGTTTTTTTGTTTTTCATTTTGTAGTTTTTGATATTTTAGCTCAATTTTATTACGTTTCTTGTTTTGGTTATAAGTTATTAAGTTAGATTTATTTAAAATAAAAAATGTTTCTTGTTTTGTGCTTAGGCTATATAATGTTTTTATTTATTATTTAAATTTCTTTAAAATGTATCAATGAAATCTATCGCAGTTAATACATCGATATTTACTATCGACATATCGATTACCTACGGTAGTTTGATACCTATATTAATTAGATTGTTTTGCGGGACAGTTATGAAACTGCAGCCTGATAGGCTATAAACAATAACAGTATGGTATTGCTAATTGCCATAGAATAACAGTCTCTGGATATTGTTTCACTATAGGCTATTACAGGATCAGGATTATCTTTAAAATACAAAAACAATTTTCATTCAAATCGATTTCAAGTCTAAAGACTCAGCATGTACCAGTGAAGGTAAACTAACTGTACTACCCAACTAACTTGGATACCTGTATAACTCTGCTGATAATCAATCTTTACATTTGAAATCAATTTGGAAGACAATTGTTTTGAATTGTAAAGGTGAGCCTAATTTTAAAATAGTATTACAAAGAAATGTAATAGTCTGAGTAGACGTGTCTTCAAAATGTTCACTTCTGCACATTGGCAGCTTCTGAAAATGTCTTGTGCTGCTGCTTTGTTGAAGAACAAACCTAATAATTGTGCTGTTGATTTGAAAGCTTAAGCTCAAGCTTACAGGCGGACAGTTTTGCTGAACGTGATACATAAGGTTACAAATTCTGATTGTAGCTTGAAAACGTTTAGGTTGTGGGTCACTTGAAACCTATGCCTTTCTGTGCTCTGTGGCAGGATCCCTGTATTTCTTGGCTAACTTCGCTGTCTCCAAGATTATTGCCTGATGGTAGTATCAGAATTTGTATTGTCTGCACAGAGGGAATTATTCCGGCAATCAGCTTGAAAGCGCTTTTCTGTTAGACAAGTAGCCTAGTCTTTTGACTGCTGACTTCTTGGTGTTACCCCAGTATTAATGAATACCTGAGAAAGTCTATTTGAATCTATAGTAATTTTCCCAACTCTGCCGATCTGTAACTTACAGTAAGTTACGTATCCGCGCACACAGTCTTTAGAACAACCGTTTAGTCATTGACTTCAGTTCTGTCGTCTGGGAACAACCACATACAAAATTGTTTTGTGATTTTTCATAGTGAAGCCTGCTTTGACTCATAGTTGTATGGGACAGGAGTTGTTGGTTTTCAGGTGGAACAGAGGAAAGCATACGACAACCGTAGTGCTATAAAACCCAAAAGAATTACAAATTCAAATAATAAACTTAGGAATGTAAAATACAAATTATGGTCCTGCTTAATTTTAAGCTCCTTGTCCTAACAGTTCAAACTACCACGGGTAACAGTTAACAGTTAAAATGTTTAAAAGTATCCATTTTAAAATAAGTTTATCCTACTATGTAGTGTTTTTATTTCTCTAGGAGCTCACGATTGCATGACTTATACAATAAAAGGAGCTTCAGAAATGTCATCTGACAATGACCCTGTTGTACAATCTGTGATGAAAGTATTTGGAAAATTAGGGCGAAAATACATGCACAAATGGTGTATTACTCAAGACATGGATATTTTGGCACAACTTAATGCTGGAATAAGGTAGGGATGTTTCAGTCATATTTGGCAGTATTTCTGGTTCGTTGGTAGCATCTTATGGAAGGTTGATTTCATATAAGAATGCTTGTCGTCCGAAGAGGTCACACATAACGATGTAACTGATGGTTTACTACTCCAATCGTACAATATTTCTCAACAAGATAATACTGTGTATTTACCATACTAAAAAATGCAGAAAACTAACGTCATATAGTTGGACATGGCAGATAACACGCCATACGCCCACGTACTAAAGATATAAAAATAAATTTGTAGCTTATAGACAATATTGATTACTATCAAACTATTAGATTAATCAAAATGGAATATATCGCTTATTTATGAATGTATATTGATGAAACTAGGTATGTGGAGTTATATTCACCTAGTTCACCTAGTTGAGTTATATTGATATTTGCATAGGAGCCAATTGTTTATGTCCCTTGTTTCAGCAAACCTATGTACTCATCCCCAATGTTATTCTTATGGAGGATAATTAAAATTGTATATATCGCTCATTTGTGAATATATTTCTATGTACCGGTAACTTGGTATGCGGCTTTATGTGGTATTAAGTCATATATTATACATTGTAAATTCGCTGAGTACGCAGGTTTGCTGCGACGGGGGTATTTTTTTCTTAAGTAACAGTTTTGAGGTTCAAACAAGAAAATAAACTATTCCAGCTAAATTTCCCCCAAATAACACAGACTAATGCTATGATGTATCCCCATCCCCTTCTTAAGTGTGTTACATAATATGTGTATGGCCCCTAACAATAAAGATCTCTGTGATGTGCAATGTTATTTAATTTAGCAGACAAATGTGCACCATATGTGTATTCGGAAATAAGCTGCCTTTTCTGATTATAAAGTGAGGGCTTCTGTGATCTGTAACAACAAAGTTGGAAGTGGATCGGACACTCTCAGATCATCGTTGCTGAGGGTGAGATTGTGCAAACAGCTTCTCAGTCGGATGCTTTCTGTTCAGAACCAGTTAATACTATTTTTAAGGTTCCAGATTATAGTAACATTTAACTGTGTACAAATAAGTTATGCTTTTAAATAAGCGTACATATTATATTTTTTATTACAAAAGAAAATTAAACAAAAAGAGGCAAGAGATGATACAGGACAAATTGTTGAAACATCTTTAAAAGGTTTCTGCAAATATTCTGCTAGTCAAAGTAATTCTTGTTTTACTACACATCATGAAAAACCAGTGATGCAGGGCCTTATAAGTTACTGATAGAAATCACAATTATTGCTTCTTTTTAAGAGGGTACGAAATACTATAGTAGGGACAAAATCACTAGACGCTTCAAGGTCACTCATCAAAATCACTAGCCGCTTCAAGGTCACTCATCAAAATCACCAGACGCTTCAAGGCCACTCATCAAAATCACTAGCCGCTTCAAGGTCACTCATCAAAATCACCAGACGCTTCAAGGTCACTCATCAAAATCACCAGACGCTTAAAGGTCGCTCATCAAATTCACTAGACGCTTTAAGGTCACTCGTCAAAATCACTAGACACTTCAAAGGTCACTCATCAAATTCACTAGACGCTTCAAAGTCACTCACCAAAATCACCAGACGCTTCAAGGTCACTCATCAAAATCACCAGACGCTTCAAGGTCACTCATCAAATTCACTAGACGCTTCAAGGTTACTCATCAAAATCACCAGTCGCTTCAAGATCACTCATCAACATCACCAGACACTTTAAGGTCACTCATTAAAATCACCAGACGCTTCAAGGTCACTCATAAAAATCACCAGACGCTTCAAGGTAACTTCATCAAATTAATTTATATTTAACAAGACTTATTCTGCCGTCTGCATTGTTCCTTAACTGATGAATTGTCAAACTTAGGCTAAAGCCAAGTAAACATATGCGATCATCCACCTTACGTTCCAGTTTGCTTTTTGAATGTCTTTTCCACTCATTACGTCCAGGAAACAAAACCAATTCAGTGAAATAAAAATATTGTGAAAAGTAAATAAAATAGTAAATAAATGTATCAATAAAAACTGTAATATAAAGAAAGTAGAAAACACGTGATTTATCGACAAAATCTAAACGAACATAAAATGTAAACAATATGCAGGTTAAAAATCGTTAATGATTATTTGAACATATGTCACAACTAAAACTTGACCTGGAAGCTTCGATCGATTCTGTCCCTACTATTAAAAGTAATTACAGAAAACCCATGTGAAATATACTTTTATTTTTGCACATTTAAAATAAAACGAGTTCGCACGCAGCACGCTGACGTGAGGGAAGTGAAATTCCACATACAATACTTTTAAAACTCAAAACCAGTGTACAAAACATACATTTATTCCAACTTTATTGAAATCTGAACACATTGATTTTTTGGCTGTTCTGATGATCCTGATTTCATTTACCTGTAATGCTGGAAATACAATTTTGCGCATTATAAGGTTAGGAGAACATCCAGTCAGGCTTGAAAGTAGGCGTGAGGTTGCTGGGAATGATAAAAGTGCACCAACAAATGAATAAAAGGCTTTTTCCTAATGTAAAACCCCCATAAGACAACGTACTGTGTTTAGTCGATACACATTTTCTTTAATAACTCGGTAAATAATTTGCTAGAATGACGAGAGATGGCTTAAAACTTTCACCTTACTAATTCCCATCTTTTTACATGCATTAATGTTTCAACCGGGGCTTTTCTGACCCTTTTAGGGCCCAAAAATCCAAAATTTGAAAGGTTAATCCCAAAAAAGGGGTTTAGAGTTTTCCGATTGTTTTACCCAACGAACTTGTCCAACTGATTGTAGAACGGAACGTCCCTACCAAATTTGAAGTAAATCGGACAAAAGATGCGACCGCTAGAGTGCATAGACATATATATATATAGTTTTTGATTTTGAACGACCCCCCAAAGTGTTCAGGGGGTCACGGTTGGAACTTCTATGGTGGTCTGGGGCTTAAGTTTCACCGTGCAGATCATGCTTATAGTTCACTTTCAATAGGAAATTCTCTAACAATATACGTAGGAACACATGTCAGTTCGTAAACAAGATAGGCACTTAATCACTTGTTTTAATGTAAACAAAGCAGACAATTTTAAATCCCCATGCTTTCTTTTGGGGGATGATTTATGTTATTTCTCGTTTGCTGGTATCTTTGGAAATACTGCTATTTTTCCCGAGTCCCTGGGATCAAGACCTTTAATTTGAGCTCTCTCCCAGCATCCTATAATTTTCCAAACACCCAAAATTTACAGTTAAAATTTTTCCTTACAGAATTATGTAAAGGACTTGCTTTGCTCGCTGAGGGCTCTGCCCCCAGAGCCCTGCTTGGGGTCACTCCAGTTATTATTAATTATAACTCAATGTCCCTTCAAGTATTTTTTATATATAGTATACTAGTATACTATAGTATACTGGTGGGTATATAGTATTTTTTATATTTTATACTATTTTAATTTATTTGGGATGTATCCACTCTATATTTTATCTTGATTCAATGTTCCTTTCATTTGATTATCATCTACTATGTCAAAATTACATTGGCAGTTTACTGGATATTTTGCTACAGCTGTTAAGATTCGTTTGTTATGATTTGAAACACCATAAGCCCAATCTTAAAATTTCCAAATTTCAAGAAAAAAATAGAGGTTTAAAAATTGGAAATTTTAAATTTTAACAATTTTCTTGGGAGTTGCAAGGTACAAGCTACCTGCATGTCAAATTTCACGTTCCTACCTCATCTAGAAGAGGTCTAGAACGTGAGCGAGTTGCACATCAGCCTGTAATAGTATATTTCGCACCAAGGGCCGAATTTGGGGTTTTGCTGGCCCGAGATCGTGTTTTATGACCGAGACGAAATCGAGGGCTATGCAAAACCCTTTCGGCAGAGGTGTGAACGCTATTTTTCACCATACTACAATTGTTAACGGGTTAAATGTGATCGGTCATAAAACATGAGCGGCCTCATGCAATCTTGGACTAAAAACAGTTAACCAATAAAAAATCATCAATAGCACAATGTTTTGAATTTTATTGTCATTTGTTCCAGTGTTTCAACCAAAGAACACAAAATAGTATGCACGTATTAACAAGGTAACGCTTTGAAAACAAGTCGTGTACGCTTGAAAACAAGTTGGCAACACTGGCTAAATAGAGCAGCTGACTTTCGGCCCTTGGGCGGTAAAACTCTACTTTCGGTATTCAAATGACGTTCCGAAAACAGGTGATTACAGCGTACTATGGTGAAAAGTTATTTAGATGCTCCTTTTTAAAAACTTTAAAAACATCTAAAACAATTACTCTTCTATATTCAGGTACTTGGATTTTCGAGTCGCTACAAAGTCTGATGGCAAAGTATACTTCTGTCATGGCCTATACGGTTCTGAGGTTTCAACTTTTTTGGGCATACTTAATAATTTCCTGAATGAAAACAAGGGAGAGGTAGTTATACTGGACTTCCAGCATTTTTATGATTTCACAATGGAAACTCATCGAATGCTAATCAATAAACTTATTAAAGGAACATTTGGTGATAAATTATGTCCGTATTCCTCCAAAGAAAGCGAAGTCACTTTGAACTGGATGCTGAAGAACGGACACAGAGTGATTGTAATATATCGAGACTATCAAATTGAATGTCAAGCTATAGAAGGATTATGGCCAGGTACTGTACTTTCAAATTTTTTAAACTTATAATACTGTCATAAACATTTTTGATAAGTGTGTATATGTGACCAGTCTAACCAGCAGCATGCCATTACACGATGTGGATGGACGACTCTTGTCATACAGAACAGGCCTGTAAAAATATACAATTCAGTTCAGTATATTCTAAAAGGGTGTAAGTAATTTAAAGGAGTTAAAAAGTATTTTTCACAGGGATTTTACAAACCATCTTTCATTTAAGAAGCATTAAAAATCCACACTAAAATTACATCTTACATTACTTTGCAGAAACTAGTCGTAAAATAGATGAGAAAAAAAATCAGAAAGTTTGTTTCCATACAAAAATACAACATGAGTCCCAACAAATCATGAAAGATTTGTCGTTGGGTGCTCATGATTACAATGTTAATACAATAATGAATAACAACATATTACTAAGGAGATACAGCGCTCTAGGCAACGGTGCACAAATTTACATAATTTTTACTACCTTCTAATTATTAATCATTACAAATAAGTATATAAATCTAATAAAGTAACCTAACCTATAAATATTGAGAAAACCTATCAACTTAATTATGTGACATGAAAAGTGTATAGCACTAACTTACATTAGTATTAATATAGTAAAATAAATAAATACAAAACACAAAAATACATATAAATATTATCAAATTCAATTATAGGCACTAAAGTAAAACCTACCCATCCACCACATTTATAAACAGCTATTTATCCCACAAATAGTTCTGAGCATACTTCTGAACTTAAAACACTAGTAATCTAAACCCTTCAATCTGCTTGCGCCGATGGGCATATGGAAACACGTACTCATTCACACATACATACACATACACACTGTTTTAGTAAATGAAGAAATACTTTTTATGATTTTTACTCAACAACCAACAAACTAAATCAGATTTTATGACATCAAAGTCTCTTGAATTTTCCAAATCTAAAGGCAACTCATTAAAAATCTTTGGAATTATATGACTTAAAGTATTTTTACCATATGTATTACAATATCTTGGCAATTTATATTTCTCTAGGGTTCTAAACATGCATTGTTCTTTTACGTTTGGTATTTTAAAATTGTGTTTGTTGTAAAATATTTTGATGATTTTATATTTGTAGAATTCACTTGTGTATAGTGTATTAGAGATTAGTGTATTATATGTGTATGTGTATTAGTGTATTATAGATAAATTAAATAAATAAATACTAGTTACAACAAACATGGTTTTATTGAGATTGCTTCACTAGAGCCTTGTTTTTTAAGCTTGATCATAGTTCGCTCAAACATTTAGCCTATATAACATATTTCAGTCTTGCAGTCATAAAACAGTATTATTTGTTTAACACATTGTATTTACAATTATCATGGTAATTAAAAACTAAATCAAATTGCCATAAAATTAACAATGACTCTAAATTTTAAAAACTCAATTCGTACCTTTAAATCTGTGTCAGATTTTCTGGTGGGTCTCTACAGTATTAGATTGGCTGGTGGGTCTCCACAATGTCAGATTGGCTGGAGGGTCTCTACAGTATTAGATTGGCTGGTGGGTCTCCACAGTGTCAGATTGGCTGGTGGGTCTCTACAGTATTAGATTGGCTGGTGGGTCTCTACAGTATTAGATTGGCTGGTGGGTCTCCACAGTGTCAGATTGGCTGGTGGGTCTCCACAGTGTCAGATTTTCTGGTGGGTCTCTACAGTATTAGATTGGCTGGTGGGTCTCCACAATGTCAGATTGGCTGGAGGGTCTCCACAGTGTCAGATTGGCTGGTGGGTCTCTACAGTATTAGATTGGCTGGTGGGTCTCCACAGTGTCAGATTGGCTGGTGGGTCTCTACAGTATTAGATTGGCTGGTGGGTCTCCACAGTGTCAGATTGGCTGGTGGGTCTCCACAGTATCAGATTGGCTGGTGGGTCTCCACAGTATTAGATTGGCTGGTGCGTCTCCACAGTGTCAGATTGGCTAGTGGGTCTCCACAGTGTCAGATTGGCTGGTGGGTCTCCACAGTGTCAGATTGGCTGGTGGGTCTCTACAGTATTAGATTGGCTGGTGGGTCTCCACAATGTCAGATTGGCTGGAGGGTCTCTACAGTATTAGATTGGCTGGTGGGTCTCCACAGTGTCAGATTGGCTGGTGGGTCTCTACAGTATTAGATTGGCTGGTGGGTCTCTACAGTATTAGATTGGCTGGTGGGTCTCCACAGTGTCAGATTGGCTGGTGGGTCTCCACAGTGTCAGATTTTCTGGTGGGTCTCTACAGTATTAGATTGGCTGGTGGGTCTCCACAATGTCAGATTGGCTGGAGGGTCTCCACAGTGTCAGATTGGCTGGTGGGTCTCTACAGTATTAGATTGGCTGGTGGGTCTCCACAGTGTCAGATTGGCTGGTGGGTCTGTACAGTATTAGATTGGCTGGTGGGTCTCCACAGTGTCAGATTGGCTGGTGGGTCTCCACAGTGTCAGATTGGCTGGTGGGTCTCCACAGTATTAGATTGGCTGGTGCGTCTCCACAGTGTCAGATTGGCTAGTGGGTCTCCACAGTGTCAGATTGGCTGGTGGGTCTCCACAGTGTCAGATTGGCTGGTGGGTCTCTACAGTATTAGATTGGCTGGTGGGTCTCCACAGTGTCAGATTGGCTGGTGGGTCTCTACAGTATTAGATTGGCTGGTGGGTCTCCACAGTGTCAGATTGGCTGGTGGGTCTCCACAGTGTCAGATTGGCTGGTGGGTCTCCACAGTGTCAGATTGGCTGGTGGGTCTCCACAGTGTCAGATTGGCTGGTGGGTCTCCACAGTGTCAGATTGGCTGGTGGGTCTCCACAGTGTCAGATTGGCTGGTGGGTCTCTACAGTATTTGATTGGCTGGTGGGTTTTCACAGTGTCAGATTGGCTGGTGGGTCTCCACAGTGTCAGATTGGCTGGTTGGTCTCCACAGTGTCAGATTGGCTGGTGGGTCTCCACAGTGTCAGATTGGCTGGTGCGTCTCTACAGTGTCAGATTGGCTGGTGGGTCTCCACAGTGTCAGATTGGTTGGTGGGTCTCCACAGTGTCAGATTGGCTGGTGAGTCTCTACAGTGTCAGATTGGCTGGTGGGTCTCCACAGTGTCAGATTGGCTGGTGGGTCTCCACAGTGTCAGATTTTCTGGTGGGTCTCTACAGTATTAGATTGGCTGGTGGGTCTCCACAGTGTCAGATTTTCTGGTGGGTCTCTACAGTATTAGATTGGCTGGTGGGTCTCTACAGTATTAGATTGGCTGGTGGGTCTCTACAGTGTCAGATTGGCTGGTGGGTCTCTACAGTATTAGATTGGCTGGTGGGTCTCCACAGTGTCAGATTTTCTGGTGGGTCTCTACAGTATTAGATTGGCTGGTGGGTCTCCACAGTGTCAGATTTTCTGGTGGGTCTCTACAGTATTAGATTGGCTGGTGGGTCTCCACAGTGTCAGATTTTCTGGTGGGTCTCTACAGTATTAGATTGGCTGGTGGGTCTCCACAGTGTCAGATTGGCTGGTGGGTCTCCACAGCATTAGATTGGCTGGTGGGTCTCTACAGCATTAGATTGGCTGGTGGTCTCTACAGTATTAGATTGGCTGGTGGGTCTCTACAGCATTAGATTGGCTGGTGGGTCTCCACAGTATTAGATTGGCTGGTGGGTCTCTACAGCATTAGATTGGCTGGTGGGTCTCTACAGCATTAGATTGGCTGGTGGGTCTCTACAGCATTAGATTGGCTGGTTGGTTTCTACAGCATTAGATTGGCTGGTGGGTCTCCACAGTATTAGATTGGCTGGTGGGTCTCTACAGTATTAGATTGGCTGGTGGGTCTCTACAGCATTAGATTGGCTGGTGGGTCTCCACAGTATTAGATTGGCTGGTGGGTCTCCACAGCATTAGATTGGCTGGTGGGTCTCTACAGCATTAGATTGGCTGGTGGGTCTCTACAGCATTAGATTGGCTGGTGGGTCTCTACAGCATTAGATTGGCTGGTGGGTCTCTACAGTATTAGATTGGCTGGTGGGTCTCTACAGCATTAGATTGGCTGGTGGGTCTCCACAGTATTAGATTGGCTGGTGGGTCTCCACAGAATTAGATTGGCTGGTGGGTCTCTACAGTATTAGATTGGCTGGTGGGTCTCTACAGCATTAGATTGGCTGGTGGGTCTCTACAGCATTAGATTGGCTGGTGGGTCTCTACAGCATTATATTGGCTGGTGGGTCTCCACAGTGTCAGATTGGCTGGTGGGTCTCCACAGTTTCAGATTGGCTGGTGGGTCTCCACAGTATTAGATTGGCTGGTGAGTCTCTACAGTGTCAGATTGCTGGTGGGTCTCCACAGGATCCGATTGGCTGAGGTCGTTTTACTTATCTCTGTAATTGGAAATGTTTTATTTTCTCCTTTACCTCAATCCAAAAAACCTTTAACCATTGAAACGATCTATTTCTAAATATGCTAAGGCGATGTTCGTGAACATCTCCTCTTATATTTCTAGTCGAATTGTGTCAATTGAGATATAAAAAATGGCCCCGATTGGTGGTTTTCAATTTTCAAAACTTATCTTCTGAATGGGCCACCCTCAATGTTAGTTTTTTGGCCATTTGGAGATATATAAAATTAATTCAGTCACATTTTAAAACAGCTGTTTCATTTGATGAAATTAACACAGTTTTACACTCTTACATATGAGCTAAATATAATAAACAAACTACTGAATTGGCAACACAATTTGTGCAGTGCTTATGATCAACATTATTCGGTTTAAAGCAACAGGTACACTAGTTATGTTATATTTATTTAAAAAAGTGTTTGTTGTGGTTGCTGTTAATACGCCAAACGCTATACATACCAATTGTGTTTAGGTCCTGCTTGGCCGACCTTTTGGCCCAACACCGGCAGTGTGAACTGTCTGCAACGGTTCGTACAGGAGAAACTGGCTTCTCATGACACTAACAAGGGGTTCGTCACTCAATGTATACTCACTCCTGATGCTAAGGTAACATTATCAATCTTATTTCGTTTGTGCAATAAACTTATGATTTATGATTTATTTTTTCATTCTTGTTAGCGAATTTCATTATCATTAATAGTTCGCGCATAAAAAAATTGTAAATTTTGAATATTTTGGAATTTTGTTGATCGATTATTATTTGCGAAATCGAAATTCTGCTTACTGAAATTGCTAGGTATATTTTTGCTCTTTAAAATGAGCCATAAATCAACGATATTAAATAATCCGTTGAGGAGGATCGGGCTTTAAAAAAGTTAACATTGGCCTTATAGACGAAGCAGGTAGAAATGCGAAAAGTTTCGTGACTGGAGCGCCCTCTTAATGCGGATATTTGTTTCCCTCACATCAGCGTGCTGTGTGCGAACTCGTTTGTTCTTGTTTTAGTGTTAATATTTGTTAAGTCATGTTTGTCATTTCACAATTTAACTTTCTGCCACTAATGCTCAACAGTTTGAGTTTTAATAGTTTTGAGTTTGAGTTATTGGTCGAAATATTTGTTTTGGTGCTCTCTGAACCTAAAATGGTTTAATAAATATAACATAAGTTGATTGTTTTCTGTCTGATGTTTTCTGAAGTGACGTCTGTCTGTCTGTAGGGATGTTTGCAATCTTAGACACCACACCAATGACCTGATTTTGATCAAATTTGGTTGTAGGTACAAATCAACGTTATCCCTAGGTGTCTTTGTTTAAGTTTTTGGTTTCGAAGGGTAATATAGCTAAACAATTAAAAAATCAGCTAAAAAATCGAAATTTCTCGTAAACAACTCTTAAAGATTTTATTTAGAATTTTGTTTTTTTATGGGGCTTTTGGGCTCTAATACAATTACACCACCCGCCAGGGGCAGACCCAAGGCGAGGCAGTAGGGGCGGTCGTCCCCCCCAAACCATAGAATTATTGTGTTTTATTTTATTATTCAGGCATACAATGAAGTTTGAATAAATCAGAATGAAAATGTAAGTAGAAAAGCCTCCCAAAACCCCTTAATTCGGTTCCGAGAGTCAAATTTTGCCGCTCCCATTGTTACATTGTTACATTAAAATTCAAACTAATGCACCCAAACGTTCAGTAAATGGAATAAAATATATACCATTAGACAGGTGAAATTTTAAACTTCCACTTTAGTACATAACACTTTAGTTAGATCCACTTGTTTCACCTAAAAGCGTCTTACAAAAACATGGATATTCCCGAGTATCGCGAAGTTGTTGCAGATTTGCCAGTTGGCAGACTGAAAATTCAGTGTTTTCAACATGGTCTTGGAGGTAGATTTTAGCCACACAGCAAAGGTTCACCTTTGTATTCGGTGATTATTTTTTACTGGATTTTGCCCTCCTACCGTCGTTTGCTGTCGAGGCGGTCCCACATGCACTTCTAACGAGCACGCCCGAACATTCGGCCGAACTCCAAATCTTTGGAGTATTCGCGAAAAGTGTGGGAGCTGCACGAACTTTGAATACTTACGGGACGGAATGTTCGGCCGAATGTTCAGGCCTGTTCGTGAGAAGTGTTGGACCGCCTTCAGCTGTGTTTTGTTTACAGATTAGGTTTGATTGTTGTGTAAAACCGCATAATCTGTTGCTAGGCAATAAATATTCAGTGGCTAGGCTAGAAGCAAAAATTGCCTCGAATTATATGTAATGAAATAAGAGGAAACAAAGATTATATTGTGTGCAAACGGAAGCTCATACGCCAAGTATTTTATTTTGTAAAAATGTAATATGATATTTTCATTTTTTGAGTCGTTGACCTTGGCTGTCAGCCTCATTCCTCATTGTATCTTCGCGTAGCATAAAGTTCAGTATTGCAGATTTAAAATATGTTTAGTAAATAATTTTCACGTGGGTAACTACTAAAATAAATTGTTTATTTAGGCATCTTACTTGTTCTTAAACGCCTACATATGACGTAGAAAAAAGTGTAATGCCTAAATATTTGTTATTTTATTCACGGTCGGGCGCAGGAGAACCAAAGTTTATTTTTGTTTAGCTTGTTTATAAAGTATTGATTGTTTTTTTTCTTGAGTACAAGGTTATTTATATATTATCAGGGTCCCCACCCAACCATGAAAACCATGAAACCTTGAATAAGCCATGAATTTCGTATACCGTGAAAAAACCTGGAATAAGCCGTGAATTTCGATATCAAACCTTAAAAATATATCAAATTTGAAAAACAATAAAAAAATATCTTATCAGAAAATATCACATTTGTTTTCAGATAGGGAAATGTACAACAGAATTATTACCGTTGTTAGTACGTTGTAAATATGGTGAATACCGCGTCGTCTGCCTACTTGCTGATTGCAGCTGTGCAGATGATTTAAGATAGTGATGTGCGATACGGCCGTGTATCGCGATACGGCGATACGATACGTATCGGAGGCAGATATCGTATCGGTGCTGTGTATCGCGATACGCGTATCGTATCGCTTAACATATTGTTCATACGCGATACGACGTATATTGTATTATACACTGCAGTTAAAAATACGGCCATCGAGGTATTTCCACTGGTTTTAATCGTAGTACCACAGAAAGAAGACTTTTGAGGAATTCTTGTCAAATATAAATATAACCTCATTGTTTTACAGCCAAGAAAATAATATCGAAATATCGTCTCTATGTGCCGATACAAAATCGAGTATCGTTTTAGGCACGTATCGTTTCAAAAATATCGTATCGTCCCTAGCGTATCGCGATATTCCGATACGATACGATACGTATCGCACATCACTAATTTAAGATTGGTTCTGGTTTCCACGGTGCAAAGGAACTCGGGCCGACTCGGGCGACAGTTGTTAAGTTGCTGATGTTTTTTTCACTGTCAACTGACTGCTGATTGATACTTGTGTAAGACCGTATAAGTGTCTTCTTTACTGTATGTCATTTGCCTATTGTTTTGTATTAGTCGGTGACAGTAGACAACTACTGTATAGTATTACATGTTCATTCATTCCTCATTTAGTGATAATTTTCTTATTATGTGTTATTTTATATTTAAGTTTCCCTATAAATGTACTAATTAATTAATTTCCCCTAAATGTGTTATTTGTATTAATTGTCCCATGTTTGTGCCTAATAATAATCATCCTTATTATCACTCCTCAGAAAGCATTCCCCTCTATGTATTTAATGTTTATTTATCTGTGCAATTGTATAATAATATGTATTTCATTAATTTAATCACCAATAATTATTCATAGCCTATCCCCATATAATAGCCTACTCACTTAATTTAATATGTTTGTTAGGCTTAATTTAATATGTTTGTTAATAATAATATTTTAGATATAAGTTATGTGAGAGGATTGCAATAGAATTAAAATGTAATATAATATACTTTTCAAAAATAGTCCTTAAGGAATCTAAATTACAGTGACCAGTGTTAACAATTGTGTGACCATGTGCTTCTCAACAATGGACCATGCTTCCAGACCTCATCTCTACTAGATCTTTCTTCTTGCTCCAGATGCCATTGTGTTAAGACCTAAAATCTGTGAAGGACACAGTTCCTATTTAAAATTTCCCAGTATGGCCTAAGTTTTGCATTGCTTAGTGCTCATTTTATTAGGGACTTACTGCTCAATTAATACCATCTTTAAATTCATTCCTTTTTATTTGATTTTCCCCAAAACTGGTATTTGAGCGAAGAACATTTGTAAGCAGATTGGTAAACTCCTTACATTGTATTCTATTTAGGGACTGGAAAGAATACAGACATTTAAATAGAACAAGCCTAATGTTCTGAAAGTTAAAGTAACCTCAAGAGAGTATTTTTTATATTGAACTATCTTTCCAAATTTAATTTTGAGTATTTTAACCATTCATAAAGTCAGTGAAACCATTGGACCCTCCTTTTGGACAACACTAAAATTTCCATTGTTGTAATTTTTCAACACATCAGCTTAATTGGACTTAATATTCTTTCAAATATCATCCCAACGTTATTCAAGTCAGCACGATACTTCCCCCCTGAGAAAAAGAGCCCTCATTTGTAAAGAAACCCCATTTAGAACCCAAAATATGAACATTTAGTTTTAGGCCTACAAGTATGTTTGTCATTTACCTTCTAGGCTAGGCCACACATTGTAACTGTTCCCCCTGAGTTGTATATTATTGTAAATCCCTTTAATTGAGAACCTTTTTGAAACATAATTGTACTAATAGATAAATAAATATTGTATTGTTCCTCTGTAACTTTGTATTTTATTCAAATAGTAAAGAAATCTTAGAAATTGTACACCTACCTTTTGTTGACATCCAGAGTAAATACAAAACACATTCTACTCACTACAATAAAGTAAAGGAGACCACAAGTATAAGTATATTTATTAACAAGTCAAAGAAGATCATTTGTGAGCTATATTTAAATAGCCTAGGGAATTTTGTAAGCAACAACACTCATTTTTGCAAAGAGAAGCTAGGCTTAGCACATGGCAGCCATTGCCCTCAGATCCCGATAGCGTCACTTTTTATATCCACTTTTCCTGAGCACATCCGAGCAAACAATTAGTTAAAAGTTAGCAATTTAGAAGTATAATTAAGTAAGACACTACTAAGAAAATCAATAAGAACTGTATCTAGACTGTTAACCATGCAACTGTCGCGTCAGTAACTCGCCCATTCCGTTTACACGGTGCGTAGTCAGCGTTGACACTTCGAGAGAAATTACCCTTGCCGGTGATAATTTTTTTGAACTTTGAGGGTAAAAAGGGGTAATTTTACTAAAGCCTTTAAAAATATACAAATTTATATTATCCTCTGTTATATACTTATTATACATTCATTGATGTTTATTTACGATTAAATTAGGCCTACTACATTTCTCTACTTTATCGACCCTTCCGATTTTCGTGACTCTGACGAATACTTACGAACTCCATGACAGAAATCAAGCTTGAGTAAGGATTACATGTACAGTGATTGTCTCATGTTAAAAACGTGAAAGAGCCACCAGTGCCAGGACGACAAGAAGTCCGCTAAGTTGCAGTAATGTCTGGAAGTTTTAACGTCAACCAGACAATAAATAACAAAAATAGAAAATGGGGATTATTGTCACCTGTCTCCGCCTACCTAATGCTAGCAGTTGATAGACTGAAAGATAGACAGCGTTAGCTGTTTTATAATTGACGTTTATGGCTGTAAACAAAATTGCATCAGCTGTTAATCATTTATATACTGTGATTTTTTAAGTAGTAAAATAAATTCTGAGAAAAATCCGTTATATCTCACATGAAAAAATTGAGACAAAAACTGGCTGGCGTATGCAAATTCTATTTTCATTCTTTATTCTAAACTTTAAAATTAATTATACATCAGTGACATTTATAGGCGGCTCCTCAAACCTACCAAATTTCAAGCACATTTCCTTTATTTCATTAGCACTCTTTACTCAAATACAGGAGTTTAGATTTTGAGGGTAATTTTGACGAGGATCGAGGATAGTTCGGGAAAAAGTGATTGGCAACACTGAGCGAAGTAGAAATCACCAGCAACCGATAACCGATAGACTAATGACATGACTTGCGACGAGAATAAAACAATAAGAAACTCTAAAATAGTTCTTATATTTTAAAAGGTTCACTTGGGATGCATGGTATGGTTTTATGGTTCTGTGACATCGTAATTGGAATGTTGGAAAGTTTTAACTAATATTTGACCGCTACGCTGCGTCTGCGTTGTTGTTTTGCAACCGGTATAGGTTATGTTTTTTAATATTTCGACCGTGAAATTTACAATATTTAGGCCTTGAAAACCGTGAAAAACCCGTGAATTTGATCATTAAGTTCGAGTGGGAACCCTGATTATGTTAACTTACTTTCATTCGTTGTATACTTTCATATAGTTAAAAAAAATGGGGGTCCCGGGACTACCCAGGGGGAGGGGTAGGGGTAACTTTCGGTGACCCCCCCCAAATAGGACCTCTGGATCTGCCCCTGCCACCCGCAACTCTGGAAAAATGCTGGTTCAGAAATTACGAGGCTTACTGTTTCCCAAAATACAGTTTTTTATTGTTTATAAAACTATAAAATTCAAATAACATTTACTTTTTACCAATAAAAAAGGCTCTACAATCTAAATAAATTTTCATTTTTAATTATTATTCTATGACGAATGGTTGCAGATAAAACTGAAATTTTCATTTAGTAGTGAACGCAGGCCGTTGCCCAGTATTGTTGTTGGGAATAAACCAATTATCATCTCTCTCTTAATAAGTGGTAAATTTAATGTAAACTTTGTGTGGAGGTCAAGTGAGCATTAACCAGTAGAGGATATTTAGAATATATGGCAACATAATTCTGGGGGGAGGAGGGGGCAGTTCCCCTCTCAACCATTGTGGGTAGCAAATGATTCCGTGGTGCCTTAAACAGAGGTATTTGGGTGGATATTTCTTTAAATAAACGGTATCAGGAAACTGACACATACTTTCTCCCTTTTAGCCAAACTTTAATGACAAAAATATTTGTTATTTACTAAATATAGAATATGAAGTATAGATAAATGTACAGAAAATTGTCTAAAATAGTTGTTTTCAGAAATATCCACCCAAATCCCTTTTTGGGAGGCACTATAGAGTCCGTTGCTACACACAGTGGTTTTGAGAGGGGAAATGCCCCCTTGCCCCCCCATGGTTAAATAGCAACACATTTTGAACATCATCTGTTGGTCAATGCTAACTTGACCTGCATATCAAATTTTAATGAAATTGATCAGTAAATAAGAGAGAAATAGTTATTTTTGTATTCCCCATAAGAATAACATTGGACAACGTACTGTGTTTACCGCTAAATGAAAATTTCAATTTTCTCCGCAACTAGCAATCGTAGAATAGTAATTTAAAATACTAATTTATTTAGTTTTTTGAGCTCTTTTTAATGGTGAATAGTAATATTTTTTAACATTTATGATTTTTTATGAAAAATCAAAAAAACTGAATTTTTGATTTTTTAAGTCCTGTAATTTCTGAACCCGCATTTTTGCAGAAATGCGGGTAGTGTCATTTTGTTGGAAACCTAAAGTTCTACAAACAACGAAAGTTTAATCAAAATCGTTAGAGCCGTTTTTGAGAAATTTGGATTTTTCATGTTTTTTGGCGGTTTTTGGGGGATAATTACCCTTAAAAATCAAAAATTCAAAAAAATGAAAAAAACGCCTGGAGATATCGTGGATTAGTACCTACATACCAAATTTCATAAAAATCGGCCCATAGGTTAGGGCTCTAGCTCTGTACACATCCACACAGACACACACACACACACACACACACACACACACACACACACACACGGACACACACACACACACACACACACAGACAGACATCACGTAAAAACCACTTTTTTGGGTTCAGGGAGCACCAAAACGAATATTTCCACTAACAACTCAAATTCGAAAATTTTTACGAAAACAATACTTTCTCCATATACTATGTATAGGGGGAGAAAGTAAAAAGGTCATAAGAAATGAAGAATTTAAATACATGCTACTGTACTTTAATATTAACTAAATATAAAGTAATTTACTAACCCATTAAGGTAGTAATTTTATTCTATTCGCAATAGCCTACAACGGGATTTGATTGGTGCTGCACTCTAGTAGCAAAATCTGTAACTAATGACTGTGGGCAGCCACAATTCTCTCCGCTGGGGGCTCGGACTGACTATTAACCTATATAACACCGCTAGCCACTGGTCGTGATAGCTAAGTGTGGAAACACCTTCGCCGGGTGTTCTTACACAGTTCGCGGGTTCGATTCCCGCACACGACCAAAACTGACCAGTCTTGCAACTCACAATGAGTTAACCGGTCTGTGGCAACGTTGGTGGGAGGGCCCAAGTAAAATAAATGGTGGCAGGCTTGCTTGCGAGATGACGGGATCGGTTAATTCTTTGCGAGTTTAACATGGTCAACACCAATTTTGATACTTTTTACTTATATCTACTGTGTGTGAGCCAATTTGACTCTTTAAACTGAAAGAAAACAATATTTTAATTAAAATACACCATTGATCTATTTAAAAACACAATTTTTCTATTGCAATTCAGAGGTTTAAAAAAATAAAAATGAGGAACGAGACGAGCTGGTCATTGTAAGCCAATGGGTTAGTTAAAATTGGGCTAAAAAGGAGAAAGTGTCAGTTTCCTGATACAATTTGTTTTTCTGTTACTGAGAAATTATCTGTATTGGTACAAATTATTTTAAAACGATAAAAGGTAGGAGTATTTATACAAACACTAATGATCAAACAGTGGCAGGAATATACCAAAATATAAGTTTTTCTTCATTATAAACCATTTTTCCCCCTAAATGTAATGTTAATTTTCACCGATTTCTCCTCCTAGATGCTGGTCCTGAACCCGTTCAGCAGTCTCAGGAGCAAGTGTGCGAAGCCCGTGTTCAAGAAGCTGAGCCCATGGCTGAGTAAGCAGCACCCCAGGCCCGACGGTATCAACGTCGTCATCGCGGACTTTGTCTCCACGGGAGAGTTCTACAACCTGGTCATCGGACTCAACAATTTCTCCTCCTAATATCAGTGTTGTGTTCCTCCTAGATGCTGGTCCTGAACCCGTTCAGCAGTCTCAGGAGCAAGTGTGCGAAGCCCGTGTTCAAGAAGCTGAGCCCATGGCTGAGTAAGCAGCACCCCGGGCCCGACGGTATCAACGTCGTCATCGCAGACTTTGTCTCCACGGGAGAGTTCTACAACCTGGTCATCGGACTCAACAATTTCTCCTCCTAATATCAGTGTTGTGTTCCTCCTAGATGCTGGTCTTGAACCCGTTCAGCAGTCTCAGGAGCAAGTGTGCGAAGCCCGTGTTCAAGAAGCTGAGTCCATGGCTGAGTAAGCAGCACCCAGGGCCCGACGGTATCAACGTCGTCATCGCGGACTTTGTCTCCACGGGAGAGTTCTACAACCTGGTCATCGGACTCAACAATTTCTCCTCCTAATATCAGTGTTGTGTTCCACCAGATGCTGGTCCTAAACCCGTTCAGCAGTCTCAGGAGGAAGTGTGCGAAGCCCGTGTTCAAGAAGCTGAGCCCATGGCTGAGTAAGCAGCACCCCGGGCCCGACGGTATCAACGTCGTCATCGCGGACTTTGTCTCCACGGGAGAGTTCTACAACCTGGTCATCGGACTCAACAATTTCTCCTCCTAATATCAGTGTTGTGTTCCACCAGATGCTGGTCCTGAACCCGTTCAGCTGTCTCAGGAGCAAGTGTGCGAAGCCCGTGTTCAAGAAGCTGAGCCCATGGCTGAGTAAGCAGCACCCAGGGCCGGACGGTATCAACGTCGTCATCGCGGACTTTGTCTCCATGGGAGAGTTCTACAACCTGGTCATCGGACTCAACAATTTCTCCTCCTAATATCAGTGTTGTGTTCCACCAGATGCTGGCCCTGAACCCGTTCAGCAGTCTCAGGAGCAAGTGTGCGAAGCCCGTGTTCAAGAAGCTGAGCCCATGGCTGAGTAAGCAGCACCCCGGGCCCGACGGTATCAACGTCGTCATCGCGGACTTTGTCTCCATGGGAGAGTTCTACAACCTGGTCATTGGACTCAACAATTTCTCCTCCTAATATCAGTGTTGTGTTCCTCCTAGATGCTGGTCCTAAACCCGTTCAGCAGTCTCAGGAGGAAGTGTGCGAAGCCCGTGTTCAAGAAGCTGAGCCCATGGCTGAGTAAGCAGCACCCCGGGCCCGACGGTATCAACGTCGTCATCGCGGACTTTGTCTCCACGGGAGAGTTCTACAACCTGGTCATCGGACTCAACAATTTCTCCTCCTAATATCAGTGTTGTGTTCCACCAGATGCTGGTCCTGAACCCGTTCAGCTGTCTCAGGAGCAAGTGTGCGAAGCCCGTGTTCAAGAAGCTGAGCCCATGGCTGAGTAAGCAGCACCCAGGGCCGGACGGTATCAACGTCGTCATCGCGGACTTTGTCTCCATGGGAGAGTTCTACAACCTGGTCATCGGACTCAACAATTTCTCCTCCTAATATCAGTGTTGTGTTCCACCAGATGCTGGCCCTGAACCCGTTCAGCAGTCTCAGGAGCAAGTGTGCGAAGCCCGTGTTCAAGAAGCTGAGCCCATGGCTGAGTAAGCAGCACCCCGGGCCCGACGGTATCAACGTCGTCATCGCGGACTTTGTCTCCATGGGAGAGTTCTACAACCTGGTCATCGGACTCAACAATTTCTCCTCCTAATATCAGTGTTGTGTTCCTCCTAGATGCTGGTCCTGAACCCGTTCAGCTGTCTCAGGAGCAAGTGTGCGAAGCCCGTGTTCAAGAAGCTGAGCCCATGGCTGAGTAAGCAGCACCCCGGGCCCGACGGTATCAACGTCGTCATCGCGGACTTTGTCTCCACGGGAGAGTTCTACAACCTGGTCATCGGACTCAACAATTTCTCCTCCTAATATCAGTGTTGTGTTCCACCAGATGCTGGTCCTGAACCCGTTCAGCTGTCTCAGGAGCAAGTGTGCGAAGCCCGTGTTCAAGAAGCTGAGCCCATGGCTGAGTAAGCAGCACCCAGGGCCCGACGGTATCAACGTCGTCATCGCGGACTTTGTCTCCATGGGAGAGTTCTACAACCTGGTCATCGGACTCAATAATTTCTCCTCCTAATATCAGTGTTGTGTTCCTCCTAGATGCTGGTCTTGAACCCGTTCAGCAGTCTCAGGAGCAAGTGTGCGAAGCCCGTGTTCAAGAAGCTGAGTCCATGGCTGAGTAAGCAGCACCCAGGGCCCGACGGTATCAACGTCGTCATCGCGGACTTTGTCTCCACGGGAGAGTTCTACAACCTGGTCATCGGACTCAACAATTTCTCCTCCTAATATCAGTGTTGTGTTCCACCAGATGCTGGTCCTAAACCCGTTCAGCAGTCTCAGGAGGAAGTGTGCGAAGCCCGTGTTCAAGAAGTTGAGCCCATGGCTGAGTAAGCAGCACCCCGGGCCCGACGGTATCAACGTCGTCATCGCGGACTTTGTCTCCACGGGAGAGTTCTACAACCTGGTCATCGGACTCAACAATTTCTCCTCCTAATATCAGTGTTGTGTTCCACCAGATGCTGGTCCTGAACCCGTTCAGCTGTCTCAGGAGCAAGTGTGCGAAGCCCGTGTTCAAGAAGCTGAGCCCATGGCTGAGTAAGCAGCACCCAGGGCCGGACGGTATCAACGTCGTCATCGCGGACTTTGTCTCCATGGGAGAGTTCTACAACCTGGTCATCGGACTCAACAATTTCTCCTCCTAATATCAGTGTTGTGTTCCACCAGATGCTGGCCCTGAACCCGTTCAGCAGTCTCAGGAGCAAGTGTGCGAAGCCCGTGTTCAAGAAGCTGAGCCCATGGCTGAGTAAGCAGCACCCCGGGCCCGACGGTATCAACGTCGTCATCGCGGACTTTGTCTCCATGGGAGAGTTCTACAACCTGGTCATCGGACTCAACAATTTCTCCTCCTAATATCAGTTTTGTGTTCCTCCTAGATGCTGGTCCTGAACCCGTTCAGCTGTCTCAGGAGCAAGTGTGCGAAGCCCGTGTTCAAGAAGCTGAGCCCATGGCTGAGTAAGCAGCACCCCGGGCCCGACGGTATCAACGTCGTCATCGCGGACTTTGTCTCCACGGGAGAGTTCTACAACCTGGTCATCGGACTCAACAATTTCTCCTCCTAATATCAGTGTTGTGTTCCACCAGATGCTGGTCCTGAACCCGTTCAGCTGTCTCAGGAGCAAGTGTGCGAAGCCCGTGTTCAAGAAGCTGAGCCCATGGCTGAGTAAGCAGCACCCAGGGCCCGACGGTATCAACGTCGTCATCGCGGACTTTGTCTCCATGGGAGAGTTCTACAACCTGGTCATCGGACTCAACAATTTCTCCTCCTAATATCAGTGTTGTGTTCCACCAGATGCTGGTTCTGAACCCGTTCAGCTGTCTCAGGAGCAAGTGTGCGAAGCCCGTGTTCAAGAAGCTGAGCCCATGGCTGAGTAAGCAGCACCCAGGGCCGGACGGTATCAACGTCGTCATTGCGGACTTTGTCTCCATGGGAGAGTTCTACAACCTGGTCATCGGACTCAACAATTTCTCCTCCTAATATCAGTGTTGTGTTCCACCAGATGCTGGCCCTGAACCCGTTCAGCAGTCTCAGGAGCAAGTGTGCGAAGCCCGTGTTCAAGAAGCTGAGCCCATGGCTGAGTAAGCAGCACCCCGGGCCTGACGGTATCAACGTCGTCATTGCGGACTTTGTCTCCACGGGAGAGTTCTACAACCTGGTCATCGGACTCAACAATTTCTTTGTGAAATAATGCTTCCTGCATCCTCCTGCATAATCCTGCATGTTTACGCATTGATTCTTCACTCTTGAAAACAAATCTGACTAGTTATTTGATTCAAATTAAATATATTATTCTATCATAGCTACTACCTCATTGAAAAATTTAGTTTTTAATCAAGAGTCAAGTGTTTTATTGTCTTTGACCTTATTAATAAGGAATAGACAGAGTCAATATGCTTAACCTAATATTTACAAGAAATGTACAATAATATAACATATATATACAAACATAGACTGTGAACCTCTAAATTTCAATGCTAACATCAGCTTCCAAAAACTCACTCATGTCATAGAAAGGATTATTGTTTAGCCAATCCTGTAGTTTTATTTTAAATGTATTAAAAGAAACCATCTTAGCAGATAAAGGTAATTTATTAAAAAATCGAATGCAGTTTAATGTATGACAATTACCACTCTTACTAAGTCTATGAGCAGGCATTTCAAGTTCAAGTTTACCTCTGGTCTCATAATAGTGTACTTCCTGTCTAATACTAAAAGTTTGAAGATTTAATTTTGTATATAGCATTATATGATAAAGATAAATATATAAACTGACAACAGTCATGATTTGTAGTTTGTCAAATAGGGGCCTACAGTGCTCCACAGGGCCCGCTCCACAGATGGTGCAAATTACTTTTTTTGCAAGATTAGAATTTTTTTAACAAGAGAAGAGTGTCCCCACAGTATAAGACCACAGGATATATGTGACTGGAAAAATACAAAATATGTCATTCTTAAGTATTCATTAGTTACAATATCTTTTAATTTCCAAATCAAATAATTGACTCGAGAAATTATTTTACATGTATTTTAAACTTTTTCCTGCCAATTAAGTTTGGAATCTATGTGAATCCAAGGTATTTAACAGAATTCCTTGTTATTTCATTGGAAAGGCCAAGAAGAACATTTTAAGTTTTATCTTGATTACATTTGAGCTTGTTGGCTGAAAACCAAATTGATGCTAAATCAGAGGCTTAATTTGAAACTGCACTAAGTGTAAAAATGTCTTTTAGAGATGCAAGCAAAGTGGTATCATCCACATATATTACAGAAGCAACCCCACATTCCCAGGGAGATCATTAATTGAAATTAAAAAGAGAAATGGTCCAAGAACCGAGCCCTGCGGAACTCCCCAACCCCCCTTAAACCAGATATCTTCCCACCAACAGAAACATACTGCTTTTTATTAGTCAAATATTATTGGATGATTTTCAACTGCGGATTTTTGATGCTATAAAAGGTTTTTTTTAACCAAGACATTGTGGGGGACACAATCAAAGGCCTTTATTAAATCAGATAATGTGAGAGAAACGGTTTCCTTTTCTTCACAATATCAAGAGCAGCTGATACTGTAGATTTTCCTTCACAAAACCCAATTTAAGAATTTGTTAATAAGCTATCGGAACTACAGATATGGGTTGGTAATTTTGAGGGAGGAATTTATTGCCTTTCTTAAACACAGGTACTACCTTAGAAATTTGTAAAAGATCAGAAAAATAACCTGATTGTAAGGATTTACTGATACAGAATGCTAAGGGTTCGCTAATTAAATGTGTAGACTTTTGAGAACATAATTTGAGATCCAGTAAAAATCCATTGTTTTAGAGTTTGAAAAGTTGGATACTATTTTTTCAATATCTTTGTGTGGAAATTTAAATTTTGAACTGAACCACCAAGTAAATCAGACGCAGATTTATTTGAGGATGCAATACTATCCTTTAACTCCTTTATAGGATCAATAAAGTAATCGTTTAAATTGTTAGCATCCAAATCAACAGGTTTAGATTGCATTGGTGAGTTTTCATGGGCAATGACTACCCAGGCAGCCTTGCATCTGTTGGGGGCCCCTTAAATTTGATCCTCAAACGCTTTTCTTTTAGCTAGTTTAAGTTCACAGTTGTATATTTTCTTACAATTAAGATAGGCTAAATATGCATTGTGTGAGTTTTCTGATTTAGCACTAGAAAGATGTTTGTAAATTGTGTAAAACCCCATCATTTTCTCCCTGAGCTTTCTTAGTTCATCATTGTACTATTTCAATTTGTCTTTATTATTTAGTTTACTGTATTTGCTATGAGCAAGGGGAGAGCAAAAATGCCACAGATTTACAAGCCTTCTCAAAAATTCATCAAAGAGTGTTTTGTTATTATCATTGCCAATTAAATATTCATTAATAATTTCCCATTTTTCAAGTTTAAGATGCTCTAAAAAGTTCTTAATAATACCATCATTTTGCCTATGTACATATTGTTTAGTAGCATTATTTGAGATTTTTTGTTTAAGGTCAATGTTACAAATAAATTTAAAAAGCAAAACTTCATGATCCACAAAGCATCCACCTACCAAGTCCGTTTCATACAAGTCAGAAGATAAGTTAACAATCACATTATCTTACAAGATTTACCACGAGTAGACCTAATATTTGTACAAACTAAATTTAGACTACCGGGACGCAGAAGATTAGCAAATTCTTTAGATGACTTTTCCAACATGAATTTCATTTCAGTATTAAAATTACCACAGACAGAATGGTATTTACCCATTTTTAAAACTTGTTTTAACACGAGTTCAAATTTTCAAAAAACAAATGTACATTACCATTAGGTTACCTGTAAATTCTCAAGACAATCATATCAAGATCTGTCAATTTTACACAAGTTAGTTCACAATGAAATTCTAAACAATATTTACTGACAACAATTTTTATAAAATTTAACTCTTCACTTAAAAATATTCCTGCTCCTCCATTTTTTTTATTAGTTCTACACTTAATATCACTGACTACAAAATTACTAGGAACAAAATAATTGATCTTGTCATTTCTTAACCAGTTTTCGGAGACACAGATTATTTTTACATTTTCCTGGTAGCAAAACTTTTCTAGTTGAAATAATTTTATTTCTAATACATTGAATATTAGTCTGCAAAATATTCAAACTCTTTAAAAGACTATCTTTATTACAATCTACTAGAGCTTCAACCAGAGGTATTGTTAGCTTAATGGGGGAAATATGTACATATCGCCCAAAAAAACTGACTGTCCTTGGTGCTGTGGTGAAGGTTGGAAGTTGTCGAAGTGCGGGTAGCTGATTCGGCGAAGACTGCAGCTGCAGTGAGGATTCATGTTGGGGCGAGGACTGCCATTGCTGCGAGTGCGGGCAGGGTTTCTGCGGAGCTGACACTGACTGTCCTTGGTGCTGTGGTGAAGGTGGAAGTTGTCGAAGTGCGGGTAGCTGATTCGGCGAAGACTGCATCTGCAGTGAGGATTCATGTTGGGCGAGGACTGCCATTGCTGCGAGTGCGGGCAGGGTTTCTGCGGAGCTGACACTGACTGTCCTTGGTGCTGTGGTGAAGGTGGAAGTTGTCGAAGTGCGGGTAGCTGATTCGGCGAAGACTGCAGCTGCAGTGAGGATTCATGTTGGGGCGAGGACTGCCATTGCTGCGAGTGCGGGCAGGGTTTCTGCGGAGCTGACACTGACTGTCCTTGGTGCTGTGGTGAAGGTGGAAGTTGTTGAAGTGCGGGTAGCTGATTCGGCGAAGACTGCAGCTGCAGTGAGGATTCATGTTGGGGCGAGGACTGCCATTGCTGCGAGTGCGGGCAGGGTTTCTGCGGAGCTGACACTGACTGTCCTTGGTGCTGTGGTGAAGGTGGAAGTTGTTGAAGTGCGGGTAGCTGATTCGGCGAAGACTGCATCTGCAGTGAGGATTCATGTTGGGGCGAGGACTGCCATTGCTGCGAGTGCGGGCAGGGTTTCTGCGGAGCTGACACTGACTGTCCTTGGTGCTGTGGTGAAGGTGGAAGTTGTCGAAGTGCGGGTAGCTGATTCGGCGAAGACTGCATCTGCAGTGAGGATTCATGTTGGGGCGAGGACTGCCATTGCTGCGAGTGCGGGCAGGGTTTCTGCGGAGCTGACACTGACTGTCCTTGGTGCTGTGGTGAAGGTGGAAGTTGTCGAAGTGCGGGTAGCTGATTCGGCGAAGACTGCATCTGCAGTGAGGATTCATGTTGGGGCGAGGACTGCCATTGCTGCGAGTGCGGGCCGGGTTGCTGCGGAGCTGACACCTTATTTGCAGCACTTGCTTTCTGTATCTCTTCCCTCAGTTGACAGACGAATTCTTGGTGTCCATGGTGGAACACTCTTCAAGCGCCAAATTGCTCTTTGGTTATTACCAACACGGCAGCACCAGTAGCCTGATAGAAATCATTAATATTCCTAGCAAAATGGTCTAATTCAATAAGATCTCTGACACATCCCATTGGCGAGCATACTAACACGCTGAACATCCTATTCTAGAAATCATCAGTCAGATCTTTATAGGCAAGATTGTAATCATCCACCGTAGGCTTACCATTAAAGTTGTCTTTTGTTATTAAACTGTATAATGCTGCTGCCTTAGCACTACATGTCTGGTACGCCAAGAAATTTGTCTCCCGATCCTTCAAGTGAGGCATTTGAAAAATGCTTCTTTGCATGGTTTAAATCATATTTAACAAATAGACAGCAATATGTTGAATTAGAACACATTCCAGAAAGTTTTGCATTTAAATCTCACAATAAATATGTAAACAAAATTTGCCCAAAATTACAAACAATAAAACATGGTGTCCCACAAGGATCCATTCTGGACCCACTGCTTTTTCTGTGTTCCAATGGTTCTTACTTCCTTGCAAGAGGGAAGCAGCTCTGTATGTTTATATGCTGATGACTCAAACGTTCTTTTTTCAGGGCAGTCAATGGAAAGGATTGAAGATTCGTCTTTTTTGGGATTAGCTATGATCAAAGACTTTCTTAACAGTAAAAATCTTCTTTTAAATTCCAGCAAATCAAAATTGATCCCCTTCTCTACTAAAAAAGCAAAAAACCAAATTTCACCTAACACTTACATAGATGAAGATTCTCTGGATCAAGTTCAAAGCCCAACATTTTTGGAGCTAATAATTGATAAAAATTTGAGCTGGGATAATCATGTCACTCATGTAGTTGGTAGAATTTCCTCCGGCATCTTTGCTCTAAAACATGTCACGATTTTTTAGTTTGGATACTTTATAACAATATATTTTTCTATGATTCATTCTCATTTGTCTTATGGAATTGGCATTTATGGGGCAACATCAAATAAGAATTTGGACAAATTACTTATTCAACAAAAAAGATCAATTAGAGTCATGCTAAAGTTAAAAGCTCCAGTTTCTGTGAAGGAAGTATTTGCAGAGCTGAGCATTTTGACTGTTTATGGGTTAATTATCCTTGAAACGGTTAACTACGTAAAACAGTTCTTTAACCCATTGTTACAAAATAACACTCATTTCAACAATACCCGCCCAAATCGTAGAGTGGAAAAACACAATTTAGAGTTTTTTAAGAAGAAAACCGTTTTCCTAGGTACCAAGTACCTTTATCACCTCCCTTGGAAATTTATTAAGGAGGTTGTTATGATTAATTTTAAAAAACAGCTAAGAGATTACTTGTTAAGCATTCCTCTCTACTCTTTTGGAGAATTTTTAAAAATTAGGCACAACTGATCCACCAGCTCTAAACTAATTTATATTATGATTATTATCTATACAGAAATGAACTATTTATTATAATTTCTTTATTAGATTATAAATGGCACTATTCTTGTACTATGTACAATTTTATGAATAAAGATGATTGATTTATTGAGTTATTAAGGATTGCTATGTCTTGCACCCAAATTCACTTTACTATAAATGCATGTCTCGAGGTCACTGTTATTAAGTTTGAGGTAAATTTGGAATTTTATTTTTACTATCCTACTAATATATAAAAAATTGGATGGTGTGTGTCAATCTGATTTTTGTTCCTCAATCACTCAAAAACTACTGAACCGATTGGCATGAAAATGAACAGGAATTTTCCTTATATACAAATTAACACATAGGCATATTTTCGTTTTGGAAATTATATAGGGAGTTCAAAGTTCCCATGTATTCCTTATGGACATTCATTTTTCAAACAAACAGCTGATCATGATTCGTAGTAGTTCCACGTTCCACGGGATAACCACAGAATGCAGTACAACCACAGGTTTTATTCCCGGGTGAAACCGGGTACGATGGCAGCTAGTACGTAATAACATTAGTTTGAGGCAACTTTACTAGTATGTAAGAATTATCTTAGATATGGAATAGGCTTCTTGAATAAAATTCGGTGATATTAGTTCGGAGAAATTATATATTTGCAAGACAATTATGAAATGCTCTGATGGGTGATAACAAATGGAAATGTATTAAATAATATATTAAATTAAATAATACAAATCAAACATTATTTTAAGAGGTAGCAAAATTAACCCTGGATATACAATTATTATTATTATTAAATTATTTACGAAATGAGTTAAAACTAGTGGCTTGAAGGGGCCATAGCCCCTATAACCTTGCTCCAATACTCTGCCTTATCTTGAAGGGGCCATAGCCCCTATAACCTTGCTCCAATACTCTGCCTCATTTTGAAGGGGCCATAGCCCCTATAACCTTGCTCCAATACTCTGCCTCATCTTGAAGGGGCCATAGCCCCTATAACCTTGCTCCAATACTCTGCCTCATCTTGAAGGGGCCATAGCCCCTATAACCTTGCTCCAATACTCTGCCTCATCTTGAAGGGGCCATAGCCCCTATAACCTTGCTCCAATACTCTGCCTCATCTTGAAGGGGCCATAGCCCCTATAACCTTGCTCCAATACTCTGCCTCATCTTGAAGGGGCCATAGCCCCTATAACCTTGCTCCAATACTCTGCCTCATCTTGAAGGGGCCATAGCCCCTATAACCTTGCTCCAATACTCTGCCTCATCTTGAAGGGGCCATAGCCCCTATAACCTTGCTCCAATACTCTGCCTCATCTTGAAGGGGCCATAGCCCCTATAACCTTGCTCCAATACTCTGCCTCATCTTGAAGGGGCCATAGCCCCTATAACCTTGCTCCAATACTCTGCCTCATCTTGAAGGGGCCATAGCCCCTATAACCTTGCTCCAATACTCTGCCTCATCTTGAAGGGGCCATAGCCCCTATAACCTTGCTCCAATACTCTGCCTCATCTTGAAGGGGCCATAGTCCCTATAACCTTGCTCCAATACTCTGCCTCATCTTGAAGGGGCCATAGCCCCTATAACCTTGCTCCAATACTCTGCCTCATCTTGAAGGGGCCATAGCCCCTATTTCCTTGCTCCAATACTCTGCCTTATCTGATTTTGTACTCTTTACATGTTGAGGAGGAACACATGTCAGTTCGTAATAGTAGTTTTCATTACTAGTCTCGAAAGTGACTTATTGCGGGGGGGAGATTGCATTTACAAAGCTATCGAGCCCCGCAATGGCACTTTTGAGACGAGTATTGAACATTATTTTTCATTACGATATCGAAAAACTTGTAAACAACATGAATATTTTTGATTATTCAACTTAGTATCAAGAAAAAAAACCGAACTCACAACGCTGAGTTTCCGTGCTTATGTCGAAAGCAACAGCAAATAATGCAACAGCTGATCGGTCTGCACCGCAAAATCCCATAACGGTTACTTTCCGTGCACCACAAATACACAGAAAGTTAACGTTATATAATTTTGCCGTGCAGTAGCGGGAATAACCTATTTTCTTAGCTCATTTTATGTTTAGAAAGTGTACTTTCGTGTGTAGAGTAATGAAAAAGAAGTTAATAACTTAATCACATGTTTTAATGTTTATGTTTTAAGCAGACGTTTCAAATTCCCATGCTTCTCTTACGGGGGATGTTTTACGTTACTCTCATTTGCTAGTAACTTTTTAGAAATACTGCTATTTTTCTCGAGCCCCTCAGATCAAGACTTTTAATTTGAGCAATCTCCCATCACCTTGTGATTGGCCAAACCCCTACTATTTTGACTTACAAATTTCGCTTACAGAAAGGTATATAAATACTAGTGGCTTAAAGAGCTATAGCCCCTAACCTTGCTACATTACACTGCCTAATCTGATTTTTTACTCTTTCATGCTGAGGAGCTAGCATGCTGAGGAGTACATGTCAGTTTGTAAACAAAGTAGAAGCTTAATCATATGTTTGAATGTAAACAAATCAGACGTTCTTAAATCACCATGAACATGGAATTAAATGGTAATTAACATGTTAATTTAATCATGTTTGCCGCAACCACCGTGTTGAGACAATTATTGTAATAGTTATGTTTCTTGCAGACTTACCATGGTACTAATCAGCTCAATTTGAACTTTATTACCTTTACCTTTGACCTATTATGTTACCTTTATTTTGTGTATTGTGCACTTTGGTTTTCCACAGAATAAACACGATAATATGGGTTTATGTGTACTGTTACTTTACTTTTTGTTATATGTTTAACTATAATCAGGCTTTTTGTAGTTAAAAAATCTAATTCAAGGAAAAAATACTTTGTATGTCTGTTAGGGCTCTCATAGGGAATTTTTAGTCTAGCGAGAGAAATATTTGCCATGACGTGGATGGCAACGCTGTTTAATTAAAAAAAAAACTTAATAATATTTCAATGCTACTATCCATAACGATTGCAAAATCCCATTCGTTGTAGAAGGAGTAACAAGATTTAGTGAAAAATATCTTGCTAAGCTCGAAGACCACCCAAACCATCTAGCCCTTAACCTCCTGGACAGCAGCCGACATGTTTACAGACTCAAAAGGCACAACACTAGATCTCCCAAATCGGTTTTTACAGAATTGGAAGTATTTTTGTTTTGTTTTAATTTGTCAGGACTAAATCTGTTTAGTGACTAACTCATGTTTTCTCTCCATTTGTTTTATATACATCCTTGTCATAATATTTATTTATTGTTTTATGTAAAAAAACAGATTGTAAATAAAACTTTTGTCAACAAAAAAATTTCAATCATTTTTATACTAATTCCCTAAGGAATTTCTTGTGTACAGCAAAACTCATTTATTTATGAACCGACTTTGATGATTGAGGTGTCAAACTAAAGGGATTTTTCTGTAGA
The DNA here is from genome assembly GCA_963675035.1 of Allygus modestus. Taxonomy (NCBI): domain Eukaryota; kingdom Metazoa; phylum Arthropoda; class Insecta; order Hemiptera; family Cicadellidae; genus Allygus; species Allygus modestus. The sequence continues at coordinate 350,197,012 of OY776112.1, forward strand.
AGTCATGGAATAACTTTTGTCTCCCTCAGTTCAATGTGCTTTGCCCCATTGGACTTTATAGTTTCTATGTTATTCTTATGAGCAATTTTGTTTAATAGATCAGAAACAGATGTAGTTGCAGCACCAATTTTAATCAGCTGTTCATTCCTGAATTCTTTGTGCGAAGCACAGGTAATCAGCTAGTCTGATATAAGTTCAAATTTAAATATTTTGTTCTGTTATTTTTGCAATAAGTTTTAACCAAGAAATTCAAAATTTGTTTGGCCTTAAATCAAAAGTATTGATACTTCATGTTGTGATATGGAAAATAAGATTGATTGACAAATCTTTTTTTATAGAACCAAAATAACACATTTGATTGAAGATTTATACTGATATATCACATATTATTATTTTGGGAAAATGAAAAGGTGGATGGAAAATTTGGATCCAAAAATAAAAGATAAACCTTTAGTACATTTAGCAATTCCAGGTTAGTAAATAAACTTAAGAAATAACTTAATACAAACTTGTATTGATGGTTAATGTCTAATTAGACATAAGTACTTGATTTTTTTCAATAAATATTTAAATTATCTTACCATAGCTCATTCTTGTTACTGCTGGTCCTCATAAGAATACCTTTTAACCCTGCTTTCAGTGCCAAGCTTCTGAAATTGAATCTATTATAGTTTGTTGATTTTTTAAATGTGACGCCTGAACAGTTAAAATTAATAAAAACGTGCTTCCGCTGGACACACACACAGTAAAAGATAGATAAAAAGTAGCAAACACCTGATCAGATGTGCAACTCACAAAGAAGCCACCCATCCCGTCAGCTTGGACCCGAGCCGTCCACCGTTTGCTTAAGGTCCGCCCTCCGCTTCTACTCTGCCACAGACAGGTGAACTCTCTATGAAATGCACATAAAAACCACCGACTGTGACAGGATTCGAACCCTCGATCCAAGTGTTACCTCTGGCCGGGAATGTAGCGCCTTAGACCGCACAGCCACTGATCAGACTAGCAGCTGTAGCGGACCAGGGGGTATTAGAGCCTAGGCGCTGGACGAGGTAGTTTAGTTGTGTCTCCTAGGTTACACCACATGTCTGACACAGACTGCAGACTGAGCTCGTAATGGTACAATCGCTTGTGCAGCAGTAACAATGTTTATTGGTGGCAGGTTCAAAAGCTGATATATCGGTCCTAGCACTAAATGGGTTAAGCAGTTATTTGTTAATAAAAATTTCTGTAAGATTAAAAAACACTCTTCTAAGCAAAGTATAAAAAGATAATCTTCTACAAAGTTGTGTTGTTGCTTGCAAGGGTGTTGTGCCAGTGGCTCGTCATAGGTGCTTGGTTAGCTTCAAATAAATCGCTAGAGACGCCTGGAAAATGATTTTTTAAATGTAAAATTGTTAGTGTTTTTCTTGCGGCACCCAAGGTACAGACCTGCTTAATTTTAAGCTCCTAGTCATAACAGTTCAACTCTTGACCATTTTAAAAGAGTTGTTTTCAATTTTTCTAGGATCTCACGATACCATGACTTACACAATAAATGCAGCAAACAAATTGGCACCTGGTAATGATGCTATGGTAAAATTCCTGATGAAAGTATTTAGAATAATTGGACGTAAACACATGATCAAATGGTGTGTTACTCAAAAATTGGAAGTTTCAGAACAACTTAAAATTGGAATAAGGTAGGCAATATGTTTTAGTCATATTTTAGCAGTGTTTCTGGTTCTTTGACTCCATATTATGGAAGGTCCATTTCACATAGGAATAATTGTGTAGCGAAGAGGTCATAACAATGGAACTGATGTTGCACTACTCCACTCTCCGCCCATACAATATTTGTTAACAGGGTGATAGTGAGCTATAACAATGAAACTGATGTTGCACTACTCCACTCTCCGCCCATACAATATTTGTTAACAGGGTGATAGTGAGCTATAACAATGAAACTGATGTTGCACTACTCCACTCTCCGCCCATACAATATTTGTTAACAGGGTGATAGTGAGCTATAACAATGAAACTGATGTTGCACTACTCCACTCTCCGCCCATACAATATTTGTTAACAGGGTGATAGTGAGCTATAACAATGAAACTGATGTTGCACTACTCCACTCTCCGCCCATACAATATTTGTTAACAGGGTGATAGTGAGCTATAACAATGAAACTGATGTTGCACTACTCCACTCTCCGCCCATACAATATTTGTTAACTGGGTGATAGTGAGCTATAACAATGAAACTGATGTTGCACTCCTCCACTCTCCGCCCACACAATATTTGTTAACAGGTTGATAGTGAGCTCTGTCCCTATTAAAAAAAACCTGGATAACTAAGATAAGCATAGGTGGACTTACCAAATAAAAAACTAAAATATCAATAACTGTACAAATACATATTTGACTGTTCCAAATTTTTAAGTATTTTTTCATCATATCTATATAAAATTATGTTAAAACATATTGGGAACTTTTGGGAAAACTAAGTACCAAGTCAGTAAGAAGATGGCTAAAGAACTCAAAACAGAATAGGCCTACTCCTGATCAAAATATTCTTTAGGGCTCAGCCCCGCAAGCCTTTATTATGTTCACCATCTTGCACCTACTACTGGACTGTTGGAGCTGAAGGTCAGTAAAAATTTGGCTAAAGCACTCAAAGCTGGATAGGCCTACTCCTGATCCAAATGTTCTTCAGGGCTCCGCCCCGCTGGCCTTTATTATGCTAACTATCGCTTACCCAACTACAGAACAAATGAAGCTGAAATTTGAATCAAACATCATACACGTAATTTGCTCCCATGCAAAGCCGGACCGGGTCTCTAGTTATAGTATAGTTTGGTTTACTATACTGTGTTCGATTGAGCACCAGCACAATCCTTATTTGAGTAAAATGTTATTTTAACTTAAAATCATCACTTTCCCTCCCTTCAGTTTCATATTATACACACACAATATCAACATAACCTTATGAATAAACAATGCACATTTTAAACTTTAAAACTGTCGAAAATGTTTTCTCATTCAAAGGTAATGCAGTGTAGTGAAATGTTGTTGCCATTATAGTGCCCAAGCCTGGTAGTGGCAATGGTCCCAGACTGTAAGGGACCCCTGTCTTTGAGGCAAGGAGGTCGCTTCCTCCAGAACCCGAGTGATGTTAATCCTTCGAGCGCCAAGAGCTGAATATCTCAGCATTTGAATTTGCTACCTAAAAACACTGTTAATTACGGTACCATTGCGAGCTCCGTCTGCAGTCTGCGTCTGACATGTGGTGTAGTCTGGTGGACGCAAACAGAACTAACTCGGACTACGTCACGGCTTAATACAACATGGTCCGATACTACTGCTGGCCTGTCAGGTCGACTGACGCTACTCCCCGGTCATGGGATAGCGCTTGGATCGAGGGTTCCAACAGGGGCGGATACAGACTATCGTTTTTTTTTTTTTGGGGGGGGGGGTCAAGAGTGAACAAATATCTAAATTGTTAAAATACAATAACCTTTACGGTGAAAAATGGGTAAAATACATGAAGGTCTGAGGTTTTTGGGAGGGTCATGACCCCCTGTATCCGCAACTGGGTTCGAATCCCGTCACAGTCGGTGGTTTTTATGTGCAACTCATGGAGAGTCCACCTGTCTGTGGCAGAGTTGAAGGGCAGGGCGGACCTTAAGCAAACATTGGACGGGTCCAAACTAACGGGTTAGGTGAATTCTTTGTGAGTTGCCCATGTGATCAGGTGTTTTAATACTTTTTAGTTTTACCAATCCTTACTGTTTGTGTGTCCACCGCAACCAAGTTTTTTACAGTTTGAAGTGTTTAATAGTTCAATATATTTCAAAAATCAACAAAATAACAGATCCAACCACTAGTCACTAGTTTGGCACTTCAGGGTAGTGATGGGACTATCGACTACCCCATCACTAGTCCAGGGTTAATACGACAGTTCAATGATATGTCGGTATCACTCGTGTTTAAAAATATTTTTTTGGAAAGTCCCCTTTAAAGTTAGAAAGTTTAGGTGTGTAATAAGGGTTTCTGCTTATTAACTGAGTTGTAATATTTGTATGAGCAAGTGATTTAATGGGTAATGTTGTTTTATTACATTATTTAAACATGTCAGTGTTGGTAAAGGTTTTGTTTATTAATAAATCACATTTTCATAAAACTGATTTCTTGATTTTTATAACTGTATTTAGGTACTTGGATTTTCGACTCGCTACAAAATCTGATAAAAAAATATACTTCTGTCATGGTTTATACGGTTCTGAGATTTCAACTTTTTTATGGTTAATTAATCATTTCCTGGAAGAAAACATGGGAGAGGTAGTTATACTGGACATTCAACATTTTTATGACTTCAGTATGGAAAATCACGATTTGCTAATTAATAAATATATAAAAGAAACATTTGGTGATAAATTGTGTCCATTTACCTGGCCCTTGACCAATGTCACCTTGAACTGGATGCTGAAGAAAGGGTACAGAGTGATAGTAATATATCGAAACTATGAAATTGAACAAAAAATGATAACCGGATTATGGCCAGGTAATATATACCTTAAAATGTATATTATTATATGTTACCATACATACTTTCAGGGTTCATACCATGACGGTTCCCTGTCCATGACTCTAACGTCGCCTTTCACACCATGACAGTTCCCTGTCCATGACTCTAACGTCGCCTCTCACATCATGACAGTTCCCTGTCCATGACTTTAACGTCGCCTCTCACATCATGGCAGTTCCCTGTCCATGACTCTAACGTCGCCTCTCACATCATGGCAGTTCCCTGTCCATGATTCTAACGTCGCCTTTCACACCATGACAGTTCCCTGTCCATGACTCTAACATCGCCTCTCACATCATGACAGTTCCCTGTCCATGACTCTAACGTCGCCTCTCACATCATGGCAGATCCCTGTCCATGACTCTAACGTCGCCTGTCACATCATGACAGTTCCCTGTCCATGACTATAACGTCGCCTCTCACACCATGACAGTTCCCTGTCCATGACTTTAACGTCGCCTCTCACATCATGACAGTTCCCTGTCCATGACTCTAACGTCGCCTCTCACATCATGGCCGTTCCCTGTCCATGACTTTAACGTCGCCTCTCACATCATGACAGTTCCCTGTCCATGACTCTAATGTCGCCTCTCACATCATGACAGTTCCCTGTCCATGACTCTAACGTCGCCTCTCACATCATGACGGTTCCCTATCCATGACTCTAACGTCGCCTTTCACACCATGACAGTTCCCTGTCCATGACACTAACGTCGCCTCTCACATCATGACAGTTTCCTGTCCATGACTCTTAACGTCGCCTCTCACATCATGACAGTTCCCTGTCCATAACTCTAACATCGCCTCTCACACCATGACAGTTCCCTGTCCATGACTCTAACGTCGCCTCTCACACCATGACAGTTTCCTGTCCATGACTCTAACGTCGCCTCTCACATCATGACAGTTCCCTGTCCATGACTCTAACGTCGCCTCTCACATCATGACAGTTCCCTGTCCACGACTCTTACGTCGCCTCTCACATCATGACAGTTCCCTGTCCATGACTCTTACGTCGCCTCTCACATCATGACAGTTCCCTGTCCATGACTCTAACGTCGCCTCTCACATCATGACAGTTCCCTGTCCATGACTCTTACGTCGCCTCTCACATCATGACAGTTCCCTGTCCATGACTCTAACGTCGCCTCTCACATCATGACAGTTCCCTGTCCATGACTCTAACGTCGCCTCTCACATCATGACAGTTCCCTGTCCATGACTCTTACGTCGCCTCTCACATCATGACAGTTCCCTGTCCATGACTCTAACGTCGCCTCTCACATCATGACAGTTCCCTGTCCATGACTCTAACGTCGCCTCTCACATCATGACAGTTCCCTGTCCATGACTCTTACGTCGCCTCTCACATCATGACAGTTCCCTGTCCATGACTCTAACGTCGCCTCTCACATCATGACAGTTCCCTGTCCATGACTCTAACGTCGCCTCTCACATCATGACAGTTCCCTGTTCATAACGCTCACGTCGCCTCTCACATTGCAAATTGTTATTGTTTCACAGGATTTCCTCACTTGTTTCACGGTAATTCCAGGAGTCACAGGTGAATTTTATGAACATTTTACAATCAGCATAAAACAAAGGAAACCAACCACCCACTGTTGTAAGCCAATAAAACGTTTCCCAATTATTCCTGATACTCCAATTGGTGGTTTTGGTGTATGCTGCCCAGCTTTGTTTATAGGCTCATAAAACATGTTCCTGTCATAGTTTTGATAGTAGAAATTCAATGAATCATCGTTTCTGGCCTTTAACTGTGGTAAAATTGCCAACTTTAATCGATAAAACACAGTAAACATTAATACCAGTAATATTTGCCTGTAAAATACAGTTTTGCTGATAAATTCAAATCAAAATCAAAATGTTTAATGTTGTAAAAACATATACATGCATGGACATCGTCAGATCCATTTTCAATAGATTAAATACTTTCATAACAACAATAACATTACTAAACTACTAAACATTAAATAGGTAGGCAATTTGATTTTATGCTGTCTCCAATATCGGTGCGTGACAGCTCGTGTGGTCGATGGTGTCAATATGCTTTATTGAGGCAATCACAAGCTCGGTTTTGCTCAAAGTGAGCAAGAGACCGTTCAGTCATCCAACTGTTTACAACAAGCTTCAACTGGGTCAGCTCAATGTTATGTGCGTGGTGAGGGCTGCATCGTCATCAGCGTACCCAATCAAAACATTCCTCAGACATCTCATTTCTCAGTACGCTGTCATAAAGAGTAGAGGAGGTTTGTTGGGTGAGTAAACTGCCCGATAGAAGTCCCACACTACCTGTATGCATAAACAAATTCTCCCTCTCCATAAACAAATGTGCATTATAAGGTCAGGAGGTCCAATCAGGATAGATAGTAGGTGTGGGAGTACAGGGGATGATAAAAATAAGTCAAGGTGTGCAAAACAGCCTTTTCTACTGCAAAATCTCCAAATAAGACAACATACTATATTAAGTTAATTTACAGTTTCTTTAATAGCTCAGTAAATGTTTGTGCTATAAGGATGAAGGAGGACTTAAAATGTTTGGCTTTTTTTAGGATCTATTGTATGATATGGATTTATTATATGCCAAGGGCTTTGTTGCCCCTTTTTCAGCACAAAAACCAAATATTTGAATTTTCAAAATCTCTAAAAAGAGAATTAAGGTTATCCTATTATTTTGCTTAACGAACTTGTTAATGTTATAGAAAGAAATGCCTCCACCGAATTTGAAGAAAATCACGCTATAAATGAGACCGCTAGAGTGCAAACACATACACACACAAACATGTATATGTATAAATGTTATCGTTGGTGAAAATAAGCTATACATTATTATCTGTATACAGTAACTTGCTGTCTGGACCCTTGGCTACCTGCACGCGGCCCGGACCGTTCCCCCGTCGGCCGCTTCCTCACTCAGCTGTTTCGGTGATGAGGCACCTACTAGTGTTAACACTGCACTGTTTAACTTTTTTATGGGACACAATTTAAAATTTTTTTTTAGCATAATTAAACACATTTAGGGAAAAGTAAGAAAATTGATACCAAACACGACACTATTACGTTTGTAAAAGCTATTTTTATTGCCATATGTTTATTCAATACTTAATTTCTACTTAACTTTGTTAGGAATTTTAACAAATACCCCCGTCGCAGCAAACATGTATACTCAGCGAATTTTCAATGAATATGAAGCATAACACTTAAAAAACACTTAACAGGATTCATAAGAAATATATTCACAAACAAGCGATATATAAAATATTAATTATTCTCTACAAGAATAACATTGGGGATGAGTACGCAGGTTTGCTGCAACAAGGAACACAAAATAATGGGGTTTTATGCAAATAGAACTCATCTTAGTAAAGTCACATACCTAGTTTCATCCATATACATTCATAAATAAGCGATATACGTATAACATTTAAATTATTTTCCACACGAATAACATGGGGACCAAGTACCTAGGTTTGCTGTTATGGGAACCACAGGCAAAAACATGATTTTTGGTGCAAACAACAATAAACCATATCCAGATGAAGCCATATACCAAATTTTGTCAGTTTAAGTTCATAAATAAGCGAGATATACAAATTTTCTTTTTCTCCATAAGAATAACATTAGACAGCGTACTGTGTTTAGCACTTTCAATATCTCAGTAACCAATTGACATAAGAACAATGATCAAAATACTAATTTTTTGTTTTTTTATGCTGAATTCAATGGTAAAAATTAAAATTTGATTTAAATAAAAATGACATGTGGAAACCCCAAAAAACCCATTTTTGAGGTACAAAACCCGCCAAAAATCCCCCTTTGGATGGCGCGATTTGTATGGTTTTCGAACTCGTTCAAATAAATGGTACTTAACACATTTGTACCAAATTTCATTAAGATCGAACCTTTTTTACGAGAGTTATCGTGCTTACGGACATATATATATATATATGTATATACTAGCTGGCACGACAGACGTTGTCCTGTCCTAATGTCATTGAATTTGTTTTATGTTAAATACTCATTCATTTTCAATAAGAGCTCGTTTGCTTCGCTCATTCGCCTCCCGGATTAGCTCGTTCACTTCGTCACTCGCCTATAGAAAAAAGAGTTTGAGTTGCCATTCAAGTAGGTTTTAGCGAATTTCCCCTATAGGGAAGAAGCTATTACCGTAGGTCTCATGGTAAGACTTAAGCCCGAGACCATGATAACTTTTCATTTTGAGGTCCCCAGATGCCAAAAACACCATTCTTTCAAATTTTGATATATGTATTTATATATATATATATATGTCCGTAAGCACAATAACTCTCGTAAAAAATGTCCGATCTTAATGAAATTTGGTACAAATGTGTAAAGTACCATTTATTTGAACGAGTTCGAAAACCAGATGAATCGCACCATCCGAAGGCGGTTTTTTGGGGGGTTTTGTACCCCAAAAATGTGTTTTTTGGGGTTTTCACATTTAATTTTAATTTAAATCAAATTTTAATTTATACCATTTAATTCAACTTAAAAAAACAAACAATTTGGTATTTTGATCATTGCTCTACGTCAATTGGTTACCGAGATATTGAAAGTGCTAAACACAGTACGTTGTCTAATGTTATTCTTATGGAGAAAAAGAAAAATTGTATATCTCGCTTATTTATGAACATAAACTGGCGAAATTTGGTATGTGGCTTGATCTGGTTATGGTTTATTGTTGTTTGCACAAAAAAAATTGTTCGCCTATGGCTCCTGTAGCAGCAAACCTAGGTACTTGGTCCCCATGTTATTCTTATGGAAAATACTTAAAATGTTATATATCGCTTATTTATGAATGTATATGGATGAAACTTGGTATGTGGCTTCACTAAGATGAGTTCTATTGATATTTGCATAAAAACCCATTATTTTGTGTTCCTTGTTGCAGCAAACCTGCGTACTCATCCCCAATGTTATTCTTATGGAGGATAATTAATATTTTAAATATCGCTTGTTTGTGAATACATTTCTTATGAATCCTGTTAAGTGTTATAATGTGTTATGTTATATATTCATTGGAAATTCGCTGAGTATGCAGGTTTGCTGCGACGGGGGTATTTTATTTCCATAATGAACATATATTTATACCTTTCAAGTATGTTTAGATATACTCTTAATAAACGCATGTTCCCATAAGGAAAAACATGTAAACTTTACAAAAACAGCTGTTTTATCGAAACATTATCTGTTTATTAATTAAAAGCAGAAAATGATAAACACATGTTCCCATAAGGAATAACATGTAAACTTTAAAAGTGAAAGGGGCAGAGCCCTTCATATTTACCAGGGTAAAAAGTATCCTATGTGTTAATCCAACCTACGTGAACAATTTGTTATAGGCTATTAAGAATTCTAGTTCTCATATACACAACTGAAACACTGAATGTGTGCATCTGAGAAAATGTGGTTACTGGTACCTTGATATAGCTACTGATATCATTTCCATTAGTATTTTGCTATTATTAATCTTCCACTTGAATACAATGGTTTTCAAAACATTTGCCCATGTCCGTATGCAACCATTCAATAACTTGGCTTTACGTATGATTAGGAATGACAGTATTTTCAACATTGTAAAGCTCTTACAGCTTTAATGGTTTTTATTTGCGTCTTGGAGTACGAAGTTTGAGTACATGATTGGCTTTACACATCTGCTTCATTGTTCCCTGCTACGGTTCCGTGACTTCGGTGTTTATTATCTTCGATGTTGAGGTCGAAATTGTTTGCATTTGCTTCACTTGACATTGCATGTTTCAACTGTCACTTTATCCTACACAGGGCTAGTGGTGAAACATTACTTGCTGCGGCCACTGCTTCAGAAACTTTTTAATATAAATAAAATCTAATATTCCTCAGGATCATCATTATAGTTTACATATTTCCAATAATCTACAAGTTCCTGTTCACAACACTGCTTCTTTCAAAAAAATCTCCACTACAATTCAATAAACTTGTTCAATAAACTTCCAATACACCTCAAAGCAGAGTTAAACTATTTGAAATTCAGGAAAGATCTCAAATGTTTTCTTATTGACAAGTGTTTTTACAGCGTCCGTGACTTCCTGACTGATGGCTCTTAAGTTATTATAAGTGCAGGTCTCCCTGGAGGGATATTTATTTAATCATTTTTCATTTAATTAAATGAACAAGGAGGTTGGTTTAATTTAATAATTTGATGCAGTATATGCACATTTTAGCTTGTAAGCATCTTTAAGTAAATTTGTTGAATTTCCATTTTGTTTCACATTACCAATGCATGTACATATATCTTTTTGTTAATAAATTAGTTAAATGAGTTAAATATATAGGCAAACAAATTCAATTAAGGAACTGTAAGCCATTACGCGGCCAGGAACCATCTTTTGTGTCATCAGATGCACACATTCAGTGTTTGAGAGGTGTTGGCTAAGAGAGCTAGAATAGCAGAATCCAACAAAGAGTTCAAGTTTAAAAGTAGAAATTAAGTATTGAATAGCCTAAACATATGGCAATATAAATGGCTTTTACAAACGTAATAGTGTCGCGTTTGGTATCAATTTTCTTATTTTTTCCTAAACTTTTTAACAGTGCTGAAAATAATTTAAAATTGTGTGTCCGATAACAAAGTTAAACAGTGCAGTGTTAACACTAGTAGGTGACTCATCACTGAAACAGCTGGTTGAGGAAGCGGCCGACGGGGGAACGGTCCGGGCCGCGTGCAGGTAGTCAAGGGTCCAGACAGCAAGTTACTGTATACAGATAATACACATGCCAGACGGTGTGCAGGCCCTGTCTGGCCCACCCCCTGGCCCGACACCGGTGATGTAGACACGCTGCAAGAGTTTGTCCAAGAAAAGTTGGCAGCTCGGGATCCTAACTTGGGGTTTGTCACTCAATGTGTCCTCACTCCTGGGTTTAAGGTACGTTATCAGTCCAATTCGTTCATCTCGTTTGTTGCCTTCTTTTGTATTGTTATTTGTTTAGTCTTATCTGACATTTCATAATTTACCTTCCCAATGCTTGACAAAAACACAAATTATAAAGCCACTGTACTTTTGAAATATTTTAGTGTAGTCTGAAAAATTAATTCTTCTACTCGCCACAGCGAATGCTATATGTGCTGTAGACAATGTAGTAAGTAATACTAACTGGACACGGCCACTTCAGAAAACATCTCTACACTGGACTTACAAATGAGTCAGGGATGTAGGCTTTGCGATCAGTCTGAAGAGACTGCCAAGCACATCATACTGGATTGCGAGAGACTCGGGGCAAGGAGAAGAATTCTGTTTGGTTGCAAGCAACTAGTTGATGAATGGGACGTTGGTATTGGGAAAAAACTCGTGGATCTCATAGAGGGTACGGGTATTGGTCTACCCAACTAACGTACTAGGAACACACAATAAGCTTCGGTTGACGTGTGAGGATCTCTGAAGCCGTCCCTTCCACAACACATAAACATAATATTATTGACTGTCTGAATGTCAGCTTTGTGAACACATCAACTGCTGATAATTAGGGTCAAGTTGCTGCTTCTTATTTCAATCAAAGTTGTTTGGCCATATCAAAGGGAGGAGTATTAATACAAACACTTCAAACAGTGAAATTATAAAACCTACAAAAAAAACTGCTTTTTGTCATAATGCTTCAAAAACAGCTGTTTCCAACTCATGTACAGTATTGAGATGCTTAACACGTTCAGCCCGATGTGGCGCACGTCGGAATTTTTGAGAAGTTCAAAAACTGACTGTCATTTTCCATCGGGCTGAACGTGTTAAGTTCTTCTTTTTTATTTCTTGGGTAAAAAAGTTTTGTTTTGATGATCTTTTTCGTCCTTTGACAAAAACATCATTTGATGACTCTTTTTGGTTGAGGTCATCAGATGTTAAATATGAGTAAACCTATTATTCAACTTGTGTGACAGCTGTTTGGAGTAGCAAGATGGATGCAAACATTGAATGGTAAAAAAGTAAACAAAATTTAGTTTTTATGAAATGGTTATATTAATATTGTCTGCAGTGTGATGAAAAATATAGTTCATCACTAGGACCAAAAGTGGCTTTTTGATCTTCACTCTTTTCCCGACCTCAGCAGACTTGAGTTCGTATCGAAAAGCTTCACTTTTAGTCCTAGTGAGGAATTATACTATTTCTTCGTTATAAACAATTTTGTCACTCTTTTTCATTCCTACCAACATATGAAATTCCCTAATTTTCACTGATTTCTCCTCCTCTCCAACTATTATGTTGCGATTCTCTAGACGCTGGCCCTGAACCCCAGAAGCAACCTCAAGGATACGTGTGCGAAGTCCGTGCTAAAGAAACTGAAGCCGTGGCTGAAGAAACAACACCCCGGGCCGGACGGGGTGAACGTCGTCATCGCAGACCACGTCGACATGGGAGCGTTCTACGACCTTATCATCAACCTCAACAACTACTATCTAGACCACTGAAATCCTGCATGTAACAATGTCAATTGTTGACACTTTACTGTACAAAACGAATTTGACTTCTAGTTATTTGTATCAAATTAAATAAACTATTGAAAATGCTCTTTTAAGATGCTTTTTTCCAAGTTGGGAGTTAAGTTCTAAAAGTAGTGATCTAAAAGGTATACAAAGTCAAATTTTGCCACTTAAAAGTCTGAATTAGCAGTTTTATGAAAATAGAGAAAACCTCTATAAAAACTGACTGAGATTCACAAAGCAGAAATACCTGGTTTGATAAACTAGAAACCGGAAATTTCATTACCTGATGTTTTTTTTTAAATTACATATATATATATATATATATATATATATATATATATATATATATATATATATATTTGGTTATTTCTAATACTGGTTGTTTGTACTGTGCGGCCGTGGCCCCCTTGAGCCTGCAGCCTAGCTGGCCCAGTGATACACAACTCACTGGCAAAGTTGTTTATTAGAAAAACGCAAATGAAATGAATTAGCTTGCCTTGTAGATAAGACTTGGGTTAGTGTTATTGAACAAACGTCTCTTCTCCACACAAAGCAGAGCTCTTGTACGTTCAATAAGTAACACTTTTATTGAACCTTATTTGATAGGTTTAACCCTGAAAGTAAGAGTGCGTTCAGGTTGAACGCTAGTTACATGCGTCTGGAGCAAAGTGCTGACAAGTGTGAGTAAAGTGCTGTTTGTGTGTTGTTTCAAGTGTGTGCGTTCACAAAGCTTGTTGGAATCTGTAAGCGTGAGCTGCAAGTTATAAGGGTAAAGAATATTTGAAACATTACGTGCTTATTAGCTGGCTAGAATGTAGTTATACGTCCTTAACTCCATTATCATTTATGAAACAAATCTAGCGTTATCTGTTTTCACCTGGGCAAAAATGTGGCACTCCCCTAATCTCCTCCTTTAGAAATTAATCCCATGAACTACTTCTTTCTTGCCAGATTCAACTCAACATTTTCTGCTAGAAAATTGTCACCGTTATTGTAACAAAACATCTCGATGGCTGAGGGGTTCAATTTCTTTCCAGCTTTGTACGTGAAAGGCCGTAAGCATTTGCTCACACTCATAAGCACCTGAGGCAAGCTGCTGGTTCCAAGACACTTGTAACCACTGGGATATTTTATCTTAAGAATAAGCACCAATATTGTTTTTAACATTTATTCAACAAGATTTTCATTACCTTATTTTCTACAATATTTTTTTACAAAAGCAGCACTAAGCAGTCATCAGCGAAAAGTGATAAGATGTATACTATATGTTACAAAATACAGTATAAGGGTGTTTAACAATTTTATTTAATTTACAATAAGAGATTTAAATATAAATAATTTCTTTATTAGCATGATACGTGCTGTTACAACTACACGATAAATAAAATACGTCTTACAACTTACAACACTATAAAGTATATCTTATACTGTACTTACATACAAGACGGTAAAATATACACAAAAGATGGTACAAGGCTTGAGCCTTTATCCTTGTACCATCTTTTGTGTATCTTTTACCGTCTCGTAAGTAAGTACAGTATAAGTGTAAATATACTTTATAGTGTTGTAAGACTATTTTATTTATCCTGTATTTAAATGTATTAATAGACCACCGGCACCAAATAGTTCAGTAGATAGTATGGGTATAGAAATTATATGAGCACATTTCCAGAAAAGTAACAATAAATAACAATTAAACACCTAATAAGTTGTCTTTTAAATACACTTTTAAACTTGTCACTTAAAATCTTCATAACATTTATCTGGCAGCAGCAGGACAATGTGTAGGGTCAGTAAATGGCTATGAAAATACTTCTCTATTAGTTCTATAATAACTATTTAATTGACAATATTTAATACTGAAAAAATTAACATTAATTAATTTTTTCATAATAGCAACCATAACCACAAAAAGACAAAAACATCCATGTTTTGTAAATGCTAAGACATAACACTGAATATGAATAACAGTGGTCATTAACTTATCGACCAACATAAAATGCACATGCTTCTTTATGGGAATCTATGCTTGATACAAACCTGAAGTTGTTCCCCACCACCCACGTGTGTGAGGCTATGCGCTTTACAGCAGATGTTTTATACTGGAGATATCTGTCCTATTTAATTTGTAATAGATTTCCACCTTCACCGAGGGGAGTATCATTTCAGTTTCAAGCAAACCAAATATAATTTAAGTATGCATAAAAAAATGTAACAAGGTCACTTATACACATCTTGAAATTATTTGTATTCACACAATTAATATTATGGTACAGTAGACTCACAGAAATCTGTATTTTTCTAAATCCTGACCGGTCGACCACCACATTAGTACAAATTTCTGAGTCTGCTGTACCTTCATTGATCAGTTATGCTACACACAAGGTAAAAACTATTTTTCTTGATATTTCTGATTGATAAATTTATTAATCAATTCAAGAATTAAAAGAAACAACTAACAAGCCAATAATATAGTAGCAGTAATTCTATTTAAATCAGTTTCTCATTTTCCCTATTAAACTGTGCTAAAACGTATAATAAATAAATATATGTAATGGTTATAAATATAATGTAACAATTCAATATATGACAATATAACAATACGAATATGGCATAAAACAATAAATAACGGTATAACAATACACCAAGATCCCAATGCACGATCCATTAACCTACCTATGACACTATCAATTAATTAAAAGTTTATACCAATAAATGTAAGAAAGTATATATAAACTAAAAAGAGTATTTTTGGATTTCAATTCTTACTCAAATAATATAAGTACCTATAATCAAAAACGGTATAACAATATGATAAACATAACAGTATGACAGTTGCCTGAGAAGTAAAATAACACAAAACGATATTTACCTCACCACCAAAAACTTGAATATAGACAATACTAATACTATCTTAAGTTCTGTTGAGCTATTGTAAATATCAGGCAGGCTGTGAATATACAAAACACTATAAAGTCAGGTTTAATGTTACAAGCATACGGTAAATATATATTTTTTGAAACACTGGAGACAAAGGTCTGTGCTGAAACAACAAGAGATGGTGCTTGCTTGCTCGTGTACAACTGTTGTCCCAGGTCAAAAAGGAACTGACAATAACATGTTCCCTCGCACTCCATCTCTTCGTTAACCCCTTCAGTGCTAAGCTTCTGCAAGGGGAGGTTAAATCTTTGATATTTTGATTTTGTAAATGGTTTTCTAAGCAAACATTCTTTACTTTCTGGGTGACCCTCGTACTTCAACTCTCTCCTCAAGGCATTTAACAACTGATTAGTCATCACAAATCCTAAACTATTGAAGGTGTTGTGCACTCCAAGTCTATATTGTAAGTTTAACCATCACTGAAGGGTAATGTATTCCAAGTTCCCAGTATTTTTAGAGTTATTATAATGTTATTTGTAAACTGTGCAAAGTTATTACGAAGTGAATTTGCAAAAATTAATAACAAATACATTAATCCTCTTTAAGATTAACACTAATCATATCAAGGATATACCTGCAGTCCTGTACAGTAGTGAGGAGAACGAATTATAGTGTGTCCCGTGCCAAATCTCCTTTCTGTTCTTTGTATACTATTGTGGATAGACTTCCATAAACTGTGTATATATATATATATATATATATATATATATCCAAATTTGATAGGTGCAAAACATACATTTGTCAATCTTCTCTCCTCCGTCCAGCTGTGTTTACGAATAAGTTATGCAATATAATATATAGTATATAAAAATGTTTTTATATACTATATATTATATTGCATAACTTATTCGTAAACACAGCTGGACGGAGGAGAGAAGATTGACAAATGTATGTTTTGCACCTATCAAATTTGGAAACATGTTTCTGGTACAGTACACTCTCGATTTGTTAAGGTCACTAGGACTTGGGCTTCCTTAGAAGCCAGAAACCTCAAATAATGCATGCATGCCTCTTGGGGTTATTTTATAAAAACAGTTTGAAAAAAACTGATTTTAAAATGTCTTTCCTATCAGTACATCAAAAGTTAAATGTTATAGTAGAATGAATTTTCAAAAACAATAGGTACAGTTCGGGTCACAGTGCTTGGCGCCTGGTTAGCGTATGCTCTGGAATGACTTTTCACCTCTATTTGGCTTAGTACTGTTAGTGTTACAGTATGCTTTTGTCAACAGAAAGCAAAATTACTTTATTTAATTTAAACAAATTGGTTTTGATTATTTTTGTTATTGTCTGCTTTCATTTACGAGAAATTTGAGTTGTTTCTCGCCTTTCCCAGGCGCCAAGCATCATGACCCGAACTGTAATACTACGTAATTTATCAAAGCTATAGATGTAATTGATTGTATCCTGTTTAGTTGTTAAAACATGTGTCATGGTACTCGGAAATTGTTGACACTTCCTTGAAATCATCTGCTCCGATAAGTATGTTCAACAACTGAACAATAAGCTGGATAACTTCAACTCGGTCGTCCTCATACATGAAGAATAAGCACATACCTACGTGTTTATATTCAGTTATTACAATGCTGTAATGACATTTAAAACATTGATTAATTTAAATTCTATAAGCAGATTTGAACACTATACTTTAACATTCGATTATAAAATAAATATTTATAATTAATAACCATACTGGTTAACCAGAGCTCGGTTGAAGGAGAGTGTTCGGTACCACACTCACTCCAATAACTTCTCGTCTGGGATATCCCATTTAAAGCATTTTTCTACAACTACTATCACAGTCACAGTGCTTAAAGCATAGTTGCATGTCAGTTTGACTGACTGAAATTAAACTAGACTAGGCCTAGTTACAAACTAGGATTTCAAAAGGAGATCATTCAAACCGATGACGACTCTGGTGAAGAGCGCGCCGTCCGTGTCGACAAAGTCGGTGATTACGACGTTGACGCCGCGCAGCCCCGGACGCTGCTGTCGGAGCCACGGAATCACGGCTCGTAAACAAGGCCTGGAGCAACGTGACCGCAGCTCCCCACAAGGGTTACGGAGCACAAACTGAAAACGTTACAGGTTTGTTTAGTCTTTGAAATAGGAGTTCTCTTTGCATGAAAATTAATAAAACGGCTGGGTTGGTAATCGACCCTCACACTTCTGTAGCTGCTAAACCATCCAATATACAAACGTAGCTTATAAGCTATGTTACAACATTTGTCATGCTAAGTCGGTGTGACTCAACCAAATCAGTGTGTGATTGAAGGGAAACCATTGAGCTGAACAGTTCTCGGAGCACCTGCTCAACCTGAGCGGTCCTGAGATGGACAATTTAACTTATTTCACTATAAATTTAAAATAACTGAAAAGCCTATTTATCATACAATAGGAAGAGTCCCAAAGTAAAACAAGATTTTTTCTAACTTAATCCTGTTTTGAGAAAAGAGCTGTTTTAAAAAAAACCTTTTACTGTGTTAGACATGATTAAACATTAATGTTGGGTCACTGGATGGGTTGTCGGGTAGGGCTATCATTTTTCACACAGATATGCCTGTAAAATGTGCTTGTGGGTCAACCGTGATTGTACTATCTCAAGATATTTTTTCTGTAGCTCATAAAAGTTGTGCTGCATTGAAATTTTAAGCGCATAGTAAATTCTTATTTGATTTTTCACAATATTTTTCATAATATTTCTGAGACAGCAATATACCCCGAACATTGGACTTTGAATAGACCAACAAAGCAGTTGTTTAAAAATGTGTGTCTTTGTTAAAAAGTAACCAACATAAAAAAAACCCCCACAATGAAGAAATAAATGGCAAGAACATAAGGTCAAAGACAAAGGGCACTGTGTTTTGAGAATTTCTGAACAAAATTTCAAGACGTATCATTGAGCTCAGAACTTTCTTAAGAATACCTTAACCTGTCTGTCTGAGTTCGGGGACAGTGAGTTCTGCGGGTTTTGTATGAATTGTTGTCAAGAAATATTGATTGTTTTTGAACAGTAATGGGAACAATTGGATGAACACAATTGATCGCTAAACGATTTATACATTGGAAACCTTAGTTTCCATCTAGACAATCGTCTACTCATCTGCAGGTGAATTATTTGTTCAGATCTAGTTGCGAAACCATCTCTTCCAACTTTTCGTCTGTGGATGAATAATTTGCCCAAATTAATTCATTCGTCTACGAGTATTTCTAATGTTACGGATCATAAAATAAAATAATGAAACATATATTCTCTCTTCACTGACATATTTAAAACTCTAATCAAAATTTGGTAACGTCTTTTTTATGTTTTCTTATAAAAGTTGTAGTAAATAGTGGGTGATTAAAGTGAATTAATACAACAGTGTAACATGTACTTGGAGGGAAATTTGATAGCAGCACGATCATCCTCCTGGCATGGTTGGATGCGGCTGAACTAACATGCATTTATGTGAAAGAGTAATGGCCCTACCCCAACCCCTCTACAACCTGTGCACTGAACAATTCAAGGTTATTTTTTTCAACAGCCCTTGTGATTTCCGTTTACTTAGCTAATTAAATAATTTGATAAGTTGATAAAAGTGTTGGTATAAGTTGCCAGTGTGTTTAAACTACAGTGATCTAATAACAATTTAGTGACATTTTCGACTGAAAAACTGCAACTAATGGGGATGATGGCGACCGAAACCGGCCCCAGACACTGATGACGAGAATTCTCGACACGTAAGTGACGTCACAGCTAGACATCAAAATGGCTGCCATTCCATCTCCTAATGACATTTTGGATACCCAGACATCATTTATTCCGAAAGTCATCAACAATAATTCTCCGCAGTTTAGGGGTCACAATGTTAGCCATTTTCAGCAGTTAATGTTTAGTTTGATACTGCTAAAGTAGCCTCTGATACCATGTGTAAGATTTATGATTTTGTTTTAACAGAATGTTTTGAACCTGTATTAGTTAGGCCTCCATTTTCAGCAGTGAACGTGTTAATGTTTAGTTTGATACTGCTAAAGTAGCCTCTGATACCATGTGTAAGATTTATGATTTTGTTTTAACAGAATGTTTTGAACCTGTATTAGTTAGGCCTCCATTTTCAGCAGTGAACGTGTTAATGTTTAGTTTGATACTGCTAAAGTAGCCTCTGATACCATGTGTAAGATTTATGATTTTGTTTTAACAGAATGTTTTGAACCTGTATTAGTTAGGCCTCCATTTTCAGCAGTGAACGTGTTAATGTTTAGTTTGATACTGCTAAAGTAGCCTCTGATACCATGTGTAAGATTTATGATTTTGTTTTAACAGAATGTTTTGAACCTGTATTAGTTAGGCCTCCATTTTCAGCAGTGAACATGTTAATGTTTAGTTTGATACTGCTAAAGTAGCCTCTGATACCATGTGTAAGATTTATGATTTTGTTTTAACAGAATGTTTTGAACCTGTATTAGTTAGGCCTCCATTTTCAGCAGTGAACGTGTTAATGTTTAGTTTGATACTGCTAAAGTAGCCTCTGATACCATGTGTAAGATTTATGATTTTGTTTTAACAGAATGTTTTGAACCTGTATTAGTTAGGCCTTACATAAAGATTTTCAAACTAAAACCTTTTGCTGTAATTTAATGTTCTAAAACTTTTTTAAATTGTATCATTCTTCATTTAAGCTTTACATCTCCCTGTCACTCTTCCCCCTTGCCACAACAGTTTGGGGAACATTAGAGTATAGTTCATCTTTGTTCCTACCTTGATGTCGGGGGTGAGGAGACACTGAGTGACGTAGCCAGCGTTCTTGGGCCGATGAGCCATTGTCTTGGTGAGGAACTGCAGCAGTGCATCTACGCTCGTGGTCTGCGGCCACGGCGTCGGCCATCGCACTCCCGGCCACAACCCTGTCCTCTCCTCCACCGCCCGGTCTCGGTAGACGGCTATCACCCTGTGCCCCCTGTCCAGCATCCACGACAGAGTCACCGCAGTTATATCCCATGGCAGAGGGCACAATTTATCCCCAAAAGTGTATTTGATCAATGCGATCAACGTCTCGTGCGTTTCTTCACTAAACATGTAGAAATGTTGAAAGTCCAATATGACTATTTCTTCTGGAAACTCTTCCAGGAAATCGTTTATTGTTTGTAAGTGAGCTGAGATTTCATCTCCGTACAAACCATGTACGAAATACAATTTTGAATCGCCTTCTTTTGTTGATATCCGTAAATCCAAGTACCTGAAATGTAAAAAAAGTTTAAACAAATTAACGAGTTTGCACGTAGCACGCTGACGTGAGGAAAGTGAATCTCCACATAAAAACTTAAAAAAAAACATCAGTGTTTAAACATACATTAATTCCAAGTTTTATCGAAATCTGAAAACCTTTGCCTCTCTAATCCCCATTATTTTACATGCATTAATTCTACATCCTAGGTTTTCTGACCCTTTTTGAGTCCAAAAACTCAAATGTAAAAAATAGGTAATATCCCTAAAAAGGGGGTTTGAGTTTTCCGATTGCTTTGTCCAACGAACTTGTCCAACTGATTATTGAAAGGAACGCCTCTACCAAATTTGAAGTAAATCGGACTGCTAGAGTGCAAACACACACACACACATATAATTATATCATTTTGAACGACCCCCCAAACGTGTTCTGGAGGTCATGTTATGAACTTCTATGGTAGTCCCAGGCTTAAGTTTCACCGTGTGGGTCATGCTAATAGTTCACTTCCCATAGAAAATTCACTAACAAGAGTATCTTGAGTTGAAACATGTAAAGGGCTTCTTGGATCAACCATAAATACTCCTTAGTGGTGGGAGTGATTAACTAACCAAATCTGGATTCTACTGGGACCTAAGTTATGAAACGGGATCTTGCCTATGTCACCAGAACCTTCTTATAAATAAACTGTAATTGTAGATTCATGTGACAATTAAATAATTTGAACTTGACTCAACACGGCCGGCTTGCAGCTGGTTTCGTTTAACACCACTGGACAAGCCAGATCACCTACCTGTTTCTTCTTCCTCTTCAAACCAGATCTAGGGCCAAATGTGTAAGTCTTGTATACTATTATAATTTGAATAAACTTTTTTTATGGACTAAAATAGGTGTTTTTTACTGTGAGAGAATAAACATGCAACAAAAATGATACCAATAATACTAAAAAGCTGGATCCACCAATGGCTATGGAGGGGTATGGGGGGTGGCACCTCCCCAAAATGTTAAATCCAAAAAGTGCAGAAATTTGGGATTTTACCAACAAAAGTTGAGATAGTCCTATATGCGTTGCACACACAAAACTCAACATTTCAACTTTTGAACATGGCAGCAGTGTCACTATGATTTAATATATTTAATAAATTGTTGTAAGTGACCATTGGCTACAAACCTACTGTTATGCTCAACTTCTGCTTTGTATTTAGAATAAGTTTATGTATTGACTGAAACATATATATTGCACATACTATGTTTTGTGATCTCTTGTACCTCTTGTTTGACGTGTCCTATTGCACTGTTTAAATGCTTAAAGGAAATAAAGAATATTGTCTATTGTCTATTGCCTAAATTGGAATTTTACAATGTTAGGTTTATATAGAAATGAAAATTGTTGTAATTCAACCTTCACAACGGGTACCTACGAGAAAAGTTCAACACAGTTAAAAAACTTTTAATATTTGCTTGGCGATTGCATAGATAAAGTCAGTACAATAAGATTCGATTTATTTGAATGCCCAGCTTACGATTAATAAGGAACGATGAAACACATCAATGGTAGTCTTTAACTGTGATACAAACCCCCCCTCCCCGATAAGTTAAGAAATCAGGTCAAAATTGTTGGAAAATTTTAGATTCGCCCCTCCATGAATTTTAGTCACTGCTTCCTCCCCAAATCGGACAACCTCAATAATTCTTATATCTACGTTAAAATAGGTACCTGACCTCCAGTAGATACAACATCCTGCTCCCAATAGACCGCGAGTCCGGTTGGCACATCTGTGGGTGCCTACAATTCTGACTTACCTCTGACCTTGTGACCCCCTACATTGGTTTGTATGAGCGGGCACCCCAGTCAGGAGCTGAAACTGCAAATTTCAGTCCTACACAACAAATTAATAGCATCTAAGAGTAGTAGCCTTTCCTGGTTTTTAGCTTTATTTCACTGTTGTTAGATTGAATAGGATATAATAGATAGCAAGTAAGGACACAGAGACGCAAATGTTGCTAATGTGGTAGCTATTTCTTAAATTACCTCCAGTACTACGTATTTAAGTGGACAGCACATTTATTGAAATCTCTACATTTAGCTTCATACTAAAATATTATATTACGTTTACCTGATACCAATATTTAATTGTTGTAAGACAGTCAATTCCTGCGTAGAACACCACCTATGGATGACTCTTCGGCTGGGACTTCCAAATATTCTTGCCACTATTTGAACAATTTGCTCGTTGTCTGGGGCAATATCAGATGTGGGTGTTATGGTGTAGCTCATGGAATCATGAGATCCTGAAATTAAGATTAATTTATTGTTGAACTGTTGTAAAACTAATAAAGTTAACTGAACTAGGCTATAACTTAAAAACTGACCTACCTAATTCATTTATAAAGCTAACTTAACAACTCAATAAAAATGTGAGTACAGGTAGAGTGGAGAGTAAGTTAAGTTGTAGATAGGGATGGCAAAAAGTGATCCCGAATGCACACCCTCTGAGCAACCTAGCATTCAAAAAAACATTCAGTTAATGAGATGGTGCATGTGAATTTACCTTTACCTTTACCTCCGAAGTCCGTCCCAAGGAACATAGTGGCATATGGGACCCGTCAAAACAGTAAAAAAACTTTAGCGGCCGTAGACCTTGTCCAATCAGGTTGGGGTGATGCCAGGATTGGGAAAAGAGAGATCCAGAATGGGACAGAGAAGAAATCTGGTAAAATGTTCAACTAAGATCAGAAATCTGGCAAACTGTAGAGAAGCACTGTTCTAAAAGATGAAGTTTCAGTTCTTTCTTGAATTTTTTAATGTCCATAATTTATTGAATGCGTGAAGGAAGCTGTGAGAAATATTTAAGGCCTGCTTAGCTCGGTTTTGTTTCAAACAATTTTAATTTATGTTGAACAGATGGATTTATGATTTCTGGTGAAATAATGATGTTGGTGGGGCTGTATCAGATTATTTGCTTTAACATTCATAATAACTTCAAAAATAAAAAGAGAAGGTACGGTTAAAATTTGTAATTCAATGTATTTTTCTTTACACGAGTCTCTAGGCTTAAGCCTAGATATACATCTTATTGCTTTTTTTGTAAAACAAAAATGTGATTCAAGTTTACACCTTATTTATGACCTTTTAATGATTCAAATTATTTATTTTGGCCATTCAGCTACAATAGGCAATAGGCTGTCTTAAAACTAAATACAAATCTTCGGGCAGTCCTCTTGACTCACAGAAAACTAGTCCATGTACTAAACAAGCCAATGTAACCTTAAAAAAACACACACACCTTGCAAAATCCATGCAAAAACACAAGCCAAAAACAAAAAACATGTGGTTGAAATAACGATGAGCGTGAATGTATAAGCCAGGACTACTAAGGCTACATTGTGGATTTGAGTGCAGAGCCAAATTAGGTAATGTGACAAGGCCTACCATGATTCTGCAGCACACTTTTAAGGTAATGTTAAAATTTATTTTTACAAATTTTTCAATGAGTACAGTACATTTGTTTGTTTATGAATAAATGTACAGAAAATCATTTAACAACTGTGACTTTTTTTTAATTGATTTAAAACTGTATGAGTGATGCCTATGTCTATTTTACATCAAATGAAGGGGTAGGTTCTTTTCATGGTTCATGTTCAACTCGGTAGGGATCTAGGACTATTTTTAAATAATATAGGCTACAAATAATAAGGATTAAAGGTAAAATATTATAGGCCTGGTTCAAATTACAAACTGCATCACTGGACAACAATTCACAACAGTTGTGCCAGTAACATAACATTACTAACCTGGTATGGCCAAGTTAATTACAGGAATATTTTTTAGAGCATCATCCAGTCTACTCATCCAATTGTTCAAACTCATGCTTAAAATCTGAATGTAAAAATTGATAACATTAAACTAGTATTTAGGGAAGAAAACTCGTGAATCTGACTTAAAACCTTTTTATTAGTATTGTTTATTGTTGAGGTTATGTTTTGACATTTCATAGAAGCCTGAATACAGTGCTGAAAAAACTTATTGGCAGTGTTACCAATCACATCTTTCCTTACTCGAAAATACCCTTGAAATTAAATTATTAACGCGGATCTCGACTTTCGAAAATTGATTGCACTTGAAAAACCCTCCAAGTTCCAAATTGCCATAAAAAGTTAATAAATACCCTCCAGTTAGTATCACCATAGACTAACTATAGTACTGTAGTTAGTCTATGGTATCACTGCTGATTAACTTGAAGATGTTGGAAAAAAAGGTTTGTAAGTTGGGTTTGCTGTCGGCTGGCACCAACCTATAGAGGTTTCGTCAGGGGTAAAAAACATTATCCACAAAGACCAAGGATAATTAAACTCTCTGACTTTATTCCTAAACTAAACAAAAATAAACTAACTATCAAATATTGTTGTTATTATAGTTATAAAAAACCGCTTTAATTTTACAAACCATTGATTAAAACCTCCAAAAAGCGTATGAGAAAAACTGTCTGCTAGCCTAACAGCTGGCACTGCTGGTAGTTCTATCCTGGGTAATGTTGAGCAAGTTTGGGTAATTTGGGACCTGTCCCGTGGTGGGACTGGGAATGGGAAATCAGATGTTTACTTTCAACATTTCAATTTCAATATGTCTCGCACGCCACCTCCATACGTCATGCAGATGCATACAATATCAAACCACAAACAGCAAACAGAAACAAATAGCCGACAGCGGAACAGCGACCGGCGCCGCCGTTGTCAAGCGCATAAGTTCAGTTCGGTGTTCAGCGTCCGAGGACGTAGTGAATTCGCTCTCGTTGTTGGTGTTGTTGAGTTTGAGTTTGAGTTGAGCTGAATAATTTAGATTTACACTGGAACCGGAAACGTGAGTGTCTCGTGAAAGTTAACTCTGTTACTGTCTGACAAGGCTTGTCATCAATCACCGCCAACGACACCTTACCTAACGTATCTGTCTACAAGTTATGCCGCTTGAGAAGATTACCACTTCACCTTCAGGTTAGCAATTTATATATTTATTTACAATATTAATATTTGATGAGGGCAAAAATATGTATTGGCAAATTTATATTTATTGTTTAAATATTAATTTATTTGCACGGTATTTCAGGATAATTGTTTTATGCTAATTATCCCTGTAATACTGTATATTAGCGAATTTCCCCTATAGGGAAGAAGCTATTGCCGTAGGTCTCATGGTAAGACTTAAGCCCGAGACCATGATAACTTTTCATTTTGAGGTCCCCCAGATGCCAAAAACACCATTCGTTCAAATTTGTACATATATATCTATAATATTATAAAGGAGAGGTGGTTTCTGTCTGTCTGTCTGTCTGTCTGTCTATCTGATGTTCCGGGTGAACGCAAAAACTACTGAACCGACTGGGCTGAAAATTTAAACAAAGGTATAGATCTTGAACCCGTGCAACACATAGGCCTATTCACTTCCTTAAAATCCCCTCGGGCTACGCCCCGTGAACGTCCTAAGTTTCAATGTTTATTTCAGAAGAAAGTAAATATTCAGAAACTGTAATGCGAACAGCTGTGGATTCTTACTTTTGACAACCTAAAGAGCAGAAGCAAGAACAGCTGTTTCAAGCTTTCTAAAATGCAAATTGCATTGACTATAGAACTGGTAAAGAAAAAACCTGTGCCAAGAACGGGAACTTCAGCTAGTATATATATATATATAAAATATATATATATAAAATATATATATATAAAAATGTGTTTTTTGGGGTTTTCAGATGTAATTTTAATTTAAATCAAATTTGTATTTATACCATTGTATTCAGCTTAAAAAAACAAACAATTTGGTAATTTGATCATTGCTCTACGTCAATTGGTTACCGAGGTATTGAAAGTGCTAAAAACAGTATGTTGTCTAATTTTATTCTTATGGAGAAAAAGAAAAATTGTAGATCTCGCTTATTTATGAACATAAACTGGCGAAATTTGGTATATGGCTTTATCTGGTTGTGGTTTATCGTTGTTTGCACAAAAAAACAATTTTTCGCCTATGATTCCTGTAGCAGCAAACCTAGGTACTTGGTCCCCATGTTATTCTTATGGAAAATACTTAAAATGTTATATATCGCTTATTTATGAATGTAATATGGATGAAACTTGGTATGTGACTTCACTAAGATGAGTTCTATTGATATTTGCATAAAAACCCATTATTTTGTGCCTTGTTGCAGCAAACCTGCGTACTCATCCCCAATGTTATTCTTATGGAGAATAATTAATATTTTAAATATCGCTTGTTTGTGAATATATTTCTTATGAATCCTGTTAAGTGTTTTAATGTGTTATGTTATATATATTCATCGGAAATTCGCTGAGTATGCAGGTTTGCTGCAACGGGGGTATTTTGAATATTGTTTACAGTTTATGGGAAAGTCTAAAATGATGACCAGGACAAAATCATGTTGACCATATACTGTATTTTAGAATATGGTCTATTGTGATTACTATCAAATTTGGTACGGTATGGTAATTACAATTCACTTTGTGTACCATACACCCGGTAATCGTGATATGGGTAACTCCTATACTCCTATAGAAATTGAAATTTTTGTTCAAAAAGTTCTAGATAATATAGGACTGATTTTGAAAATAATATTTTTTCCCGCGGAAAAGTCGGGCAAACCGTGAAAATGGTAAAAAGGGATTTCTTTTTTCTTTTCTGGAATATAGCATTGTGGGTACTCAAATTGTGTGGAATTTTACTCTGAACACGAATCCTGTCAACATTATAATAAAATATATAACACTTAGGGGTTGTTTAGGTACTTTGGTATTATACGGATGCCACTATTTTTGGAGGTTAATTTTTACCGGATACAAAGGATAACTACATAATTCAAAAAAACGTACTTTTATTGACTTACTGTAAAAATTTTACATCATTCTGATGAGCGGTCTTTGTGTTGTGCCTCCCAAAAGGCAGCGATGTCCGCTAGGATCGTGTTGAATGCGTCGCCGCCGCTAGCAACCACACCCGATCGCCACATGTACTCCGCCAAATATACAGCGCGCTGCGGCAGTTATGTTAGGATGGGTTATCATAACAATACGTACGGTTTCCTCTTCATTTCAAGGTAAATCCCACACCAAAAGAACGTCACTCATTATGAAAACAAATGTAACGTAGTGCACGGCAATAAATCACTCATGACATTGACCCAGATACAGGCGGTGAGAGGTGATGCGCGCGCTCCGGTCAACAACCTGACCTTGGCCTATTTGGAGGGGGTTTGGCGGCCGGAAGTATGACTCATCAGGTATCATTCGATTTGTAACGAAACAAGGAAAGTCCTACAATCATTTTTATGATAACCCATCCTAACATAACTGCCGCAGCGCGTTGTATAAGGGTGGCATCCGTATAATACCAAAGTACCTATATAGGCCCTACTAATAAACCTTGTTGACCAGTACAAAAACATGTTGACTAATAACGACCCTTGCTGTACAAATTTTACTAGCTACAAATGACAAAACTGATCAAAATTTAATGTTAACAAATTTATTTTTCTATCAACAATCTAATATTTTTCCTCCAATTCAATCTTTACCAAGAACTTTTATTCAAGTAGTATATGGTCCGTCCATGCATGGGTGCCAGATTTGTGGTTTTCACAAAAGTTCCCGGGATGTTTTGCTTTCCTATAGATGTAAATTTTCATTAGATGTTACCCATATTTTTTTATGAAAAAAAAAAAAAATTCTTTTACAGGATGTTGCTCCTGCGGCCCAGGTTACAAAACACCTCAGGATGCCATCAAGAACGGACCCAGAGAGGAGATATTGTACATCCTATGTGTTCAACCTGACACAACCAAACCTGACTATCTGGCAGTGGTCGATGTCAACCCTTCTAACCCCACTTACTGCCAGGTGAGTCCACAGTAGGCGTAATACATAGAGTATAGCGGCTCAAGAGGGGGCTCCAGTTATGAAGTATAAAACGTTCCTACCTTCATATTCAATTTAATGTTTACATCCTGCATCACTCAACAGATTACTTTGTGACTTATCTTAAAAAAAAACAGTAAAGTAACCTACAGATTCTTGTAAGGTGAATCTTGGGATAAATAGTTAACCCATAAATAGCGCAAATATTGAATACTGTAGTTTGAAACTTTATTTAATTATTAATATTTGTGATATTAAAATTATGTTAACTAGCAAATAATTATGCCTAGCCTTTTATTTTGTTTATGCCATAAATAAGTTGAATAGGTAATAAATAAGTTCAGACAACAGTTAATTAATTAATTAAAAAGTTTTCTCCATAAATAATACTAGAGTATAAGAAATACGTTAAGGAATATACAGGAAAGCTCACATAATGCGTGAATGAATAATAATAAAAAGCATTTTGTTGTAGTTTCTAAAACAATATTGGTCCTAGGAAACAGTAGATTTAGACAAGTGCGTTCACTGAGTCGCTATGAAAAATAATAAATTACTATATATTTGAATACTTATGTAACAGTAACTCGTTGAGGAGAGACGGGACTTAGACTATAATAGCTACTGGTTTTATTGGAGGAGATAGTGGAAACATGAAACATGAAAGCAGTCTTCCTGGGGCTGGAGCCCTCCTAAATAGTCTTTAAGCTAAAGAATTGATTGTTATGTGGTTGCAACCATGATTTAAAACATGATTTCATATAACCTCAAAATTGTTTTAGGTCGATTTATTCTAATTTTTTTCTCTATTTACTACTGAAATTCTTGACCTTGAGCGAAATTATTTCTCGTGCTTCTGAAATAATCAAAATATTGTCATTGTGATAATTTTGAACAAAACTATCGGAATAATTAGCAATGATGATTATCCTACTAATATTATAAATTTGAAAGTTTGGATGTTTGTTTGGATGTATGTATGGATATTTGGAGTTCCATCACGCATAAACTACTCAACCGTTTAAGCTAAAATGTTGCATGAACATAGCTTACATTGTCACTTTAACATATAGACCTGATAATGTCCACATCCAAGCTGAGGGCTCCACCCGCCGGGTTCTGTGAGCTCCATTGCTAACATATAGACCTGATAACGTCCACATCCGAGCTGAGGGCTCCACCCGCCGGGTTCTGTAAGCTCCATTGCTAACATATAGACCTGATAACGTCCACATCCGAGCTGAGGGCTCCACCCGCCGGGTTCTGTAAGCTCCATTGCTAACATATAGACCTGATAACGTCCACATCCGAGCTGAGGGCTCCACCCGCTGGGTTCTGTAAGCTCCATTGCTAACATATAGACCTGATAACGTCCACATCCGAGCTGAGGGCTCCACCCGCCGGGTTCTGTAAGCTCCATTGCTAACATATAGACCTGATAACGTCCACATCCGAGCTGAGGGCTCCACCCGCCGGGTTCTGTAAGCTCCATTGCTAACATATAGACCTGATAACGTCCACATCCGAGCTGAGGGCTCCACCCGCCGGGTTCTGTAAGCTCCATTGCTAACATATAGACCTGATAACGTCCACATCCGAGCTGAGGGCTCCACCCGCCTGGTTCTGTAAGCTCCATTGCTAACATATAGACCTGATAACGTCCACATCCGAGCTGAGGGCTCCACCCGCCGGGTTCTGTGAGCTCCATTGCTAACATATAGACCTGATAACGTCCACATCCGAGCTGAGGGCTCCACCCGCCGGGTTCTGTAAGCTCCATTGCTAACATATAGACCTGATAACGTCCACATCCGAGCTGAGGGCTCCACCCGCCGGGTTCTGTAAGCTCCATTGCTAACATATAGACCTGATAACGTCCACATCCGAGCTGAGGGCTCCACCCGCCGGGTTCTGTAAGCTCCATTGCTAACATATAGACCTGATAACGTCCACATCCGAGCTGAGGGCTCCACCCGCCGGGTTCTGTAAGCTCCATTGCTAACATATAGACCTGATAACGTCCACATCCAAGCTGAGGGCTCCACCCGCCGGGTTCTGTAAGCTCCATTGCTAACATATAGACCTGATAACGTCCACATCCAAGCTGAGGGCTCCACCCGCCGGGTTCTGTGAGCTCCATTGCTAACATATAGACCTGATAACGTCCACATCCAAGCTGAGGGCTCCACCCGCCGGGATCTGTAAGCTCCATTGCTAACATATAGACCTGATAACGTCCACATCCAAGCTGAGGGCTCCACCCGCCGGGTTCTGTAAGCTCCATTGCTAACATATAGACCTGATAACGTCCACATCCAAGCTGAGGGCTCCACCCGCCGGGTTCTGTAAGCTCCATTGCTAACATCTAGACCTGATAACGTCCACATCCAAGCTGAGGGCTCCACCCGCCGGGTTCTGTGAGCTCCATTGCTAACATATAGACCTGATAACGTCCACATCCAAGCTGAGGGCTCCACCCGCCGGGTTCTGTGAGCTCCATTGCTAACATATAGACCTGAGTAGTGTGGGTTTGCCGGTTTTGCGCCGGAAGTGACGTCACATCCGGTCAGTGACCCGATGCGCTGAGTGAAAAAATACGTCATCTGAGGCTGAGCCAGTGACGTAGGCGGTTTTGTGACATAATGAGGTAAAGTTCAAAGTTCAAGGTCACGGTGAAGTTTTTTAAAAAAAATCTACCTCGCACTCGTAAAATCGATTGTGATTCGATAGTTAATCGATAAGAAATATCGAATGAAAACCATCGAATGAAACAATCGAATGATACGAGTGCGAGGTAGTACTATTACAAATATTACTTTATTTTATTACTTTATTTTATTTACAATAATTCATGTTTACAATAGTTCCCCGTTGTTCGTTGTCATCGATGTTGTTGATCCGGACGAGATGCGGCCATCACTTCGCTTTCTGATGAAAGACGGTAGATACTTCGATTCCTGCGCAGAGTCCATGTTGTGTTTTTGACACCTATCTGTTCTGTTAGGTGTTTGCATTTCATTGCTGTCAGGTGGAAATAATACCTGACGGCAATGAAATATAAACATCTATCAGATCTTGAGTGAAATGATATTGTTATTTTGTGAAGAGCGTCTTGGAGAGCTCGATGTTCACCGGTCGAGAGCCGGAGGTGTACTGACTATTCGCTAGCTAGCGTTCTGGTATCAAACAAAATGGTGGGGGTAAAAGTGTAGTAGAACGAAGCAGATGGCGGACGGCAGATGGCTGGTGGCAGGTGGCAGGCGGCAGGTGGCAAGTGTGCGGTAGATGGTAGTCCCCCCACTACACCAGTCCCCCCACTACACCAGTCCCCCCACTACACCAGTCTCCCCACCAAGTTTTACATCGCACAATAACTAGTTTACATGTGTTAGTTAGGGTTTAGCTCTTTGGCTGTCAAGACCTTACCTCCGTAACTAAAAACTTCAATAATGTTTGCGCTTCAACGCTGTATAAGTATAACAGCTACTATGATCTAAACCGGTGCATGTATTCATATGGTTCTTTTTGCGTAGCAAACAACTGGCTAAAAGTGTCTCAACCTCCATTATTCTTCGACGAAACCGCTCATTGTCCACTAAAAGTGTAGACCTTCTGTCTTCATTGTCAGGGAAGTAAAAAGTAGTGTCAAGGGGACTACTGAAGGTCACCTTCCTCATGTTCCTGTAAAACTGCGACATTTTTCAGACCCTCTAGGTAGATGTTCATCCGTCAAGAGCTGGAAGAATAATGATGTAGCGTTATCGTGTATGATAGACACCTAACCCCCACCACAACGTTACCTTTACCTTCAAACCATCGTTTTTACGCTGCGGATGCTATACTGTTGGTTAGATTTAAAGTTAGATTGCACCTTCTTGTTTGTCTTGTCAAGCCGCGTAATTGAAGTACCCACATGTTATACTTTGAACCAAAAACAAAGAAGTTATTTAGGATTGTCCTTGAAAATAGTTGTTTTTTCGCTGTTGCTGCTATACCCTTTGTCGGATCTGAATTCTGTTTGCACCAACTTGTTCGGCTGATCAATCCGCGTAATGTGAGTACCCACTTAATATATTTTAAACCGTAAATAAAGAAGTTATTTAGGTTAGACCCTCGAAATAGTTGTTTTAAGCTATTACCGCTATACCCTTGGTCGGATCTAAATTCTGTTTGCACCAACTTGTTCGTCTGATCGATACGCGTAATTTGAGTACCCACATGACATACTTTGCAAAACTTTATACCCCCCCCCTTTTTTGGGTCATGTTCAAGGTCAAGGTCAAGGTCAAGGACCTTGAACTTAGAAATTTTCACAAAGTGGGCTGCACACAAACATAAGACTAACAGTCTCCTGCCTATGTACAGGCCAAGTCCCTAACTTGATATGCTTAGGCGGTCCTTTTGTTAAAAAGGACCTTTTGTGGGAGGGTGTGGGACAAGGGCTTTATTGGACAATCCACTTTACTTTGCCTTCTTCTTTGACCAAAGTCAAAGTCTGACGGTAGCCTACTTCTGGTGGTGCCGGAATCGATTGCGCTAAATCGACCTCGAATAGGACGTCGCCGGATGATAAATAATATGTTGATTTGCTCTTTTGAAACACCACTGTGTAGGAGAAGTTTTTCCTTAAAAATTTAAATTTTGTTTTAACAATGTCAATTGGGGTGATTAGTTCGTCTTCCTTCAAGGTCTTCATTTTTTCTATCTTCCTCATTACTGACTTGTGTGATATTTTTGGTGATGGTGAAATTGGTCTTGAAGAACCTTGGACTGGAGGATGTTGTGCAGTTGATGAATGTGAAGATGGCGTTGATGAACCTTGGACGGGCGGATGTCTTGCAGCTGATGAAACTTGTTTGAAATAAAGCGGGTGATTTTGAAAACTTTTCTGTATTCTTGACTTGAACGACGACGGTCTTTTAAATCCACTTGTCTTTGGAGGCGACTTCTTCATAGAATCCTTAATCCTTCTAAGTTTTTCAACAGTCAATGGAGAAGACATATTAAAACAGAGAGCGAGTTGACCGTTCCAGGTAAAGGTTGAAGCTGGAATGAGATACCAGACGGAGCAAAGCGGGTCGCCAAGTGTAACCGTGACATTTCCATATACGGGTAGAAAGCTAAGGACCGGTCTACATCCGGTTCCCCTTCCCCCCATGACGACACAACTCCCCCCTGACGTCATGGGGCGGAGCCCCCCCCCTGACGTCATGGGGCGGAGTCCCCCCCGACGTCATGGGGCGGAGCCCCCCCCTGACGTCATGGGGCGGAGCCCCCCCCCTTGACGTCATGGGGCGGAGCCCCCCCCCTTGACGTCATGGGGCGGAGTCACCTCCCACCACTGACCGCCGCCTTTATAAGCGGAGCAGTCCACGGTCTCTTCGCAGTAGCTTGCCGCCTTTACGGACCAACGTCCGACTGGGTTGCATTCTGCTGCAGCGTAGGTCTGTTAAGTGTGCGTTGGGCCCGACGCGTAATTAACAGATCCGCGCCCTTGCATGTGTTTGTTAGTTTGTTATGCATGGTAGATTGTTAGATTAACGCTTGTAGTTTGCTAGTAAATGTAGTTAGTGTTTGTAATTAATGTTTGGTGTTGGTTTTTTGAAGTGTTTTATTTACTAATATGTACCTTCCCTACAGCTCCCTTTTCTTATGGACATTGATCCAAACTGGGTAAAGTGTCCCTATTTTTATCCGTGGGGTTTAACTTGTAAATATAAAATCGGTCCTTGTAATCATACCTTGGTCAAAACTTGGGTTCGCAGTAGATTGGCGCCCGTTACTGACCCACGTCCGACTGGGTTCCAGTTTGCTGTTGACCTTTGTACAACCGACCTTGGTTGATTTTTGAAAAATTAACTTTAACTTTAACTGTTCCATTTGTTTAAATATTTGTGGGTAAAGTCTTTATTTTCAAAGTAATGTATCTTGCTTCTCATCCTTTTCCTAACCCCTCTAAGGTATGGCGCGCAAACCGACCTTGTGTCAATACGGCGCGTAAACCGGTTGACATTACCCATCTTAGCCTGAGAAACCTTTGTAAAATATAAAGTCAGTCTCTTGTTTAAAATCAGTCTCTTATTTGTTGTCTTTTGCCCCCCTTCCCAAATACAGAGCGGGGAATAGAGCAGTATGTTATGCTCTATTCCCCGCTTTGGCTTCACATTCAGATGACCTTGACCTACTAAAGGGACTTAGAAAATCTTCGTTTGGTAAAACATTACAACAATATTTCTTCCCTAACCCCCCCCCCCTTATTTTCCCTTTCCCTTACTACAGCTGGGTATAAAAGGAGGGTTTCCACCAGTGATAAAATCATTCTGCTGCTTACACATCACGAGTGCAATTCTGTTCCCGAGATGTCTGACCGCAGGAAGCAACTTTTGCCAAGGAAGGTGGAGCACTCTTCACCTGCTCCGTCATCTGCTCCGCCAGCTCCTTCCATCCTTCGGCAGGCGTTGATTTTATCGTGTATTGTTTCTGAGGAGCCTGCACCACGACCGCAACCACTTCAAGAAAACCTCGTTGCTCCCCCGTCAGCTTCTTCATCTTCTTCATCTTCTTCATCTTCTTCATCTTCGGCTACTTCTTGCTCACCTTCTCCATCACCGAGGAAGGATGAGCAAACACCTGCACCATCTTTGGCTTCACCAGCTCCTTCGCTTCTTCAGCAGGTGCTGGCAAGCATTCTTCCGCCTTCTACACCAGGCTCTTCAACACCATCTGCAAGTCTACTTCCTTCTTCTCCCACCAAACCTTCTACATCTTCTTCAAGTGTTCCTTCCCGTCCTTCAGTAATCTGCATTAACAACGAACCTCCTTCAGAGAAATTTAAACAATTAAAAACCTTGAGACGGCAGTCTATACTTCCTGCACCAAGATGCAGCTACAGTTTTAAAAAAGGTGCAAGGAAAGGGGAACGTTGTGCTAAGTCTTGTGTTTTAAATGAAAAAGAATGCAGATTACATTTAAAACAAAACCACAAGGGTACCGTTTCTCTTTCTACACCGCATCCAACAGTGAGACCGACCAAAATTCGAATTAATAGGCTTTGTAGACATAAACGATACATTTTTGTTAAATCAAAGGGCTTTGCAAAGGTGGTGGTTCAATGTGAAGGTAAATTGTACTATGTAGAGTTGCCTAGAGCCATGGACCTCCACGTCAAAGAACTTACCAAACAGAACTATTTAATTCGAAATGATTCAGGTTTCACTGTGTGGAAAACATTAAAATAAAAAAGATCAAAAAAGTGTATTCCAAATTAAAATAGTTTTTTCCAAATTAAAAAAAAGTGTGGACAACCTATTTACAATCTGTAGCATATGCTGCAGAGTGTAAATAGGTTGTCCACACTTTTTTTTTACAATGTTACAACGACCTTGACCTAGATAACGGACTTAGATATTGTACACTAAGTCAAAGATAAAACTTATAAAGAAAAAGGAGAAATATTATACTAAAAACATTATTCAACAGTAAAGAGGGGAGGGGGTAAGCGGGTATTTAAGCGAGCGATTCGGAATATAACTATTAGTTGTATCGTCATGAGCGTCAACAGCAACACATGGGGAAAGCAAATTAGCGAAGAGGAGTTGTACGCGATTGCTGAGGCTGCTGAAATGACTGAGGTTTATAAGATTGATAAGGTTGCGGAGAATGGTGCTCAGTCTCAACCGCAACAAACTACATCATCGATGCAGTCTACAACGCAACAACCAAGACCCTATCATGTTATCCTGGAGGAGTATAATGAGGCGATGAGGTACGCCTTTACAAAGTGGTGTGGTCAACCGCGTTCTCCTGAACAATGGGAGGAGCACGATGCAGACTTTCGCCTGGTTGCAGACTTAGAACTTGAGCTTCAAAGAACAAAGGCTGCTCAATAGTGAGAAGAGTTATTGTTTACTTTAAAATACAGAGCGGGGAATAGATCAGTTTGCGGTCCAAGTGAGAACCACTTACTGCTCTATTCCCCGTTTGGCAACTTGTTCAGATGACCTTGGAAAATTTTCGTTTGGTAAAAAACAACATTGAAATATATATATATATATATATATATATATATATATATATATATATTTCTTACTAAAATATCTCCTCCCTAAAACTTGCACCCCCACCACTTCCATTGGGTATAAAAGAGACACCTTATCGATGGTAAAATCAGTCTGCTGCTTGTATTCGCCCACCTCAGACACCATGGAGCACATCAGAAAACCAACTTCTGCCGCCTCTTCTTGTACTGTTTCATCTTCTGCTGCCCCATCGATACATGTCCAGGCTATGATTCTATCCCACATTCTTCCAGAGACTGGTAATACTTCGCCAAACTTAAACTCGAGATCTCTCAAAACCGAGAGAAACAATGCTAGTTCTCGGAAAATGAGAACAAGGATCGCTGACCGTTATAAAGTATTAAGAAGCATATTACCATCCTCCAATCCGTATGATTCTAAATTAACCACTATACAAAAGACAATAAAATACATTGCAAACCTTCAATCGCAGCTTCAAGAACCGTCCTCAATTCACAAAGAAGTCTTACACAACCCTCCACCTTTTGAAGCCGTTTTTCTTAAAGAGGATAAGTTAGCGGACCAACATTTTTTCGCTGAAGAACCTTCAGCTTACAAACAAATCTTCCTCATGGATGAAGATCAGGACGAGTAACTATCTTAAAAAAAAAAACTAAAGTCCTTTGAAATACAAAGCGGGGAATAGATCAGTTTGAGGTCAAAGTGAGAACCTCTTACTGCTCTATTCCCCGTTTTGACAATATGTTCAGACGACCTTGACCCACTCACAGACTTAGAAAATCTGCGGATAGGATAGATATGTTAAATAAAACTTTCCTTCTCTACTACCTACCCCCACTCTACTACCTACCCCCCACTCTACTACCTACCCCCACTCTAATGGTATAGGTAAGCGGGGTATTTAAGCGACCGCTCCAGAACTTAGTAATTAGTCAGCTATGGACAGTCAAGCTGGATCATCCAACTTACATAGAGAGCCTAGAAATGTCCGAGAGCAGAAAAGGGTGCTAAAAGTAAATAAAGCATACAAGATACTACATTCAAAACTACCATTTGTTAATCCAAAAATGTCAAGATTATCAATTATACAACACGCGACAAAATACATTAAAACTTTACAAATGGAGTTGGAAAAACCATTGACTTCGCCTCAACTGCCTGATCAACCAATCTCCAACTCAACTCTTAAAGAAGTTTTTCTTGATGATGGTGATGTTGCAATAGAAAAAATTCTTAATGAAATTCTAACATTCGAAATTGATCAATTTGTTTCAACTGACTAAAGATGGTTTGGAAATACTGAACGGAAGAATACAGAACGGGGAATAGATCAGTTTGCGGTCAAAGTAAGAACCACTTACTGCTCTATTCCCCGTTCTGGCAACAGGTGTAAATGACCTTGGGTCTTAGAAAATATTCGTTTGATAAAAAATAATGAAAGATCTTCTTATTTCTTACAACAACAATATCCCTTCCTAACCCCCACCACCACCTAAACTAAGTATAAAGGAGGTTCTCCATCGTTGGTAAAAATTAGTACTCTGCTGAAAATGAGTGCATCCACTCCTTCTATCTCTGCAGCAACTATAATAGTTAGCAGACGGGTCGAAAACATTGATCAGTTGCTTGCTGTAAGGAGATTACTGCTACGGTATCTTGATATAGAGGTTAGTTGTCAATTGTACATGTGGAGATCAACAAGTGAAGTTTATAGTAGCGAAAATGAAGCATTTGAAACAAACTATAGTAGAAAGTTATATAAAATCTTTGGCAATATGGTAAGGTTAGTCGATAATGGATGGAACATTAACATAACATTTTATATTGTTCCAAACCTGTAACTAAAGCAAAAAAAAACAAAAAAAAAAAAAAAAAAACGATGGGTATATAAGCCCGATGTTGCAGAGACAATTATCACTTTGGTTCTGAATTGCATCAAGAGAGCATACAAAGCGAGGCATGGTATACCTCCACTATATTGACTCTACTGCTAAAGCGGATACTTTTATCCAGCTTGTTTACCAACTGTTAACGGAGTACCAACATGTTCAGGTCAAAGGATTGGATATTCGTGGAACAGAAGAAGTAAAAATAGATGTAAAACCAATCCCTTTGAAGAAAAAAATTGACCAATTATTACGAGAAGGCTACATCCTGTGCCTTTATTACACAACCTCATAAACTACATAAAAGGCCAAAGGGGGGGGGGAATACAGAACGGGGAATAGATCAGTTTGAGGTTTGAATAAGAATCTCTTACTGCTCTATTCCCCGTTCTGGTAATAGGATAAGGTGACCTTGACCCACTTACAGGACTTAATCATTTGTGTTACAATAATACCTCTTCCCTATCACTTTTCCCTACCACTTGCACTTTCAACACTTACCCCCACCACCACCAAAATCAGGTATAAAAGGTGGTTTCGTATTAGTGGTAAAACCAGTCTGCTACTTGGAATCATGTCGCCCAGAGATAACATTTTCCCTTCTAAGAAGACTATACTGGAATTGATTCAAAATATTCCAGTAAATATAAACGAAGATGAAGACGAAGACGATTCAGAGATGGAAGATGAACTATTTAGTGATCTTGAACTACTGAGTGAGTTTGCGAGCAGTGAACCATATCTTGGAGAGATGGAGCTGTTGGAGCTGTTGACTGACGACGACGACGACGATGATAATGAACCAGAATGTCATCATCAGTTGCTCTGTTTGGAGGAAATGGACCTTGTTGATAGTGAAACCCCTCCAAGCAGTATTAATATCGATGATGTAGTTCTAGATCCAGTCACAGGGAACTTTTGTGTTCGTCGTCGCTTATTTAGTGATATGAGCTCATCATCATCATCATTATCATCGGAAGAATCTGAATAAGTCTTTGTTGTCTTCAAATAGTTTACTTTAAATACAAAGCGGGGAATAGATCAGTTTGTGGTTATAGTGAGAATCACTTACTGCTCTATTCCCCGTTTTGGTAATATCGTTGTATGACCTTGACCCATTTACATGACTGAAAAAGTGGGGTAACTTATACATTTAATGGTGGGGGAACGTCTATTTAAAGACGATGCAACAGTGTATATTTATCATATCAGCATTATGAACCCACCAGGAAACTCCGTTTGTTACAGCTTTCCCCTCCTCGATATCGATGATGTGATAAAACTTACATCAATAACAAAACGGTTTGAAATCGAAAGGCGACTAATAAAAGTCGATGTAATTCCACATGATCTTCGTTCTGCAATGTTGACCATCGAATATGTTAAAGATGAATCTACAACTGAAGATCCCTATTGTTTTATGAAATTTTTAGTTGATCGAGATGCAATGTGTACAATCCGACTTCACATCCGAGTTTAAAATCTATCAAATGTTCCTGTTGGGGAAAATTGCCTTAGTTAAATACAGAGCGGGGAATAGATCAGTTTATGGTTTAATATGAAATCATTTACTGCTCTATTCCCCGTTTTGGAAAATATGTTCAATGACCTTGACCTAAATACAAAACTTTGTAGCCTTCAGCTACAATAGTAAATATAAAATGCAAAAAAAATTGTAAACTTAACGTAATACGTACCCCCACCACTTTTGCTAGGGTATAAATAGAGGGGCATTTGCAGTGTTGTTCATTATTGCCTGGACCTTTGTGGAGATCGCACCTACATTATGCATCGCTGCGATATTTGCAAGTCTTCATTTAAGGATGAATTTCTTTTAATGATTCATAATGAACTAAAACATAACAACAACCAAGATGAAAAATATGAAGAAGAAGAATTGAAAGAAATAGATCAAATGTTAGCTCAACACCAACATTCCAGACCAACTGTAATTCAATATGCACCATCAACATCGACTTCTACCTCTGCTCTGTCTACACTTCACCTTCCTTCAACATCATCAGCTGCATCGACTTCTACGCCTGCTCTGTCTACACTTCATCGTCCTTCAACATCATCAGCTGCATCGAGTTCTACGCATGCTCTGTCTACACTTCACCGTCCTTCAGCATCAACAGCAGTAAATGTAGAACTACATGCCCGAGCACTTCCGGGTAATGT
Organism: Allygus modestus; assembly: GCA_963675035.1. NCBI lineage: Eukaryota > Metazoa > Arthropoda > Insecta > Hemiptera > Cicadellidae > Allygus > Allygus modestus. The sequence continues at coordinate 350,238,230 of OY776112.1, forward strand.
AGTAACCCACTTTAAAATTGACAATGCAAAATTACAACTCGAAGAATTTTTAAATAACGCAAAAGGATTGGTAAGTAAAACTCTGCAAAATGAATTAAAAAGATTAAATTTTATCAAATTTGGCCTATTACTAGATGGTTTATTTACAAACATTCAGAATGAAACTTCACCGAGAGGGTTTTTAACAAAAAACCGAACTATTATGTTTTCGTCAGATATTGATTCAATCGTATCTGAATGTTTTGAAGAGCTAATGACAAAAATACAAGAACATGAAGGAAGAGGCTCTGGATGGAGTTTGTTAAGCATCACAGGGCTAGACTTAAGAGTACACAAACACGGCTATGGAATTCGAGGAAGTAGCTACATCCCTCTACCAACAAAGATTAGAAATACCTTATCCTGCGTCAACGTACAAAATCAAGATACTGAGTGTTTTAAATATGCTATGTTGGCCAAATATGTAACAATTCATCCGGAAAGACCAAGTCACTATTATGAAGAAGTACAACATAGATATAATTTTCAAGGGATGACTTACCCTGTTGCTATAACAGACGTTTCAAAATTTGAAAAACAAAATCCTTCAGCTTCTGTCAACCTATTCGGATTGGATTCGTCAAACAATGTGTACCCCTTGCGTATAACACCAAATGAGCGCAGAGATCATACCGATTTGTTATTGATTACTAAAGGCGATATTTCACACTTTGTGTATATCAAAAAATTTGAAAGTCTTGTTTCTAAACAATTATCTAAGCATGAAAAAAAGATGACAATTTGCAAAAGATGTTTTTGTCATGTAGGCAAACCATTAAAAAGGGGAGGTTCAGAATGGTTAGTAGAACATCAAAGGTTATGTAATGGAAACTATGAGGTTAGAGTTAAATTGCCACATCCCAGCAGAGCGCAGATAAAATTTGATAAAGTAATACAACAATACCGTGTACCTGTTGCTGTATACGCTGATTTTGAAGCGTCTTTACTTCCGCTCGAACCTCAAGAAGAGAACGTAACAAGAAGGAGCAAATACCAGCAGCACACACCAAACAGCTATTGTTTAATAGTAAAGTCCACGCTTTCTGAAGATAATCTTTGTAAATATGAACTGTCGTCTACGCCGAAAATTTATCGTGGTGAAGAAGCAGCTCGACACTTTGTCGATGATTTATATAACATAGCTGAAAAGGTGGAAGAAATGTATAGAAATGTGTTACCGATGACACCTATGACTGAAGGTGAACTTCAACAACATGATTCAGCAACAACATGTTATCTGTGTACTAACACCTTTACACCGGATAATATTAAAGTGCGAGACCATGATCATCTTACAGGAGCTTACAGAGGTGCAGCCTGTAACTCTTGCAACTTAAACTACAAACTTCCAAATTTTATCCCCGTTGTTTTACATAATCTTAGTGGATACGACTCTCACTTTATAATCCCGGAATTAGGGAGAGATAATGGAGCAATAGATGTCTTGGCAACAACCATGGAAAAATTTATTAGCTTTTCTAAAAAATCGGCAATATAAAACTTAGATTCATTGATTCCTATAGATTTATGCCTTTCAGCCTTATGAAATTATCAGAAAATTTAAGAAGAGAAGATTTGATCGAAACAAGCAAAATTGTACCAAACAGTAAAATGAATTTGGTTCTTCGAAAAGGAGTATTCCCATATGATTACATAGATGGACTGCATAGATTTGATGAAACATTACTACCTCCACCAGAACACTTCAAAAACAAACTTAATGATTCGGAAATATCACTTGAGGACTATCAACACGCACGTCGAGTATGGAACGAGTTAGATATGATGACCTTAGGAGATTACTCGGACTTTTATGTCAAACTAGATGTAACTCTTCTTTGTGATGTAATGGAAGAATTCCGAAACACCTGTTTTGCTGCATACGGTTAGGACCCTCTACATTCGTATACTTCACCAGGATTAGCTTGGCAAGCCATGTTAAAAGAAACAAAATGCAAACTCCAACTTTTAACAGACATTGACATGGTTTTAATGGTTGAAGCTGGAGTAAGAAGCGGATTGACCCAAAGTGTTACCAGACATGTCAAAGCCAACAACAAATACCTTCCCGATTACGATGAAACCAAACTGTCAACCTATTTAGGATATTTCGATGCAAATAACCTGTACGGATGGGCAATGTCAAACCCACTTCCTTTTGATAACTTTAAATGGATTAATCCCGACTCTATTGGCGATATTTTACAAATTCCGAAACATGGTGGCACTGGATATATTTTGGATTGCGATTTTGAATACCCAGAAAATTTACATGATCTTCATTATGACCTTCCACTTCTTGCTAAAACAGAAATTTCACCAATTGGAAAACACCCCAAATTAATGATGACATTAAATAATAAACAACGCTACGTGGCTCACTTTTGGGTGGTTCAACAAGCTATCGAATTAGGACTACGTCTAACAAAAATTAATAGAGTTTTGGAATTTTCTCAATCATGCTGGTTGAAACCCTACATTGATTCAAATACCATCAGAAGAGCAGCAGCTACATCAGACTTTCAAAAAGATTTTTTTAAATTAATGAATAATGCGATATTTGGAAAAACATTGGAAAACAAAAGAAGACACAAAAATGTTAAACTTGTTACCGACGCAAAAAAATTACAGAAACTAGTACAGCAGCCAAATTTTGGAACATCTATAATTATTAATGAAAAACTTGTAGCAGTGTCCATGAAGAAGACGAGTGTGAAGATGGATCGTCCTTTGTATATAGGCATGTCAATCTTGGACATCTCAAAAACACACATGTACGATTTTCACTACAACAAAATGGTGGCGTTCTACGGAAGAGAAAATATATCTATTACATATATGGACACTGACGCTTTCATATATCGCATAGTAACATTGGACATGTATAAAGATTTACGTACATTTATTTACAAGAACGATTTTGATTTCTCCGATTATCCAAAAGATCATCCAAACTACGACAATGACAGACACAAAAAAGTACTAGGCAAATTCAAGGATGAGGCTAATGGTGTTCTGCTTGAAGAGATTGTTGCACTGATGTCTAAACTATATTCTTTGAAACTCTATAATGAAAAAGAAGAAGAAAAGAAGAATAGCTATATTAAGAAAGCTAAAGGTGTAAAGAGTTTATATTTAAAGAAGAAAGTGCATTTTGAACACTACAAGCAATGCTTATTTGAAGATAACATCATTACAGCTAAATTCAACACCATCAGAAGTTTTAACCATCAGCTGTACAGCGTGACTGAAGTTAAAAAGGCGCTATCCTGTAATGACGACAAAAGACAAACCCTTCCAGACAAAATCAACACATTGCCATTCGGCCACTACTCCCTCAACCCTATTGACGAGTAACCTTTTCATCGTCCTAGATCCTTTATCCTTTTCCTTTCCGTAAAAAAAGGGGAAACACAGCAATGTTAAGCTGTGTTTCCCTTTTTTTTACACAAGTTTTGAATGACCTTGAACTATATGTATATATAAGCAGATTTATACCAAAGAATATTTAATACCATATCAGCTGCCTTCGTGAAACCATCATGTCAGACCTGAAGGAGAAGATTATTAATGAACTACACAAACCTGCAAGAATAAAGTTTCCAAGAAGAAATACTGTTATAAAAGGGATAAATGATCTATATCAAGCGGATCTAATTGAAATGCGACCGCATAGCAGAATAAACAAAGGATTTAAATATATACTCACAATTATTAATTGTTTTACAAAAGTTGCAGACGCTTTGCCTCTAAAGGACAAGACTGGTAAAAGTGTAACAGAAGCCATGGAAATAGCCATAAAAAGAGATAAAAACAAAATTAAACATTTACAAACTGATGATGGAACAGAATACTTTAATACAAACTTTGCACAGTTAATGAATAAATATAAAATAAATCATTATTCTACAAATTCAGAGAAAAAAGCTGCTATTGTAGAAAGATTTAATAGAACCTTAAAAGGAGCACTGTATAAACAATTTTCAAAAAAGAGGTTCTTACGTATGGTATGATGTTTTACCACAATTAATAAATGATTATACAGTAGAACCTCGCTACGACGACCCTCGATAAGACAAAAACCTCGATAATGAGTCTGATTTTCTAATCCCCATGAATCTCCCATAACGCTCAATGTTATAAATACCTCTATAACACGCCTCATTTTCAAATAAATACCTCGATAGCACGTCTTTTTGTAATTTCATATTACTGATAAATAAACCTCTATAGCGCGTCTTTTCAAATAACTGAACCTCTATAGTACGACACCCACCTCAATAACACGCTTCTTTGGGTAAGTGAACCTTTATTACACGACTCTAACCTCAATAGCGCGCCGTTTTGCGTTACGGAACCTTTATAGCACGACTAAACCTTTCTCAGGCATAGTTCCCACGGTTAGAACGGATGTTTTGAAGTAAACAACAACGTCTTGGGCTCAGGTCTCACAGGAAAACCCCTTCCCCACCCCCTTCCCATTCCGGCCTTTCCTTGTCTTATAGTGTACAGTTCGGTTTTATTACCTAAGTCCAGTTCTTCTAAGTTAAATTTTTATTTTGTTAACATTACAGTATTTTATTGTGTATTTCACAATGGGTTAAGGTTTACTGTATTTCGAGCTCATTAACCCTATACTGTACTTTAGTGAACTGAGACTGTTGATTTTTTTCTTACTGTCGCAATAATAAAGAAGTTTGTTTTACTTGTACGTTTGTTCTTTTATTTATGACTGATTTATACAGTAATATTCTACTTAAAACACAACTTTATTAGAAATGTTTCATAACAAATGTGCTTGGTATAGCAAAAAGTCTGTGACCTCGATAACACGTCTTGTTCTGAAAACCACCTTGATAGCACGACCCTCAATTACAAGTGCACCTCGATAAGAAGACTATTTTAGAGATCCCCTTGAGAGTCGTGTTATCGAGGTTCTACTGTAACAACAGGTTTCATAGAACTATTGGTATGAAACCTAACAAAGTAAATAGAAGAAATGAAAAAGATGTATTAAAACGCATAAAGAAAAATACAAAGCCTAAAGTAGAAAAAATGCAGCCAAGAAAATTTAATGTAAGTGATAAAGTACGGATTAGTAAATATAAAGGAGTGTTTACCAAGAAATACCTTCCCAATTGGACAAATGAAGTTTTTACAGTGTATAAAGTGCAACCGACTGTACCTGAAACGTATATCCTAAAAGATAACAAAGGAGATTTGTTGCAAGGTGCATTTTATGGACATGAAATGTTAAAGTCAACAGTAGGTGATGTATATCTTGTTGAAAAAGTGTTACAAAGAAAAAAGGACGCAGTTAAAGTGCGGTGGTTAGGGTTTAACAAAACTGAGGATTCATGGATACCTATAAAGGACTTGGTTTAATGCAAGCAACTCATTTCATCGTTAACCTTTGAGCAGGATGGAGATTATTCACCATAAGGATCGATTCAATATTAATAACATAGATGATTTAACTGTGGATAACGTTAAAATCAACAATGGTAAACACGGTAGTTTACTTCCAAACACTGTTCGATGTATAGTAAGTGGCCCCTCAAACTGCGGAAAGACCAATGTTGTCTTTAATTTGATCACTAATCCGCAGGGATTAAGGTTTAATAACCTATATATTTTTTCAAAGTCTCTACAACAACCAAAGTATCAATTGCTGGATAAAATCCTATCTGATGTGTCTGATGTTAAATTTTACAAATTTAACGCTAGTGATAGCATTATGCAACCAAACGAAGCGAAACCGTATTCTGTATTTATATTTGACGATGTATCTTGTGAAAATCAGGATACTATTAGAAACTACTTTGCCATGGGAAGACATAATAACATCGACAGCATATATATAGGACAAACTTATAGCAAAATCCCAAAACAACTTATCAGAGATAATGCAAATATTCTAATTGTATTCAAACAAGATGATACTAACCTAAAACATATATATAACGATCATGTGAATGCGGATATGCCATTTGAAAAGTTTAAAGAGCTTTGCGGAAAAGCATGGGCGGAAAAGTATGGATTTTTGGTTATTATGAAAGATCAAGCTATAAAAGATGGTCGTTATAGAATAGGTTTTGATAAATTTGTTTTAATACACTGATTAGCGGTATTACTGTACAAGTCGTCAAGGTGTGAAGATGGTTAACCAGGAAAAGCTATTAAAGGAAATAAAATCACTTAGTGATTCTATTAGACAAAAAAACCGAGCTTTAAAATCAGGTATAAATGAAAGAGAGCAATTTTTAGAAACAACATTCAAACCTGTTACTGAACCTTTAAAGCGATTAGCACAAAATATGGAAAAACCTTCAATTCGCTTCGAAGGAGACAAAATGCTACCAATTTCCAAATATGAAGAAGAATTTCAGAATGATGAAAGTTTTGGCCAGTTACAAACATCTGAAGAAAGCGACGAGTATGAAGAAAGCGGAGATATAGAGGATTTAAAGGAAAAGGACATTTCAGAAGATACAAGTACAGAAGATACAAGTGTAGAAGATACAAGAGCAGAAGAAGAGGATATTAACCCATCCAACTTAAGCAAATTAGGAACGGATATCATGTTTAAAGGAACTCTTGGAAGAACATATACGTTAAAAATGTTACACGCCGCACATGCTAATCGAAATTTTCATACCTATGGAGCTAGAATAGAGGATAAAGGATTAATGATTGGAGATAGCAAGTTAGATATAAACGAAAATGATGATATAGTTATTGGAGATAAGAAATATAAAGTTACAAAAGGTTTGTTTGAACTTATCTTTAAAAATAATCCTGGTAAATATACTAAAAGGGATTTACAATTGTTTAAAAATATATTAGAGTATACAAACGCACATAGAAAGAAGTATTCCAAAGACCTACCTATTCATAGAAATCGGTCAATAAAATATACAAGTATTATATCTAGTCTTTTCCCCTCGAAATCAAAAAAAGCTCAAATTAAAAGAAGAGCTTTATCTTCTGCTGAATTAAATGTTTTGCATAAAAAGAGAAAAACAACTGATCCTACCACATCTGGAAGGGGATTATTGAAAAATTTGTATAAAACTAATATAATATACTACAACGATATAAATAAGTTAGTTGATCGAATGAGGTTATTACATGAAGCTATGGAAGCCGGGCACACTGGTTTAGAAAACGAATGGGTAGCTTTGGTTGATGAACTGCGAAAACAAGGAATAATTGTTCAGTAGACGTACATATATAATAAGAACCTAAACGATAGCGATTCAGTTACATCATGAGTGTAGACAAGTTTGGACGGTATTCCGAGTTTGGAGTAAAATCTGAATATAGTGAAAAAAGAGCTGGGTTTCCGTTAACACCTGATGGCAACTATAATTTTGAAGGAAAAGTAATTCAAAATGTTGGTGATCCGCTTTTGTCTTCTGATGCGGTTACGGTAAAATACATGGATAAAAGAACCCCAACTGTACACGAAGATCATTGGGGGTTTTCCGGTAAAAGGTTAAGCAATATACAACATCCCGTTTATGATGGGGAAGCAGTAAATTTCGCTACTCTAAAATTGTTAACGATTTACAAAAGGAATGAAACTGACACAAGCTATGATGTAAAAAAATTAAAATTATCAAATGTAGGTGATTGTGAGCAGGATGGAGACGCTGTAAATAAGAAAATGTTTGATATTGTACACAAGAAATGGACTACGGAATATGAAAAACATTTGGAAAGGTTTGGTGCAGCTCTATTCCATTATATCCATCGGGCTTCAGGAAGAGATGCAGCTTCAGATATTGACAGTCACAATTATTTAGACTGGAAAAATATACACAATCCAGAGAAACTTAATCATCGACATAAACCGTCTGAGCCTTCTAAAGTCAAGACATTAGGAAAGGGGGATAAAGTGAATGTGATTAATGAACCAACAGAAAACAATGAAGATTACATAAGAGAAAAAAGAATTTAAAATACCCCCATGATAAGGGATAAAGCATCAGTCATATTCGAGAGACGATACAGAGAGGATGATGGAATCCAATATTACTGCGTGGAGTTTAATATCTCAAGAGCCGAGATTTCCCCAAGGAGTGTTGACAGATGGTTTTGTTCAACGGTTTGATAGATATATGGATTGGGAACAACTTTCCATACATTACCTCTTCACAATGACTATGTTAAGAATTTATTTTCACAGAGTTAACTGGATCCATATTTTACAAAGACAACAGTTTTCAGAAGACTTCCTCGTAGAGATGACATCAAATTTTAATAACTGTTGGGAAGTAATAAGTAAATATCAAAATCTCTCTGAGAATTACATTGACAATTTTAAAGATAAACTAGACTGGGATGTGTTATTCAATTACCAACGATTTAGTGGCAAGTTTCTAAGGAAACATGACAACTATTTAAAGTTTATTCATTTTACCGAAGACAACGATACCATCACCAGCGGAGAAACATCTGGAACATCTTCAATTACACCTTATTTCAATTTTTACTACTTCTATTTAATATGTCTACATTTAATTAATAAATCCATTTCTATATAATAAATGGATTTTAAACAGTATATAATACAAGAAACCAAAACTGATATTACATTCATTGTAAAACATTTATAGAGTGCACCTACTGATTGTAGGTTTTGCTATAAATAGTCTTGTCGAGGGTTAAACGCATCAGTCATAATCGAGAGAGATTACAGAGAGGAAGGGGAATAGCATCAACAGCATTTTCTCTATTAAGTAAACCGGTTGGAGCTATAGTTAACAAGGCGATTGATTTATTACCTGTGGAATTACATTTACCTGGAGGATATCAATATTGTGGTCCTGGAACCAAATTAGAGAAACGTCTTGCTAGAGGAGATCCTGGAATAAATAAGCTCGATCAGGCTTGTAAACAGCACGATATAGCGTATTCCAAATTTGGTGATACTAAAAATAGATCAATAGCAGATAGAGCACTTGCTGAGAAAGCTTGGCAAAGAGTAAAATCTAGTGACGCATGTATTGGTGAAAAAGCAGCGTCTTTAGCAGTAACAGCAGCAATGAAAGCAAAAACTACGTTTGGAGGAGGAAAGAGAAGAAGGCGTGGGAAAAAGGAGGTAATATCAGAAGAAAACGTCGATCTACCAGTGGTAAAGCTAAAAAGAAACCAACAATATGGTCAATGATAAAAAAGGGAGGAGGATTATACCTAAGACCGTATCGTGTGTATTAAATAAGAAAGAGCAATTAATAATTAAAAACAAAGAATTAACCAATGAAGAACTGATTACATATGCTTCTTGTTTGAAAATCCCATTTTTTAGAGGAGTATTTATGAAAGATGAATTACCGGTTAAAATGTGGAAAAATGAGACTGGTATTGTAAATTTGGATAATAGTGAAGGATTAGGCACTCATTGGGTGTGTTACAAGAAACTTGGGAAAACCATTTATTATTTCGACAGTTTTGGAGACCTTCCACCACCGAAAGAACTTCAACGATACTTTCGTGCGGCAGAAAATGTTTTTTACAATCATACAAGAAAACAACCTGATGATACATCCATTTGCGGTCATTTATGTTTAGGCTTTTTAGCTAAAAGTGTTAGTCAACTTTAAGATGTCCTCGTATACAGTGTCATTAACCGGTAACTCATGTACTTTGCGCAGTATTCTGTTTCCAGCGCTACGTTTGCAAAAAGGAAGACTATGGGAAGCCGCATTATTGGATTTAACAACATATAACTCTATTCCAAACGTTAGTGAAGGAATTAATAACAAAATACATTATTACAAGACAAAAGATGATAAAGGAAAGTATTCAGCTTTGGAAGAATTCAGTTTACCAACAGGAGCTTATGAAATTGATAATATAAATGAAGTTATACAAAAACATATGGGAAAAGAAAATATAACGATAAAAGGCAATAACAATACAATGAAAGCCGAAATTACTTCTAAGTATTATATTGATTTTAGTCAAGAACATTCAATTGGTAGTTTATTGGGGTTTTCTAAGGAAACAAAAGTATTAGAACCTAATAAAACTCATTCTGGGAATAAAACTGTGACGATCATCAAAGTTAATAGCATAGACATTACATGTAACATTATACAAGGATCCTACAGAGATGGAGAAAATCGTCATATATTACACACATTCTACCCATCAGTTGCACCGGGTTTCAAGATAGTAGAAAAGCCTCAAAACCTTGTGTACCTACCGTTAAACACCAGTTTCATTTCAGACATCGTGCTGAACATAGTGGATCAAGACGGAAACCTTATTGACTTTAGAGGAGAAGCTATTACTGTAAGAATACATATAAAATCATCCGCTTAGACAATGGGGTTATCATTTAAAAAGAGAGAGCCAACCAGCAAAGAGGTCAGTAGCTTATCAGCTGTAGAAGGATTAACAAGTGACAACATTCGTTTTCTAGAAGAAATTGGATTAAAGGTCATTAACAATGGATATACTGGATATAGCGCAGGGTCCAACATTCGACGAGACCTTATGGGAAAAGGAATATCACACGCACAACCCTTACGCTTCGTCCAAATTAAACAATAACGATGAAATTAGGATTCCTATACAGCAACAAGACATTTATACTCTTCCATGCGAAAGTTATTTATATATTGAAGGAAAAGTAACAAAAACTGATGGTACTGCTGGAACCACTGTTCCGTTCATAAATAATCCTATGGCATTTTTGTTTGACGAGATTAGATATGAAATTTCAGGAGTTACAGTCGATTCAACAAAAAAGGTTGGAATTTCCAGTACATTGAAAGGATTAGCATCTTTAACACCAAATGAGAAGAATCTGTTAGCTGTTGCAGGATGGGTTGCACCTGACAAAAGTACAATCGCTCCTGACTCTTCGGGAAACTTTGATTTCTACGTACCTTTAAGATTACTCCTAGGATTTGCTGAAGACTACAGAAGAATAATAATAAATGTAAAACAAGAACTAGTTTTATTAAGATCATCAAACGATAATGATATTATTAAAGCAGCTACTGGAACAACTGATGCCAATTTAGACTGGAAATTAACATTAGACAAGATTGTTTGGAGAGTACCACATGTGCGACTAAATGATGAACACAGGATTACATTATTAAGAAAGTTAAAATCCGATCGAGACATTGTAATGCCATTCAGAAGCTGGGAGTTTCATGAATACCCCGTTTTACCTACAACACAACGGCATACATGGACTGTAAAAACTTCTACTCATTTGGAAAAAGCGAGATATGTAATATTTGGCTTACAAACGAAGAAGAAAAGTATAATAACTGAAAATGCTGGTGAATTTGACCATTGTAAATTAACAAACTGTAAAGTGTTCCTGAATTCACAATTCTTTCCCTACGACAACTTTAATATTTCTTTTGATAAAAAAAGGTACAGTGTTTTATACGATATGTACGCTAGGTTCCAAAATTCATACTACGGCAAAACAAATACACCTCTACTATCTCCCGTACAGTTTGAATCGAAAGCTCCGATTGTTGTAATTGATTGTTCCAAACAAAATAAATCTGTAAAATCGTCTAGTGTTGATATAAAAATAGAAATGGAATTTCAAGAAAACGTAATGCTAAACCTTAAACAATAACATATAGAAACAAGAATATATGTGGAAAGGATTCATTCCACATATATTGTAAAGACAGTATTGTAAAACGTTGTACCACCACCGGCACCGCCACTGTCGCTAACCTATAAATAGCGGAGCAACAATGCAGGTCTTCAGTTGATCGTCTATCGTCGCATGGGTAACATCTTCTACAAAATGAGTTCTCCATCTGTTGTACAAGGTGATGCAGAGGTAGCACCGTTATTGGAACGTGATAATACTAGTGAAGAAGAAATCATCAAGGAAATAACTGCATTTTTAAAGTTTGGTAAAAGAGATAGAGAGGAGGAAAGTAATGCAGACCCATCAAAGGTAGTACCAAAGAGGAAGAAGAAAGTTGAAGAAAATATTCCTCCTCACATTTTAACTGAAGTTTTTTTGCGAATCTTTTACCCCATCTCAGCATGCATCAGTAAAAGTGTATCAGTTGGATTGATGAAGTCATTGGATTATTCCCCTACAGTAATACTACACCATGGAACAAAAAAGGTTTTATTTTCGCAAAATGCTTGGGAGTCATTTTTGAAACATGTACATTTAATAGAATGTTATTTAACTAACAGTTTGTGTGGAAGGAAAACACATATTCGACTTTTGGATTGTGACAATGAAATCGATATTGTTAAACATCGTGGACAACTACAAGTGCGAATTAGAGACTTGACTCAACATGAAAATAAGATTCTACTGTCACGTGAAGAATTCTACGTTTTAAACTACGCAACAGAACCTATTACAAGGTACATGAGACAATTGGTATTTGCAAGCGCTATTATTAAAGAATATTTGGTCGATACTTTGGAAAAACAACCTGATAGCACCATCGTGTACGGACCTGTGGATACATCTATTTTTAATAGAATACCTCATGAAGTTTGCATGTGGAGAAAGTTAAAGGATTTTGAACCACTTGTAGAAATCGCTACAGAAGCTACAGAAGAAACAACACAGGAAGAAGAAACGGAGAAACAAGAAGAAGAAAACGAAACACAAGAAGAAGAAGAAGTTAAAAAAGACTAAAGTTTGACTTAGTAAAGAAGAACACACGTGGGGTAGGCCTATTGGGGACGGTGCCCACGTTAAATATACACCAACGCGCCTGCAACTGTACGGCCTGGTATTTAACCTACCGTGGTGTGGAAAACAGTTTACTTGATCGCTAGGTGCCATGATGAGCGGAGGGGATGAAGAAGTGAGTGTAAAGCCTTGTGTAATAGAATTTCAAGCATTTCGAAATAATGATGATAGGTTTATTATCAAGGAATTAGTAATTTTAGACTTGCTTACATTTGTAGCCTACCCATTCACGTTTGATGCTCCTTTTTCTTTTAACAAACTTAACACCAAAGCAAAAAGTACAAACAAATGGATAACAAACTACTTTCATCACATACATTGGTATGAAGGATTTATAAGCTACAGTAATCTGCACAGTATTATGTTTAACTTTTGCAAACAATATTCACATATATACACAAGAGGATTAGAAAAAAAGAACTGGATACAAAAGTACACGCACGGTGATGTTTTCGATATAACTATCAGTAAGGACTTTAACATTAATCTCGGTAATATTTGTGTCGCTGCAAAAGATCTTAAACACGGCCAAACAAACTGTGCATTGTACAACGCGTATCGCTTGGCTGCTTACTTGAAACAAACGCAGGAATGTGGTGGGGGTAGCGGGGCCTATAAATACGAGGAGACAGCACCGCTCCAGCACGAGTATTATTCGAGACTCCGAAGAGGCAACATCACAGAAGACACCACAACCACCACTGACGAAGATGGCATCACAACAGTTTCTACAAACACTGGTTGATCAATTCAACACTCATTCAAAATCCGACCTTCTGCTAACTAAAAAGTGTTCAGAACTAAAAGAACAAAAACACTACATTATTCATAACATCAAGAAAGTGGAAACCACACATGGAGAAGCAATTCTAGTTTCATTGAGCGAAGGACCTTTCTCTCTAGGAGATGAGCCGAAGTTTCAAGTATTTCTTCCAAAACGATTTGTTCAACTGCTACAAAATGAAGATTTGCGAGATATTCAACCGGGGACGTTGTATTTGGTATCACACGGTGTAAGCGGCAAAAACTCGACGGAACTCACTCTGCACATCACGCATCCTTGTACATAATGTCTTTGTTTGTATTTTTCTGTTTGTATTTCTAGTCATCAATGTTAGACTTAAGCTTATTGTATTGTAAGATGTTTGTTTAATAAAGAAAATATAAAAAAATATATAAAAAAATAAAAAAATAAAAACAGCAACACAGCAGTATATTATTTTATATACTGCTGTGTTGCTTTTTTTTAAAATTCAAATGGATGACCTTGAACTTTCATTCAGGGTTAACTTATGAAGAGGTATAAAAGAGAGGGAGCAGTGAAGTTAGTCTCAGTCTTGTCTAACACACGCTGCAGCTAACATGTCGGTGCCACCTATGAACAATTTATTTTTCGATAACAATTTGAAGACATATTGTTGCGAGTTACAATGTTTTAAAATACCAGGCGATCAAGTTGACGGGAAAGCTTGTCGTAAGTGCAAGTGTTTCAGCTATTGCATATGTAGATGTAAAACGTATCAAATGAACCGACAAGATAAAATACAAGAATTACGCCGAAGGATTGCATTACTGTGGCGGCGAATGTAGTAGCAACCATCTGCCTCGCACCAGCTGCCACCTGCCGCCTGCCATCTGCCGTCCGCCATCTGCTCCGCCCCACCACACTTTTACCCCCACCATTTTGTTTGATACCAAAACGCTAGCTAGCGAATAGTCAGTACACCTCCGGCTCTTGACCAGTGTACATCGAGCTCTCTGTTGAAATGTCCATCAAAATTAGGTGTATTCATTATGACTCTATTCATCTGGCGACTTTCCAAGACCTCGAGGTTTTTAATGAAGAGTTAAGACTTCTCATTGCGTCCGGCTACGATTTATCTTTGGAACTTTACGCATCAAAAAACAACATGGACTCTGCGCAGGAATCGAAGTATCTACCGTCTTTCATCAGAAAGCGAAGTGATGGCCGCATCTCGTCCGGATCAACAACATCGATGACAACGAACAACGGGGAACTATTGTAAACATGAATTATTGTAAATAAAATAAAGTAATAAAATAAAGTAATATTTGTAATAGTACTACCTCGCACTCGTATCATTCGATTGTTTCATTCGATATTTCTTATCGATTAACTATCGAATCACAATCGATTTTACGAGTGCGAGGTAGATTTTTTTAAAAAAACTTCACCGTGACCTTGAACTTTGAACTTTACCTCATTACGTCACAAAACCGCCTACGTCACTGGCTCAGCCTCAGATGACGTATTTTTTCACTCAGCGCATCCGGTCACTGACCGGATGTGACGTCACTTCCGGCGCAAAACCGGCAAACCCACACTACTGACCTGATAACGTCCACATCCAAGCTGAGGGCTCCACCTGCCGGGTTCTGTAAGCTCCATTGCTAACATATAGACCTGATAACGTCCACATCCAAGCTGAGGGCTCCACCCGCCGGGTTCTGTAAGCTCCATTGCTAACATATAGACCTGATAACGTCCACATCCAAGCTGAGGGCTCCACCCGCCGGGTTCTGTGAGCTCCATTGCTAACATATAGACCTGATAACGTCCACATCCAAGTTGAGGGCTCCACCCGCCGGGTTCTGTAAGCTCCATTGCTAACATATAGACCTGATAACGTCCACATCCAAGCTGAGGGCTCCACCCGCCGGGTTCTGTAAGCTCCATTGCTAACATATAGACCTGATAACGTCCACATCCAAGCTGAGGGCTCCACCCGCCGGGTTCTGTAAGCTCCATTGCTAACATATAGACCTGATAACGTCCACATCCAAGCTGAGGGTTCCACCCGCCGGGTTCTGTAAGCTCCATTGCTAACATATAGACCTGATAACGTCCACATCCAAGCTGAGGGCTCCACCCGCCGGGTTCTGTAAGCTCCATTGCTAACATATAGACCTGATAACGTCCACATCCAAGCTGAGGGCTCCACCCGCCGGGTTCTGTGAGCTCCATTGCTAACATATAGACCTGATAACGTCCACATCCAAGCTGAGGGCTCCACCCGCCGGGTTCTGTAAGCTCCATTGCTAACATATAGACCTGATAACGTCCACATCCAAGCTGAGGGCTCCACCCACCGGGTTCTGTGAGCTCCATTGCTAACATATAGACCTGATAACGTCCACATCCAAGCTGAGGGCTTCACCCGCCGGGTTCTGTAAGCTCCATTGCTAACATATAGACCTGATAACGTCCACATCCAAGCTGAGGGCTCCACCCGCCGGGTTCTGTAAGCTCCATTGCTAACATATAGACCTGACAACGTCCACATCCAAGCTGAGGGCTCCACCCGCCGGGTTCTGTAAGCTCCATTGCTAACATATAGACCTGATAACGTCCACATCCAAGCTGAGGGCTCCACCCGCCGGGTTCTGTAAGCTCCATTGCTAACATATAGACCTGATAACGTCCACATCCAAGCTGAGGGCTCCACCCGCCGGGTTCTGTAAGCTCCATTGCTAACATATAGACCTGATAATGTCCACATCCAAGCTGAGGGCTCCACCCGCCGGGTTCTGTAAGCTCCATTGCTAACATATAGACCTGATAACGTCCACATCCAAGCTGAGGGCTCCACCCGCCGGGTTCTGTGAGCTCCATTGCTAACATATAGACCTGATAATGTCCACATCCAAGCTGAGGGCTCCACCCGCCGGGTTCTGTAAGCTCCATTGCAAATCTTATGAGAGGATATCATTTATAAAATACCAGCTGTAGTTGTTTGTCGGTTGGGGCAAAGAAGTCAGATGGTAAAACTAAACAAAGATTCGATAGAGCTGGTCAGGTTAGTATCTGTAATGTCTTTTAATTTGTCGTGAGCGAAGCCGCGGGGTAACAGCAAGTGTTTAATATATGCTAACCGGTTATGTATTTGCTTGAATACTATTAACTACATTTTAATTGTTTCCTTTTAACTCACTTTGAACAAACAAGTTATAACATTTTATCTTGCATCAGAAATTACAGAAATGAGGCCTACTACACCAGTGAGTGAAGATGCTACATTTATTGGATGACCCCAGAACTAGAGTATATACTGTAGAAAGTAAAGCAAGTGGAAATAACGTTAAACAAAACAAAAACAACACTATTTTGTTTTCATTGCGTTCTGCCCACTTGGAAACATTTGACCTTGAACATATTAACTGCCTTGTACAGTATTTGACCTTGATCGTATTTGACTTTGTTAATGGAATTAACTATTTTGCAACTGCAACTCAATATTATAAAACATATACTGTACATCCATAGTAAGTTTTTTTTACATTTAGCTAGATGATAAACAAAACTGTTTTGACCTAATTCAGCTGTCAATGTAAGGTGTATGAGTAGCACTCTCCGCAACTGTTCATTCTCAATAACACTGATGTTGATAACATTCCTTACATGTCTAGGGACCACCATTTAAAAACCTGTGTGTAACGTAGTCTGTGTACAAACACAGCACCCAACAGGTTGGATGAAAAATATTTTCTATTACAATATATAAAACAAAACTGCTGCAACAATAGGCTAAGGCCTACTAAACAATTTGTTAAGCAAAGATGGGTTTTATGTATTTTTGTATGGATATTAGCACCTTGATATTTGTAGAAACTTTGGGCCATCTGTAAACAGGGTGTACAGGAAAAAATGGTCTATTAATGTAGGATATGATTATTCAAGCAACAAATTAAGAAAACGTTCTAAAACACTTAGTTTTCTAATTATCTCTATTTCATAAAAAAATATTACTCCAGAATAACACACAATGCTATGACAAAACTGGGAACATGTTTTGTTGTTGGCAATAATAGAAGGTATGATATCATTACTCAGAATACAAGTTAACATAGTGAATATAAGTTAGATTATCACAATATAAGTTAGATTTTCTTTTTTCTGTACCACTGTAAAGTTTCTTGGTATTGACATGGACAGTTGTTTTAATTGGAGAAACCATATTCACAATACTTGTAAGAAATTAAATTCTGTGTGTTTCCAAATGATTGTTTTAAGGAATGTAGTAGATTTAAATACAAGACTGATGGTTTACCATGCTTTATTTTCCTCTATTTTGCAATATGGAATTGAGCTATGGGGAGTTACTTCTGATGCTCAGAAACTTTTTAAATAACAAAAAAGGATTCTTAGAATTATGACTTTTAAACCTTCAAGATATTCCTGCAAAAACATTTTTAAAGATTTAAAAATTTTAACTGTCCCTAATCTATATATACTTAAATGTTTGTTATATGTAAAATCCAATTTTCAGAAACTTTTTAGAGAAAATAATCATCACATGTATAATACTAGATTTCGTAATGATTTTCAATATCCTATTCATAGAATTAATCTCTCAGAAAAAACACCTTCTTATATGGGGAACAAATTATTCAACAATTTGCCGGTGTACTATAAATCACTGATAGAATCAAAATCTTCAAAGACAAAGTGACTGAATTTTTGTTGATTAAAAACTATTACAGTGTAGTTGAGTTTTTGAATGATAGACCGTCTTAACGTGTACTTTTGTTATAATTTAGTTTAAGTAATATTGTATCATGACAATGTCACCTGTTTTGTCTGGCATAGCCAGAAATTGTAAAATGTTATGTGACAATAAAGATGACTTATGACTTATGACTTATAACAGTCGTTGCTAGTTGTAATGTACTCCTGAGTACTGATATCAAACAGACATGTCATTGTTAATCTTAGTATCATTACTCCATTACTTTTCTTATGATTTTTTAAAATCTCGTAATGTGTAGTATGTAAGAAAAAAACGTATTCTTCCATTTTTTATGAAACCAAGTATTATTCAAATTTTTTTTAAATATATCGAACATCTGCTTAAAAAAAGTGTACCAGTAATTTTTGTCTGAATAGTCTTTATACAAGTAATATGTAGCCTATGTGTGCAAATATTTATCTTTGTATTCTTAGTAGATAAGAAATACAGAAATACAATTTGTATTACAATTTATTTACAGAAAAATAGATAGCTCGAAAATGTATTTAGTTATATTAGTTGATAAAATCATGGAAAAGGCAGAATTTGTATAAAATGTAGATGACTTTTAATATTGGGTTTTCTGATGCTTGGTCAGCATTATGATAAAAACCATAGCAAAGTGGGCTATCACCATCTGAATACATGACATCTGAATACATCCTCAGTGACAGTCAACGAGTTTAAATTAACCTTGTTGGTAACAGTAGTCTGTCAAAACATTTCTAATTCATGAAGGCTAAATGAGGCATTGTAGGCTGTCAAATCTAATAGTAATCTATTACTGTAGTACTTTACTAATATATCATCCCCTAACCTTTCCTCAAAACCACTGTTTACCATTTCGAACCCTTATTGGAACTTACAAAACGGGGAAATTTTTGAACTATAATATATCAAAAATTATTGATTAGTTTAAGAGGAGGTTTGCTGTATAATGTAGGCTGTAGGTGTTGTTTTAAAAGTTAATTTCCATGAATATTTGTACAGGTGATCTACAGGACCAAAATGTTGTACACCGGAGACGAAGTTCACCACTTCGGTTGGAACAGTTGCAGCAGCTGTTTCGGAGACATCAGCAAGAAACGAGACAAGTTGGTCATCCCCTGCCTGGGAAGTGACAGGATCTATATTTTAGATGTTGGTGTCAACCCTAAAGCTCCCACCATACACAAGGTAAATTATTAATATTTTTAGATTTTCTTTTTTCTGTACCACTGTCTTTCCAGGGTGTTTTTGAAATCTCTCCGGAAACTTGTTCCTAGGGACAGACAGAAATGTATTATAAACATGGGCCTATCTCGCTCCGTTAGCCGTCTATATGTCTGTATATGTTTTTAATCGATAAATCATATCTTAAAAACCACTTGAGGAACTGATTTGAAATTTTGAACTTGTAACTGTTTTTGGGCTAATTTGATATATAATTTGTCATTTATAGCATTGACTGTTTCAAAATTGTGCCCATTTCAGTATTTTGAAGTTCAAATGTTTAAAACTGAAATATAAAAAACATTCTCTAGACAATAAATAAATGTCACATTTTGAAGCCAAAAAGATGGTATGAAGATTTGAAAGATAACTCAACCCATAGCTGAGTGATTGCTACAGTCTATGGAAAGTTGTGTGTGAAACTTTGTTGATGATCGGGGGGGGGGGGGGTGATACGCTGCAATTCAAGGGGGGACAGCGGGACAGAGGGACAGAATGGTACAAGCGACTGCAACTATGTTCATGTCTCACTTCACTGGTTTGTTTGACCTTGAATTTCAACCCTAATTATAACACTGAGATCAAATCAAATAACACTAAATTTATTTACATCTGTCTGACACTAGAAGGAGGCTGTCAGAAAACATGGTCCAGATAACATGGAAACCCTGAAATGAATAGGAGATCTCCGACCAATGATGTCCGTGCGTCGACATACAGATCACAAAATAACTTGTTGATTACTGATCGTCTGAACACACTTGTTGTATGACAGTCTAATGTGTGTTGTATGACTCACAACACACATTGACTGTTTAACAAACGCTGTCTGACTTTTAAACATGAAATAAGTCTTTTTAATTAATTTTTTTCATATAATTTGTAGATTATCCTGTATATTAATTTTTAACTAGCCAACTAATTTCCCTTGATTGATACGTTGATTCATTAATTTCCCTTTAGGTTAGGGCAATAAAGTGATTCGTACTGGTTTTGAAGTTCAGATTATCTAGGCTTTTAAAAAATTACATATTTAAAATAATAATATTGAAGAGTCTGTATAAGTACCCGACAATACCACCATGCTCATTCACCATCATTTCATAACATTGTAGCCCAAGCCCGACATCCCAACCAACTTTAAGCTGCAGACGATAGTCATCTGAAAGAGAGCGAATGGAGCTTGACATGTGATTGCCTGTTATGGTTTAACCTCAAAAACAAAAGTTTAAAATAAATTTGTGGTACATCATTATTTCAACGTGACATTTATTTAAATTATAATAATAATTCAAATAAACTGGTTTTAGATGGTTTGTACCAATATTTGTTTGTTTTCCCTCTTCGTTGAGGGCGCCATTACAGGGAGGGCGCACGGGAATTTTCCCAGTGTCCCGGGTGGTCAGTCCACCCCTGATGGAAAGACAGGCAAAAATGCTTGAAAGTCAGGGAAATTTACCCTAATGATGGAATTAAGGTGAAATTTTCTTGCCATAGTTAGTATAATTCAGACTATTGCAGGATTTTTCAGGTATTTTTCATATGTGTACACAAATACTAATACTTATTATAATTACATTCAATTAGATTCAGTTGGTGTTAGTAGTTATATTTATGCTGGAGAGGAATCTGTTAATATAGTCGAGAATAACATTTTGTGAAGAAAAATACAAATACAATTTTAAAAATTAATGCATGAAGATTATAGTAAAGAATATAACAAAATATTAAAATGTAAACATAGAAAAAATGAAACCGAGTGAGATAGCAAGTTTTTGAAATTGCATCTCACATTCAGGAGGTCTCGGGTTTCATTCCAGGCTGGCCACTCTGAGATGAGTACCAGGCTGGCCATTCAGTTTGTAAGGTACCTCATCTCAAGCAAATGCTGGAATGGTTCCCAAAATGGGCCATACCCCACCAGGAAGGGGATATAGAATTCAGGCCTACCTGAACTGGATGGTTAAAAGATTACTCCTTAAAATACTGTTATAAATTCCTAACATTGTCAATCATTGTCATGGAATACATATTATCAGCAGCCATAAAATCCATACAATGTTTACTGATACCGGATAACGAGATAAGTCCATTAAGTGCCACCATTTTTGTCTGAGTTTATCTTTACTAGGTGGGCCAAAGTCAGGGAACGACTTTAATGAAGCAATATAAAGTCAAGGACTTTGTATCGTTATCCCATAATCCTCAATGTGTGTACCGGAGCTAGGTCGGTAATCTTGTACACTGACAGACCCTACTATGGTCTGTGTCGGTACGTGGAAAAGGGATACAACGTATCGCTGTTTGATTAAATGATTACTTCTCAGAAGTATTTTGTCGGTTTTTAAAATAAATCAACTGAAATATTTTCAATCGGTTAAATTTCCTTTTTTCATTGATATATTTACAGTACTAGCTTCATCCAAAAGTTGTGCTCAGTTGCCAGAGTTCATTACTTATCCTGCTAATGGTCAAAACTGTATTTCAGTTCTGATTTCAGCATCACAATAATTATGATTTGGATTCGTGATTCTTGGTTTTATTCCGATATCAGGCCTAATATGCAGACAATAAAATGATTCACTGCTTAAATTGAAAATTAGTCTCACAATATGTTTGGCACCGCTTGACATCGCGCACTACGGCTGTTCGCGGTGGTTGGCACCTGGTTTGCGCTGCGCAGTAATGCCTTCCCCCTCCCCGCTCCTAGTACAATCAGCCTACCAAATGCATGTGTCTGTCAAAACATATGTTTTCACTATTTTTGTCACCGTTTACATTAGTGCTGTTCGTCGAGTCGCTCGGGACACAGGAGAGCGATATGCGGCGAAGCGGCAAGTCATTTAACAATGTAGGCTAAACAGTCAGCTGGAATAACACGAGCGGAAGCGAACTACGCAACTACACTCTCGTCATCGTCTTCGCTCATCTAGACTCGGCATAAACGTCAATAGTATTAACCCAAATGACCAAACGTCAATAATATTAACCCGAATGACCAATATTAGTTATTATCGTCATTAATCGTTCATTAATATTGGTATCATATTATTTCATTCATTTGGTTTGAAATGTAGACAAAGCAGATGTCAATAACAGTCCATGCAACATTTTTAGTTGATTGGATGCGATCGTTGGAGGGGAACAGCGGTGGGAGGTATTCACTATCTCTCTCGCACTACCTATCCTACATGCCGAGCACTGTGAACAGACCTGTACCCTGAAACCAGGATAACACCAATTACAACTGGTTTGATCTAATTTGTTTAATCAGTGGTTGGTATTGTTCAACTTTATTCTAGGTTTCCCATTTGTTGCATATTATTCCAGATATCCTTGATTTGTGTTCCCTTAAAAAATGGTTGTTACATTAAAAAAATATTAAATATTAAATTCAGCAGTATAAGAAGGAAAACAAAATAATTCTAAATAGACGGTAAACTAGGAACTCATTTTATTCTGTCCCTTTTTTTCTTCCATCTACCAAAGGTTATTTGCTGGTGATTAAAATCATAAATCTACTATAAAATAATTCTAAACACTTTGTAAAACTATATTGCCAAGTCTCTCATTTGTTGAATTTGAAACATACTCCAACCACATATAATAATTTATAAAAATAAAGCACTTAATTTTTCGCAATGGAAAGTGGTTAACATGAGATGGAAAAAAGAAAATGTAATCTTGACAAGACCTGGATAAATGACGCAAGTCTGTTTCAGTATGTTATTTAGCTGTGGCAAATGTCGGCAATCATTTCTTAAATAACATACACACATCATCACGAACAATGCACTTTTACAAAGAACTGTTAGAATAGTGTCACTGTGAAGCACTCTTGACTAAGTGAGACTGGACTACTATTCAGCAGTTGCTTTATTGAACTAAGCAAAACTATTGTTCGGCTTATTCAGCAATGTTACGCAGCACGGTGGTACAATATTACACTCCGACTTGTCCCGATTTTGTACATTAAAATCTTTAAGAAAATAAATTGTGGTTGATTCTATAAGAAAATGTTTTTGTAAACTGTTAGTGTGAAATCGGTGTCAACCCCAAGGTCAATCGAGAGTATTAATTATAGATTTGTCGGTTCCACCGGAATTGAGCAACTCTTTGGTAACAAGTTATATAGAATCAGATTTTGATCTAAAGCAACAGGACCTGAATTGACCTGGGTTACGAGCCTGTTCTTAATTTACAGAATAAACTGTATATCTACAAACTACAAACTATCTATAAACTGTACTTGATATGTTTACATAGTCCCACAAGTGGAATTGACTATGTCTAAGCATTATAGAATAAAGATACTGGAAAAAATCAGGAAATTGAAGAAATGGCAAAAGAAAGAAGCTATAAAGATATATTCCAAACGTCCTATCTCTACTGATAACCTCATATTCCAACTGTTGTGTTAAATTGACTCATGACCTCATATCTACTAATCATAATTCAAATTACTAAACTTTAGCTTGATTATCTTTTGTGGGTTCAAACTCGCCTGTGTTAAGTTTTAAATATTGTACTTCTTCAAAATTGTAACCGAAATATAAGAAATAGATACGCATAATATTTACAAATTTAATTAACTTCCAAAAAATTAATTTTTACATCCACACCTGTAGATAATTTATATTTCTCAACATTTTAAAAGTTGTTAGGACTTTTGATAAAAATTCACCCATTATAAAATGTCCCATTTCCTATCCACAAGTCTCACAATGCTGGTAAGACTACATTGTTTGGTTGTGCGCAAGTGGAATGAATATCAAACTTTGATTTAAATTTCATGTTTAAAATGTTTATATTATTATATTTTGTTTATGTGAAAGGGGTTTCCCATCACATGATCTCATGATTCAGTAATATCTCAGTTATTTAAATAATCGCATCGCTTAACAATAGAATATATTTAAGAAGGAAAAATGGGTGAAAAGCTCCAGTGTGTTATTTATGAAAAAAGGCCTGCTAGAAATTTGTACAAATAATACTTTTAATAAATGTGTATGGGAAAAGTAAGTGAGTGAGTGAGGGGAGCATGTTACCATATTGTTTTAAGTCCTGAACATTCCTTATTGTGGTAATTTAACTCTTTCGCCTCATTGAAACGATACATTGCACTACATACATTGCCTAGCAAATAGGTAGTTAAAAGACAATAAAAAGGCAAAGAAAACTACTGACTATATGACCAAAAATCAAATTGTGTTCTTTGAACAATGCATGGCTTTACAAGAAGTCTATTACCACCTTCTGTTTTTATGGCTAAGATGCATTCCTCAGCTGAGCGACTGAACAAGGATAGACTTTTGACTGCAATATTCCTTGACCAAAGAAAGGCATTCAACTACATGAGAATGCTAAGTGCTAGTGCTAAAATGCCATACTGGCATAACAAGCTGTATGGTATTGGAAAACATGACTTTCAGGGGGCCTTCTTTTCGAAAGTTATCTAGCAGGAAAAACTCTGTCAGTGAAAATCAAAATGACCAAAGGTCTCCATTACAAAATACTGTTTTCCTTAGAACCCCAGTCAGTGAGAGAATTCCTTCAAGGCTCGGTTCTTGGACAATTTCATACACCATTAAGATTACTGAGCGTAAATGCAGACTCAATGACTAAATGTGGTTGTTATTGCTAGGCATGGGAAAGGCTAAACTTAGGTTAGTATATAAACTATAGTAAACTTTGGATTATCCAGGAAATGTGGCGGCATATTGATCCGGATTACGAAACATCCAGATTATCTGAAGCTAGGATAACATCGCAATAACAATCGAGACACCAGCGCATGCAATAGTGAAGCTGAAAATTGCTTGGAAATACTTTAAAATAGAATAGACACAGTTTGACTGTTGTATTATGCAATGCAATCACAGCTACAAACACAGCATAACCTCACAAGTTGTGGTTAGTAATGAACAATGAACCAACGAGGTTGAATATATATCTAAAGGCCTCGTCTGGGGTAAGAAAGTGAAGCCTACATGGTCGACCGCCATTTTCCTCAAGTAACCAATCAAATCCTCTTTTCACCATAGGTTAAACTTTTGTCAGCTAACTGTCATATAACTTGTGGAGAGGGGATTTGACGTTGGTTACCATGGGAGCAGAGGTGACAGAGGGGCAAATGGTGGTCGATCATTTAGGCTGTACTTTTTTACATGAAACGACCTCTAAGATATATTTAACCTTGTTGGTACATGAATGTATTGCAGTTGCGTCTGAGACTTAGAAGGCGCTAGCGATGGAGAAAAATCGTCATTTGAATGTAATTTACATTTTTTATTTTGGACAATCTCGTCCAGCTAATCCGGAATCCGGATGATTCGGGTCGGGATAAACCGAGGTTTACGGTAATATGTTTACAACTGACCAACTCTAAGGTGGGACTTGGGTTAGGCGCGCGTGGCGAGGGGAGGGTGGAGAAGGTGGTGTACATACTCTACGAAGACATCAGCTGTAAATGATGTTGGTAGGGTAGTGAGTACAGTATTTGACCGTAACAGCCAAGTGCCACTACAGTTGGCTCTGTTATCGCAGGTGATTGAGCCCGCGGAGATGCACACGCTGGGGGTGGCCACCCCTCACACCACCCACTGCCTCCCCTCCGGGGACATCATGATCTCCACCATGGGCACGGTGGAGGGCGAGGGGCTAGGAGACTTTGTGCTGGTCGACGGCGCCTCTTGGAAGGTCAAAGGTCAGTGAACATTCCGTTTGACCTCTATTAGTCATGTGGTGAAAAAGAATATAATTTTTTATTTTTTGGCATGATTTTCCTTCTTGTAGACATTTTAGAAAATACTTGAAAGGAGCTCGTTTAGGAATCTACTAGGAACAGTAGTGTCAGGAGTAGCTGTTTACTCCTGCTTTTTTGGGCCATGAAGAGAGGCAAAGGGAGGAGAGTCAAGTCAGCCTTGCTACTTTTTAACCATCTTTAACTGTGCAAGTGTTTAGTACCAACAAGTGTCTATACTGTTTTTTACTATCGACTGCTGCTTTTAAATGTTCCATTACATCTATTTCTATTCTTCCATAAGATTAACATTAGAACTTTGAAAGCCCATAACTTATAAATATAAATTAAGTTCATAAGTTTGAATAAATAATGTAAAAATGTTTGGCTAGCTTGGTATAATTTATGTGCATGGAGGAGTATCCTTACCTTACAAAACTTAGTGTAGTTCTGAACACTAGAAACGATAAGCCTAGATAAAGTCCAAACAGATAATAAAAGAAGTATGTAACCAACACACTTTCAGTTCTCTACATAGATTCAAGCAGTAACTTCCTAGTATATATAAGATACGGTTTTGCAATTCTTGTCACCTAGACTCAGTGTTATTTATTGTGGCAGGACTGTGGACCCAGGGCCAGCCTTCCAAGTTCGGATATGACTTCTGGTACCAGCCGTACTGGGATGTGATGATATCCAGTGAGTGGGGGGCACCCAAGTCGTTCAAGCTTGGCTACAAGCACGAGGATGTATTGGACCCTGGTAGGAAAATACATTGTAGTTACTTCAAATTAGTTTATATTCATTACAATTGCTCCAGATAGTATTTAACTGTGCACCATAGCACAACTGAGGATTCCGGGTGGGGTGAAAGAGCCAGCCACTTTGAAATGGGACTTCTGGTTACACTATTTGGATGGAGTTAGAGCCCAGCCGTCAACTGATGCTGGACCTCGGCACAATAGTCAGCAGGACCTCGGCAGCCTCTGGCAACAGCCATCCTTTTGGACATTAAAATCTTTGACAGAAAATCCTTAACAATTCTACCTATCTCCTTAAAACATTCTTGCTAACAATCACTATATTGCTGGATAACCATCTAATCAGTATACCATAAATCAAGGCTTGCTGGCAAACTCAGGCAAAAGTAGTCACTAGAAACACCTATCATCCTGAAGCAGATAGCACTAAGTGTAAAATCAGGCAGTATATTTGTTAAAAGAATCGACAATTTATCATGAATGAAGTAATTAATTAATCAATAAAAATCCAACAGTAGAATGTGCCATACAAATATAATAATTACTAGTTGTTGCCCGTCGATACTCGACGGATACAGCTCCATTCGTGGTGAGTGGAGCGCTACGCAGATGGTGCGAAACATGTATAAAATGTACTTTTTAAACTGCTATTTCCTTCCAATTATTTTTATTGTAGAAAATTTTAAGATAAAAGAGATGGATCAACAATCAGTGAATTTAACTAATAGTTAGCCTAATTAACTTAGTTTTGCTCAGGCCGTTTGGTTAGTTGATATTTCGGATGATCAGTATTGGAATGATCCATGTTCAACTTAGATTGATTACAATTGCAGTGTTTGGTTTGTAGTTTGTGGATTTAAAATTTTGTTTTGAGATACATATTTAAAACTTTATTTACAAATCGAGGTCACTGTGGTCAGTGTTTCTTTTATTGAAGTATTGACATGTTATAGTCATTCTGAAAAATTCAATTGAACCAATAATCTGTTATCCACCCGACGTTCCTTCCCCAGAACTGACGGGTCGCTCTCTCAACGTCTACTCGTGGAAGGAGCGCAAGCTGCTGCAGACCATTCCACTGGGCGGGGAGGGAGTCGCCCCTCTGGAGATCAGGTTCCTCCACAACCCTCTGGCAGCCCAGGGGTTTGTTGGTTGTGCTGTCACATCCTCCGTCTTCAGGTAAGCTCCTGCAGACCATTCCACTGGGCGGGGAGGGAGTCGCCCCTCTGGAGATCAGGTTCCTCCACAACTCTCTGGCAGCCCAGGGGTTTGTTGGTTGTGCCGTCACATCCTCCGTCTTCAGGTAAGCTCCTGCAGACCATTCCACTGGGCAGGGAGGGAGTCGCCCCTCTGGAGATCAGGTTCCTCCACAACCCTCTGGCAGCCCAGGGGTTTGTTGGTTGTGCCGTCACATCCTCCGTCTTCAGGTAAGCTCCTGCAGACTATTCCACTGGGCGGGGAGGGAGTCGCCCCTCTGGGGATCAGGTTCCTCCACAACCCTCTGGCAGCCCAGGGGTTTGTTGGTTGTGCCGTCACATCCTCCGTCTTCAGGTAAGCTCCTGCAGACCATTCCACTGGGCGGGGAGGGAGTCGCCCCTCTGGGGATCAGGTTCCTCCACAACTCTCTGGCAGCCCAGGGGTTTGTTGGTTGTGCCGTCACATCCTCCGTCTTCAGGTAAGCTCCTGCAGACCATTCCACTGGGCGGGGAGGGAGTCGCCCCTCTGGACATCAGGTTCCTCCACAACCCTCTGGCAGGCCAGGGGTTTGTTGGTTGTGCCGTCACATCCTCCGTCTTCAGGTAAGCTCCTGCAGACTATTCCACTGGGTGGGGAGGGAGTCGCCCCTCTGGAGATAAGGTTCCTCCACAACCCTCTGGCAGGCCAGGGGTTTGCTGGTTGTGCCAGTCACATCCTCCGTCTTCAGGTAAGCTCCTGCAGACCATTCCACTGGGCGGGGAGGGAGTCGCCCCTCTGGAGATAAGGTTCCTCCACAACCCTCTGGCAGCCCAGGGGTTTGTTGGTTGTGCCGTCACATCCTCCGTCTTCAGGTAAATTACGAGGCAATCGTGGGTTTTATTAGAATCAACAGATTATAATCTGTGTACCTTGTATCTTTGATACATAATTGACTAATTTTTATCCATAAGTAAAAAGTGTAACAATTTAAAAGATAACATAATTTTGTCGTTTATGCACTTGCAATCAATCATCTGGTAAACCTTGCTTGTTGTATTTCTCGACTCTCAGCATAACTTTTTTAATGAACTTTCATATTGTTGCACAATCTCTAAAGTTTATTAAAAGGTTTATACCAAGAATTTTCCGCCGCGGCAGCCTAGAGGTATTATGCTGGCCTTGCAAGTCAGTCAGGGTTCAGCGTAGGTTTGATCCCGGCTGCCTGCAGTGATACTTTTTCATGAGCAGTCACCAGTGGCTTGCCCATGTGACTAATGCCTTACGCTACCTCTCTGTCTTTAGATCGCCACACAGGCCAACTGGTCAATGGTAACAGGCAGTTGAGGTTTATAAAAGATATATATATATATATATATATATATATAAACAAAATAATGTATAAGTTCTTTTTGAATTTTTAAATGGCTTGTATTTTTTTGGCAGGTTCTTTAGAAAAGTTGATGGCACCTGGGCAGCTGAAAAAGTCATTCGAATCCCACCCAAGAAAGTCAAAGGTTGGGCACTGCCAGAGTTGGAGGGTAAGACTCAACTTAAATATTTTATACACCAAATAACTGATTTGTCTTTACACAATTAACTGGAAATTGATAGTCATGTATTTGTCAATTGACTGGAGCCTTGTCCTGAAGTAATAAGTTTTCTGTCAGCATGTAATAAAAACAGTCTTCATACAGGGAGCAAAACATAACAATTATGGTTACTGCAACATTAATGTTCCTTCACATTGTCAAGGGATGGTGACGGACATAGTGATTTCGCTGGATGATCGGTTCCTGTACCTCAGCAACTGGTTGCACGGGGACGTCAGGCAATATGACATCTCCAACCCCTCCCATCCCAAGCTGACGGGACAGGTGTTCCTCGGCGGCAAAGTTCTCAAAGGAGGCCCCATACAAGTGATTGAGGACCAAGAACTCACTGTAAGTGATTTTGTTTTGTTCAGTTTGAATGTTATTGGATTACAACATTTAAGGCTTCGCCAATAAATAGAGCTTTTATTTAAAAGAGAAAATCAAAAAGCAATCTCTGTTTGCTGTTTGCTGAGGGTGTCACTATAATTTTTGTGCAGAAAAGCATGCTATGTCGTCTGTCAGCATCCAGCCGTGGAGTGGACGGTCTAAGTTGTTCATTAAAATTGCTCTTATCAAACGTCCTGCCAACTGAAGGTGCATTCTGTTTTTAGATTTTTCACAACAAAATAATACGCAGTGACAGAAATCAACCCTGAACTTTGCTCTGTGTTCAAAAGAATCAGGTAATTTGTTATAACATTGTTTCTCAAGGTATTTTGTTAGTTTTCCTAATGAAGTAAGTCCATGATGAAGAAAGAAGTGTCAAAAAAGACTTCAGGATGAGTAGTAGAGGTAATTTGTGGCGTTATTGATTCCCCCAGAAAAATGTTTTGCACTACAACTTCATGAAAACAATTTAATGTTCTCTTTCAAGGACATAATTAATTACCGGTATCAAATTATGTTCAAAGCTTACAAAGAACGGCAAGATTCGAGATTTTAAATTGTTCTATTTTATGAGTATTATTATTTTGTTATTTATTTGTATTGGCATCACTGACGGGGAGGGAGCAACCTTGGTCTGTTGGTACAGTATTGGTGGCGGCAGGAGGCGTGAACACCATGAATTCCCCCGCCAAACCTTTAGGACTGAGTGGAGTCGTCGCTGCGACAGTTCCCGACATGTCCAATTCTGCGCTCTATTCATTCCGCCCTTGTGTGTGATAGGAGCAGCCCAAGCCCGTCACCATCAAGGGCCGCCAGATCCAAGGCTCGGCTCAGATGCTCCAGTTGAGTCTGGATGGCAAGAGGCTCTACGTTACGACCTCACTATTCTCTCCATGGGACAAACAGATCTACCCCGATATGGTCCAGTGAGTAAATCGATAGCCGTGGACATGCTTGGGTTTTCTAAAGATTACGTAAATATTAAAATTTTATAAAGAATCATTAAAATCTTTTTCTTTTTTTAAATGTTCTTGAATTTTTCAATAATTAAATTTCTAGAGATAGAGTTTTGTTTGGTGTAAGGGTTTCGTTTGGTGTAAGATTAATTAACAATTTGGAATTTGTTAGTGTGAACAAAACAGACAGTTTTTAAAATACGTATAAAGATGCGAGAGTTCAAAAATTGATATTCTTGTTAGCAATGCAAAGAATATTTAAAAAATAAATCACTGGGTTCAAAGCAAGCATAGATAAGTAATACTTGAAGAGATGTGGAAATAGACTAGCTTGGAGAGATTATTAGAGTGAGCTTCTGTTTTTGAATCCCTCTTCTCTATAAACCCCTTTGGAACCGCAGTGTTTATCCTTTGTCCCATTGCATAACCGTTATCAACTCTTATTCTCTGAAGTTTAACCCCATCTTGTAATGAATGGGGGTGAGAACACCTCTTAACTAATCATGTGTTCAACATCCCTACTGTATCCCTACTACATTGGAATCATCCCTACTGTACAAAGGAATACAGCAGGAATGATCATTTTACAGATTGGTACATTTATATTGTCTGATTCAGTAGTTTGAATTGATGTCGACACGTAGGAACTGAGAAGTTTATTTAGGGTAAATTTATATTTCCATTATCTCTATTTTTATTACAATACAGATGACAATACTGGAACCGAGCCAAACTAATTAATGCTTTTATAGACTAATCAATAAACACTATCAATATTCAGTTTCAACAGTTATTACTCTGAAAGTAAAATGCACATATGGGCTAGTAATTAATAAAAAAACTCATTTATCAAAAGTCTGACATTTAGACCTTACAGCAAAGGAAAGTCTGTGACTAAACAATATTCAAAAAGCAATATCATATTCACCTTACACATGTGTTGATTTGTTTGTACATAATTTTTTCATTCATAACTATATTAGCATCAAACAATGTTTCAATTAATTTTAAGTCTGTTCCATAATGATTTTATAAATGTTCAATCTTGAAATACATTTACACACTTATGAGTATGGTATTCAAATATTTATCTACATATTTAAAAAACAAATTCCTGCTTTTTGTTCACTCTCTTCCTGAAGTTAATACTTAACCGATTTTGATAAAAAATAATTTCAAGTTCCAAGTCACTGTGAAGCCAGAATTTCAATTTAGGCCTCCCTGCCACGGGACTTCCAAGTTCCCACGTTATTCATATGGAGGAGAATTTTATTTGGTTTATGTCACATGTTTTTTCTTAATTCATTAAACAGGTGTTATAAGGATTATATCCTCAAATTTTTGCGGGGCAGCTACTCGTATTTTTTGAGTATGTTGTTTATATTTCACTAGCCGACCCATTGCAGCTTCGCCCGCGTAAACTATGATAGTTGTGAGTGCTTCAATCTGTGGTTAGCCTGTGGAACTAATACGAATCAAGATCAGCTGTTTAAATTTTCATCAGCTCAAATCAAAGTGAATGTCCAAGGAATACATAGTAACTTTGGAACTCAGCAGGGCAGAACACAGGGGGAATTTCGTAATACTGTTTCTTAGCAAGCACCTAGAGCCAAAGAGGAACCTATATGTTAAATTTCAACTCTGTGGGCCCTATAGCTATGGATATTTTGTTATATGTCAGTCAGTCAATGGTATTTGGATTTTTTATATTGAATAAGGAATGGTAAATGAACATGACTCAACCAACAACAGAGCAACTTCACTGTTTCAGAACCGGGTCAGTTCTGGTGAAACTTGACGTCGACAGTGAGAAAGGAGGCATGAAACTCGATGAAGACTTCTTGGTGGACTTTGGCAAAGAGCCAGACGGCCCTGTGTTAGCACATGAAACTCGGTAAGACTTGTTTGTGTTTCTTATTCAATTCTTTTGTGTCATTGAATCACTCGTAATTATAAATAATGTTTGAGAACATCAGTGGTTACAATGAATAGCTAAAGAACTCGGTATTGTGAAGTTTTGTCATATCCATACCGCCCTACTGGTCCACAAGATATTTCTTTCTGACAAACTTCATCGTTGGAAAATAAGTCGGTATTTCACAGTGAGGCGAGGTGAGGTAGTATAGGCAGGATTGCCTTCGCCAATTCCCTGGGTACGCCTCAAACAGGGGAAAAATAATTTCTTCTTTTGGGCCCGAAGTGAATGATTCTCTGCCTCATACCTCCGAGGGCAGTAGCAATACTAACTATAAAGGAAATAATTGTATTTTAAGTTAGTTATAAGAGTTGATTTATTTATAGCTGAAATGAGTTGTTGAATCATTAGGATGTTTAGTCGTCTTGTCTAGAGTCATAAAACTTTAAAACTTATATTAAATAAAACATAATTTACACATGTAGGAATAAAACTTTGTGTATAAACTTGATGCTGAAATTCCAGCTACCCCGGAGGCGACTGCACCTCGGACATCTGGCTGGTCAGCGACGAGGCCAAGGACCCAGTGGCAGTCGTGTGACGAGCTCCGGCCACCAGCCAACGTATTGATTACGGCTGCACTAATATTAATATTTTAAAGTAAAGCACCCTTTTTATGTGAATCTTTATTTTTTTATCTTCACGATTTTTTAAAAAGATAAAAAATAAAGATTGCATTAAAAAGGGAGATGGGTTTAAAATATTAATTTAATATTATATACAACATTATAGGCTATACAATATATTTATAACTTTAAATAAAAAATTTAAATATACAATTCCCCTTATTATTCCTTACCTCAAAGACAGCTTGTGTTTTAATTTTTAAAATTTTTTTAAAAATAGTGTTTATAAAATATTTGAGTTAAACTAGCTGCAGTAGTCCCGGGGTTGCTGATTGGGGTGAATCTTTTGAACGATCTCAAATAAACACCTTTTCTCAGTAATCATCTAATCCAATAAAAGTAAATGTCCGTGACATAGGGTTAACATAGGATTTTGTAAGGCTGATCAGGGAGGCAGAATCGTAAGGGTTTACGAAATAGGAATAGCTTAAGCTTATGTATTCTTTGAGCTCCTCCTATGCAATTTCTGCACTCAGTCGGTTTAGTAGCTTGTGCTTGATGCAGAAATATAAATTCAGCTTAATTGTACTAGTGAAATTGCAAAAATTTTAAGGCTAAATGTGTTAATGGAAAATATAAAAAAATAGTCCAAAAGAAATCTAAAGTGAAGTACACAACAAACTAACAATTCAGTTTTCTTTCAATTTGTTTTAGGTTATTTTTTTCACAAATTACTAAATTCAGCCTGAAATGTTTTCAATTTGTGATTTTACAAGAACCAAGGAAGGGTTAAGATAAAGAGGCGTTCCGTGATTTTTTGAGAACCAAGGAAGGGTTAACATAAAGAGGCGTTCCGTAAATAGTATCTATTTTGTTACATATATAAACATATTAATTTACAGTCATATAAAATACAGATTGGAAATATAATACAGAGGAACCAGTGCAGAGGTCAGTCCAGTTTCCCCTGTCGTGGTTCACGTTGCCTTGGCTTACTTCATTAATTGGTACATTTATTTCATGGACTAGCAAGCATATTATGTATTTGTTTACATAATGGTATGTTTACATTTGTGTTTGCCACTATTATATTTTAAAGATATAATATATGCTCCAGTTAATAACATTACAACCCTCTTTCCAATTTCACTTACATTTTATTTCAAGCCAACAAAGATCGATTGCTATTTCTTCAAGCCCACAAGACTTGGTACATACTCCAGTCCCCTAATTTACAACTGGTTTTATTTGGATAGCCGAGAAAAAAATTATCTCCTTGAGCCTTTTTTATTCCCAGAAATAAAATTATCTCCTTGAGCCTTTTTTATTCCCAGAAATAACAAACATTACGATTACATTTCATGTTTATTGTACATTTCCATTTAAATACTAGCCAATTTAAGTCAGTATACACAATTAACACTCAGATAACCTAAGGACCCAATGGTGTAACTATAATAGAAATTTAAATTAGTTGGCTAGTTCTTAGTATCGCTTATCGCTGTGTAATATCAATCAGTTCCTGGGCATTGAATGAGTGACTGTGACATGTACTAGATATTTTGTATAGATTGACATGCAACCTTTCGTTGCCACGTGGGATAAAAAATACCCCTGTCGCAGCAAACCTGCATACTCAGCGAATTTCCATTGGATATATAACATAACGCATTAAAATACTTAACAGGATTCATAAGAAATATAATCACAAACAAGCGATATTTAAAATATGAATTATTCTCTATAAGACCATTGGGGATGAGTACGCAGTTTTGCTGCAACAAGGAACACAAAATAATGGGTTTTATGCAAATATCAATAGAACTCATCTTAGTGAATTCACATACCAAGTTTCATCCATATACATTAATAAATAAGTGATATATAACGTTTTAATTATTTTCCATAAGAATAATATGGGGACGAAGTAATTAGATTTGCTGCTACGGGAACCATAGGCGAAAAATTATTTTTTTGTGCAAACAACAATAAACCAAAACCAGATGAAGCCATATACCAATTTTCGTCAGTTTATGTTCATAAATAAGCGATATGAACAATTTTATTTTCCTCCATAAGAATAACATTAGACAACGTACTGTGTTTAGGACTTTCAATATCTCAGTAACCAATTGACATAGAGCAATGATCAAAATACCAAATTGTTTGCTGAATTCAATGGTACAAATTAATATTTTATTTAAATAAAATTTACATGTGGAAACCCCAAAAAAAATTTTTGGGGTACAAAACCCCCCTTCGGATGGTGCAATTTGTCTGGTTTTCGAACTCGTTCAAATAAATGGTACTTTACACAGATTTTTACCAAATTTCATTAGGATCGGACCATTTTTTCAAGAGTTATCGTGCACACACACACACACACACACACACATATATATATATACAAATATAAACATTTCAACGAATGGTGTTTTTGGTATCTGTGGACCTCAAAATGATAAGTTATCATGGTCTCGGGCTTAAGTCTTACCAAGAGACCTACGGCAATAGCTTCTTCCCTACAGGGGAAATTCGCTAAAACTAATATTTTTCCCCAAACTTCCTCAGTGAGACCTTTTATTTGTTATCGAGTTCATGCGTGTCAGACCTATAGTTCCAGGAATGGTTTGGCTTGATATTGGACTAGAACTGGCCAGGCACAGCTCGAGCATTGAGTCACCTGTTTTAAGTTGTTGAACTTAACTTGAATACACAAGTTGCTGTAAGATGGTGTCACCACTACATTAACAACCAAGTAAGTGAGGATCAGCCATTAAATTATATTTTTT
The DNA here is from genome assembly GCA_963675035.1 of Allygus modestus. NCBI lineage: Eukaryota > Metazoa > Arthropoda > Insecta > Hemiptera > Cicadellidae > Allygus > Allygus modestus. The sequence goes on from OY776112.1 coordinate 350,274,671, forward strand.
ATTGTTTGAATTTTTTGTTATTGCATTTAGCGGTGAAGGAGTCAAGCATTTAATAAAAATAAACAACTCGATCCCCTTCAAAAAATCCTTCCGTGTGGCAGTGGCTTAAGAACTCCTGCACCTTTTAAATACATCTACCACAGGATATTCTAGCCGTTATTTACATCTAATTGGCCACTAAGCCTTTCTGTCGTCACTGGTGTCCTGGCCACTACTTTGCTTCTAACCTCAACACTGTAGTGCTCGGAGACGACATGGTGGCCATCCAGTGAACCAAGGGGTACCCCCACCACAGTCCTTCCTTGCTTACGTCATTGGATGATGGGATCAAATTTGTTAGTGAATTTCCTTTGGAAAAGTGAACTATTAGCATGACCCGCATGGTGAAATACTTAAGCCTGGGACCACCATAGAAGTTTCTACGTGACCCCCTAAACACGTTTTGGGGGGTCGCTAAAAAATGTATAAATATATATTTATGTATATGTATATATATATATATATATATATATATATATATATATATATATATATGTATTCACACTCTAGAGGTCACAAGTTTTAATTTCCTCCTTTGAATTTGGTAGATATATTTCTTTTTATAATCAGTTGGACAAGTTTGTTGTGCAAAACAATTGGAAAACTCTAACCCCCTTTTTTGGGATTTGAAGTTTTCAAAAATTTTGAGTTTTTGGGCCCAAAAAGGGTCAGAAAAGCCCCAAATGTACACTTATTGCACAATAACTTATTGTACGTAAAAAGCCAAAGATTTTAAGCCCTCCCTCATCATTCTAGCAAAAGTACTTACCGAGTTATTAGGAAAAATGTTAATTGTCAAAATACAGTACGTTGTCTTATAGGATTTTACACTGGAAAAAGCTGTTTTCATATTTCAATATCGTTTTATCACCCCCATACCCCTATACCAACTTGCTATCGCGATAATACCTCCTTCTAACTTTATAATGTACAACATTGGCATCCTATTAGTGAATTTAAATATAACCAGGAACATCAAAACAGCCGAAAAATAAAATTTGAGAATTTCCAAAAAATGTAACAAGTGTTGGTTTAACCCTTTATTTAATCTTTTTAAGGTTTTAATGCGGAAATTCACTTCCCTCACGTCAGCGTGCTGCGTGCAATCTCGCTTTTTATTGCAAGACTATTTGCAGCTGATAGTCAAACACCATTACATATCGTTGACAGTTCCTCGGTTAGGAGGGGGTAACCTTCCCCTCAGCTCTTTCTTACTAGCTGGCCATCAAGTAGTGTCCTTCACACCAACAAACTCCCTACTTACAACATGTGATTGGACTTTAAGGCCATTTGCTGTTATGCCTTTTTGCAAGGGAATTGTGGGGATATGTTGTCAATAATGACTCCCAGAACTCCCCTCTCTCGTCTGGCTTGCAGTAATCAGCTGTTCCTGGGGTTTTTCAAAATATTTGTTTTTCTTCGTTTGGAAGAATAATTTTTCTTATACAAATTTTTATTTTTAATCTGTGTGACCTGTACACTGCAATTTGTTATAAACCAATAACCATGCATACAGCATTTTCCCTTGTTAGAAGCATTATTACGTTCATAAAATAGTTTAAGTAATTTAAATCGTTCCCATACCATGAAAGTTAACAAATCAATGCAACTTTGTTTCAATTCATATATACATATTTTATCTTAAGCTCACTACATTAAAGTCTCTGGAAAGTAAGCAACCAGTTCAAGTTGCTTATAAAAGCAATTAACTTATAAGAAGTACCTAAGCTCAAAAAACCTGCATATCCCTGATTAGGTTTTAGACCACAACTCGATTCTGTAATCTTGCCCAAGTAGATGTCTCGATTATTACTGGATACAAACTCAAGAAATATCTTAACTTATCTCTCTCGAGACATGACTACAGGAGCAAACAAAAATAAATAAAGCTAACATAAATAACAGCACAGACTCAGCAACATACATAATATTTATAGATATATGTAATAATACATAACAAGAAAATTACATAATAAATATATAAAAAATATAACAACAGTTTCAATAATACGTAGCATACTTTAAAAACAGCAGTTTTCCATTTTCAGCTTCCAAACGCAAAAACTCATATTTCATCTTAAGTTTGTCCAACTTTAAGTATTTATTTTTGTGACCAAATCACAAACTAGCCATAAACACAGTTGTGTTTAACTACCAGCAAATACAAATACAGGAGCTTTTGTAGCAACAATTTTAAATATGTATTTAATTTCTTAATACAAATTTACAACTAGTTTAGGTAAAAAAAGATAATTTTGTTTACTGTGCTTAGAGATTATTTTTCTAAATAATTCACGTAAAAAACAAAAAGATCAAAATACCAATATAAAAATAATTTGTAATCGACCAGGCCTTTTAGTAACCAAGATCCTCTTGTCAGGTCAAATGAACCTAGATTTGTATTTCTTGCTTCAAAATTTAAGATGGGATTCAAATAATGACAGCTATAATTATTTCACTTTTCTCTAAATACCACTAACCACAATCAAAACGTAGCTGTCTAAAGGACACAATGTTGTGCCACAAGATTCTCTTACCTTAGATACTACACGCTAATGTGATGTAACAATTATAAAATAATGGAAAGGAAATCTACAATATTCCTTAGACTCAACTAGTTGATCCCTCTACACTAGTTGCTTAACAATGACAGGAAACTGTTCTACTATTCAGTCTTGCCATGCTAACAATAAATCATAGAATATTTATGTGGTAAAGCAATACGAAATATGTTAAGATTAATGCAATTTTTACCAACGTTTAAAGGGGGGTTTTCTTATATTGCAAGAGGAGTTGATTTTTTTAATAGAATGGCTCAACTAACTTATTTACCACCCTTTAATCAATCAATTAATTAACCAAATCGGTACACCAAACTAAAATTAAATTAACACGACAGTAATTGCTCAGTAAAATATCAAAAATTCATCTGATGAAAATAAACAACTCGATCCCTTCAAAATTATTCTCAGTGAAAACTACTTAATGAAATAATTCCAATGCTAATGAATTTAATACCGGTATATACAAATCTATGTTTCCAGCCAGTACTAGCGGGGCTTTATCTTAGACATATTAATATGAATGATATCTACTCGATTGCATGAGTTAAAAACCAAATTAATAAACAAAATACACTGTGCGTTTCCTAACAACTAAAAAATTAGGACCCCGTTGCATAAGAACCAAATCAAAATTTATCCTCTCGGTATACGATCAGTCACATTTACAACATTCTCTAAGACACAGAATACCCCCGGGAAAAAATAGATCCTTTAGTAATATAACAATTTCTAACGCAACAGAACAACTTCCTTACACGCAACGGACAGCATTACAATCAGCACCAATGTAGTGGACAATTTCTTTACAAAAGGCTGTACAGCACGAGGCATTCACCGACCTGCTGACAATGTCGCAACAAGCTCACAGCACGTAGCGAGTGTGCAGCATCAGCTGATATCACGAGGGGCCGGCGCGCCCCAGCTGAGCTCTCAGGGCCGCCGACTCCTGCCTCATCTGGCGCAGATCAGCTGATATCCTCTCCAGCTTGGAGGCGGTGTCCTTCGCTCTCTCTACCTCGATCTGGTACAACGGATTAGGGTTACTTACTACACTGCCGATCAAATGACCTACTGTTTTAAATGGTTCATAAAGTGTTATTGCCCGATGAAAATGCAGAAACAATAATTTGTTATCCCCGTAATAACACGTTAATTGGATGAAATGTATAAAATGATCAGAAAGGCAAAACAACAATGCAGAGTGGCTGGATGACAATCCAAGTAATAGACTAAAGTTTTCAAAATCACAGTTCACGTCAGCAATACTTGTTCTATCATTACTGCTTGTAAGGTTGGCTACTATTGGCCCCAAGGTTTCACGCTGTGCAGTTGCCCGTTGAGCTATTTTAAAAATACAGTGGAAGTGGGTCAATTTGAATTAACACATTGGGTGCGGAGTACGTTAATTAACATATTCTTATTAACATTGAAACATATGTGACTTTCATGTTTAAACATGTTTGTCAGCAATGAACGTGTTAAAGAAGCCGCTTGAATAAAGCTTAAAACCTTCATAATTCCCATTTCCAGAGAAAGTGTATCATTAAAAAAATAGCTTGTTGAAAACTTGCAGTTATGGACAGTTGTGAAAAGGCACACACAACTACTAAACAACCAGGATAGATTGGAAGTGGAGTGAGAGGGCGAGTACAATATGAGTACATGTTATAATTTTTAAATATTTCCAAAAGGCAACACGCTTTAGTTTTGTCATCAATTTCCCATCCCTAGTACTACATTAAACTCACTTGTTCCTCCAAGTCTCTTATCTCTCTGACTATGGCACCAGTCTCTTCGATCATGTCAACCACTTGACGGCAATCGGAATGTAGCTGCATGAGGAGCTTGTAAATCTTACGAGAAGCGTTGTCTTGTTTACAGTCCTGTAGTAACAAGTTATTGTTATTCTAAGTGCGGTAATAATAACAGACAGTAAGAAAGTAAATGTTCATTGTACATTTTATCTACTGTTGTGTACATTTTTAACAACTCTTATTCCTCAGACTTTAGCTTCAAGGTAAGTGAAATGTAATGTAACTTAAATGGATCTAAGTTATACCTCCTACCTCCCTCGCATTGCTTCCTTATCTGTTGTCTCCATTCACATACATCCATAAATAGAGCTATCTCCTGTCAATTCTCCTTTCATGTTAGTTGAGAGTTATTTTGGGACTGGAAAGGAAGTGATTAGTTGTCAGGAGGAGTCTTATTTTGACCACTTATTTTGTTAAATGTTGTTTAGTTTGTCATTCTATATTTGTACATTATAATTCTCATTTCCAATACGAGCATTTACTGACATTGAACAACCGAAACCAACATTTGACCATCGGTTCTCGTTTTTTTTTTTTTTTTGTTGTAAAAACCGGAAAACCGACGACCGACTTTAAAAAACGACACATCCCTACTAAAGGAGAAAAATAAACTAAATCGAGACACGCAAGACAAACAAGATAATTTAAAATATCAGTAATATCAAAATAATCCATTAATAAAGACTAAGAATACATTTCAGACATAAATTAAAATGTTAATTTATTTTGAATCATGAAGATTCAAGAACAAAAATGTGATACAAGAGATGAAAACACAATGGAATAGGAAGTAAGGAGACTAAAAGAGAACAAATCTTAATTACTACACTCGCTATTTGATGCAAGGAGTCACAAACTAACACTGACCCTGAATATCAGTTCATCAGCGTAAGTGAAGGACCGGTCCACCCTGTCCGAGACGATGTTGATGTCCCTCTGAAGTTGTTTGGTGTCTTCTACAATCTTGTCGATCTCCTCCCGCTGCTTCTTTATGTTACCGATGATCTCGAGAATACGCCTCGTGTATGCGGTTCTGGAAACATTACATCGCTTCAGAATCTGCTTGGTGACATAAGTAACAGTGACGTGGAGAGCATGCCACTCCATACTCCGACTGACAGCCCGATATTCCAATTAACATTAAAAAAATAACATGCACCCTGACCAAATCATTCAGAATTTTAATGAGGAAATGATTAGTTGTCTTGTCGACCAGACAATTCACATCATCAACTAACTCATTAAATAACAAATTAATTAATTAGTTTGAGTTTTTTACAAACTTATATGTTATAAGTTATTAGGGGTGTGCGATGCAGTGATTTTATTTTGATTTGATGCAATGCGACATGTTTCAATGATTATAGCAACCTATACACCAATTTTTATAACCAAAATGGATGATCTGTTGTTTAAGAGATTATTGCGGACATTTTCCATCACTTTCCGCAATAATCTCTTAAACAACATAAACTCACCATCACCAACAATGAATTTTAAACAAAGAATCTACCATCTTGGCCAAAGTCTAGTTATAATTCTATAATTTGATCAATTAATTCTTCTTCCATCCTTTCTTGATCCATCATTTCAAAAACTTTTGCAATAAAAACGCGCATAACCTAAACTTAATTGTATTTACTTCAGTTTCAAAGGATGGACAAACGAGCGCCAAAGTTTAAATAACGAGTGACGATGTAGACAGTTTTTCCAGATTGTAAAATACTACTATCGTACCATGCCAGTAAAACCACTGTATTTTTGACAAAATACTATTTTATACACCCTAGGAATAGTTTTGTGAAGGTATAACGTAATTCAAATAACTAGCTATTTATTATAAACTCTAATGGGGAAAAATGTGGTTGTAAGATAATGACTCAAAGAAATAATGTTGGTCAGCCGACTGATTTATTGATTTCAACCAGACCCCATCCCTCCCCTCCCGTCCCTCTTCCTTATCTCCAAGTAAGATTTTTTGTCGCCGAAACCCGTGCTCTTTGTAGCGTGGGTAAACGGCGGGAGCATAGGATGCTTTTTGATGCATCGCACACTCCTGTAAATTATGCATTTTTTACTCAGTCAAAGAGAGTGTATGCCAGTGGAACATGAAGATTTTCCTGAACTTCTTTTCCACCTTAACGCTAGTTGCCAATCGTCCATATCATAATTGGGCAACTGGACAATAGAGGTTCAGCTTAAACTAGGTGTAAGCTTTCCTCCTTTCGAAAGATAAACACACATTAAATGTCATAAGAGAACCTCTTACATGAAACACAGCAACAGTGAATTGCAGGAAGCGGTTTTTGAGCTTATTTTACCTTATTTTCTAAGACTAATTAATTTTACATCCGGGGCTTTCCTGATCCTTTTTGGGCCCAAAAACTAAAAATTTGAATAATTAAAACACCCCAAAAAGAGGGTTAGAGTTTTCCGATTGTTTTTTGTCCAACAAACTTGTTCAACTGATTATGGAAAGGAATTTCTCTACAAAATTTGAAGCAAACTGGACAAAAAATATGATTGCAAACACACACACACACACACACACACGCACGCGCACACACACACACACTCGCGCACACATATAATATATAAATTTTAATGACCCCCCAAAACGTGTTCATGGGGTCACGTTAGGAACTTCTTTGGCGGTCCCCAGCTTAAGTTTCACCGTGCAGGTCATTGTAATAGCTTACTTTCCATAGGAAGTTCACTAAAAGACCCCTGAGACAAAGTCAACTTGGCCAGTAACCAGTAACCAACCTAGTGACTTGTGTGTTGGACAGCTTGTCGTAGTCGTGCTGTAGCCGGGCCTGCAGCGCCTCCTTGGCCGCCAACTCCTCCCTCATTTCCCGGAGCCTCTCTCGCGTCTGCCTCGCTGTCTCCAGCTGTCGAGCGCTCTCCGACTGCAACGGGATAGATTCTAATGTAAAATCTCTTTATTCAATAAAGTACATATGTACAATGAATGGTGTCAATAGATTACCATACTAACTAGCTTTGTATAGTTTACCAACTATGATAATACACATCAAAACCACAGGGAACGATACACTCTGTGAGGAGAAACGGGCGTTAGAATGCATCAGACTATGGTGCTACAATTATTAGACAGTGTCGTGTGTGGTGTGTGTGGTGTGTGTGATGTGGTGTGGTGTGTGGTGTGTGTGTGTGTGTGTGTGTGTGTGCGAGCGCGCGCGTGCGCAATAACTCGTAAAAGAGGTCCAATTTTGATGAAATTTTGTATAAACGTGTAAAGCAACATTTATGACTTTAAGTTCGAAAATCAGCCATATCGCTCTATCTAAAGGGGTATTTGGGGGGGGGGGGGGTTTGTACTCCAAAAATGGGTTTTTTGAACTTATTACATATAATTTTTGAAATAGTCAAATTTTAAATTTTACCATTGGATTCAGCTTAAAAAAACACACAATTTGGTATTTTGAATATTCCTCTACGTCAATCGGTTACCGAGATATTGAAAGTGCTAAACACAGTACGCTGTCTAATGTTATTCTTATGGAGGATACGAACAAAATTATATCTCGCTTCTTTATGAACGTATACTGACGAATTGTTATACGGCTTTATCTGGTTGTGTGGTCTATTGATATTTGCTCAAAAAAAAATTTGTTACTAAAGGTTCCCGTAGCAGCAAACCTGCGTACTCAGCCCCCATGTTATCCTTAGGGAGATTAATCAAAATGGGATATATCGCTTATTTATGAATGTATATTGATGAAACTAGGTAAGTGGCTTCACCTAGTTGAGTTATATTGATATTTGCATAGAAACCAATTTTTTATGTTCCTTGTTTCAGCAAACCTATATACTCATCCCCAATATTATTCTTATGGAGAATAATTAAAATTGTATATATCACTTATTTGTTAATATATTTTTATGAAACTTGGTATGCGGCTTTATGTGTGATTAAGATACATATATATATATATATATATATATATATATATATATATATATATATGCATTGGAAATTCGCTGAGTACGCAGGTTTGCTGCGACAGGGGTATTTCTTTTAGTTACAAATAGATAAGAGAGAAAGTAAATGGGCTCCAAAGGATTCTTTCCTATTTAGTTTTTTAACAATGTTCCAAGTTTTAGTCTTCTAAGTTGTACACTATCTAAGTTGTGTCCAAACACACAGATTTACCATCCCCCCCTACACAATTGCATTGTTCTTCTCACACTGGCAGCATGAAATGTAATTAAAAGATTAAATGTAATACTAAATAAGGTTCATGGGAAGTTATAATGTTTATTAATTTCCTGTATTCGTTTTGAGTTGTGAAATAAATATTACAGATTGCAGCGTTAGTCTTTATATGGACTAACAAAGAAGAACAAATCCTCTTGTCATGAAATTAAAAACACACAAAATGTACAAACACAACGAAACGCCACATATAAAACACCCGACATTTCAGAAAACCTCAAAAACGTTTTCCGTTATCTAGGGTTCGTTGAGAAAAACTTGTATTCATTTTTTGCTGTATTCAAGCCGAGCGCCTAACCACGACTAGGTGACTAAGAGACAGTCCAATTAAGTTTTTTAACAAAAAACCCCACCTAAAACATGTTTTTATCATGTGGCCCTTAATTGTAAAATTGCAATTTTTTAGCTGTTTCCTAACTCTACAGTATGGTAAAAACATGGCATAAATAATTAGACGAATCGTAGTTATAAATCAGTTAACCCTCTGAACACCTTTCCTATTCCTTGGTAATAAGGTTAAAGACAATAAAACTCTTGGTTCTTGACCATAAACTGTTATTTTAGTGAACCCAAAAAGGCCGACTGTGCCATGTGCGTGCATTTTAAAAAGCACCAGACCGTTTTTGGGAATTTTCCCTTAAAAATACAGTAAAAATTGATTTTTGTATATACATACAGCTAGGTATTGGTAAGAAACAATAAAATATATTGAACTTTCAACTCAATGCCAATATATTGGTTTAAGTTTTCAAGTATTCTTTCGGTTGTTATGACTTTTCGATTGTGACTACATGCCAATATATCGGTAGGTGGCTTTATTCCCGTCTGCCGTTATAGCTGATATGTCGGAGGTTGGTGCTCAAAGGATTGATCATATTCTATATGTTGATAGGCTAGGGTTTTTTTTCACAGTCATAACTCGATAACGGTTGGACAGATTTTAACGTTTGAGGTGTCAAATTAAAGGTATTTTTATGCAGATTTGCCAATATGTCTCAGAATTTTAAGATAGGGCATCACTTAATTGCAGTTAAAGGGCTGAATTTTCTGAACAGTGGCGCTATCCGACAGCGGAAGTCTAAACTACGTGTTGATTAAAAGTACGTTATCCGCATTATTCTCAATGTTATCTTCCGGTTTAATAACAGATGTTTTATTATGTTTGTTTACAAATGAAGTAACCTTTTGTTGGGTACAGACTTGCTCGGATTCGAGCAACAGGACAACTAGTTTTTATTGTTTGGCTAGTACACTAGAGCTACTCACCGCCTTGTCGCACAGCCTGGCCCTGGCCGCGCGGTACCGCCCCACCAGCGGCGCGCGGTGCCTCTCCCACTGAGTCCCCAGCCGCACCAGCGTCCGAGCCTGCTCCTCCACCAGCTCCTGCAGCTTGGTCGTGTTGGCACCACTGTCTGGCAGCAGGTCCAGCGTCCGCTGCCGCAACTCCGCCTCCCGCTGCCGTCCCGAGCTCACGGCCTCCTGCCTCTGCTTCTCCCCTACCACCTGGACACAGACAAACACATATTTTATTTGCACAAAACATTCCTCACATGTGAGGACATACAGTACCTGGTAGGATATGCTGCTCCACTTTCCAAAAGTAATATTTACTATGGAGGATTCTCCTAATCTGCTCCCAAACTATATAATAACTCCCCTGGGACCTTAAACAATTAATTGGTGGTCCCGGTTTTTAAACTTAAGCTAAGAAAGTATTTAACATTGCTAACTTACGATCATGAACATCCCATTAATATTGTACTCTGTATGTCACGTTACTTGTTTCAAATATGTGATTTTGTACATTTTTTAGATTTAAGTTACTTTTAAAGATTTGGCTTGAGTTTTTATGAAAAGCAATTTTTTATTGAGAAGTGCTCATGGATAAAGACATTTTGATTTTATTTGTAGTCAAGTCAAATGCTTGTGTAACATATCCAAACTGCAGCAACTGCATAACCTAGAGGATACCTGTACCATCCCTCCCTACAGGATATTTTTTTCGATACAGACCCACCAAAGGTAAACTCTTCTTGTCTTAGTTGGTCTTGCTTCTATAATATTCATTCACCTTATTTTTAAAATTTGTTTATAAAATATAAATATTTATATATATGGTAAATTTGGCATAGTCAATAGAGATTCCAAAGTATAAACTTTGGAATCTCTATTGACTATGCCAAATTTACCACATATATAGATATTAATATTTTATTCAAAACCTTTAGAGAAATATAGCCCAGAATATGTATTTTATTGATGGGTTAAATATGATTTATTATTTTCTTATTGATTTATGAAACATTGATATCGATTTACTCAAGTGGTTCCAATTTTTTTAAATTATAAATTTATATAAGCCGTGTATATTTGACATATTTCTTATAATAAAATTAGTTAACATGAGTTTTGTTTACTTACAATTTGCAACCTTAATTTAGCTGTTCGGGAATCTGACAATGAATACTTTGTAGGCTTATTAAAAAAGCCTCGAGCGAGCGAAATAAAAAAAAATGTAATTAATCATTGTAAATTTGTAAAATTCTGACTGACTACAATCTGTAACTATAAAGGGCTGTGATTAAACCATAATATTTACGGCAGACACAACATTTTACAACAGCACAAGAAAATACCCCCGTCACAGCAAACCTGCGTACTCAGCAAATTTCCAATGCATAATTTATGTCTTAATACCATATAAAGCCGCATACCAAGTTTCATAAAAATATATTCATATATAAGCGATCTATACAATTTTAATTATTCTCCATAAGAATAACATTGGTGATGAGTACGTAGGTTTGCTGAAACAAGGAACACAAATAATGTTTTTTTTTTATGCAAATATAAATATAATTTAACTAGGTGAAGCCACATACCAAGTTTAATTAATATTCAATCATAAGTAAGCACTATATAACATTTTAATTACTCTCCATAAGAATAACATGGGAGATGAGTAAGCAGGTTTGCTGCAACAAGGAACTAAAAAAATGGTTTTTTATGCAAATATCAATATAACTCAACAAGGTGAAGCCACATACCAAGTTTTATTAATTTATGTTCATAATTAAGGGAGTCATTACATTTTACTTTTTCTCCATAAGAATAACATGGGGGCTGAGTACGCAGGTTCGCTGCTACGGGGATAATCAACAAAAAATCAATTTTTTGTGCAAATATCAATATACCAGTACTACGTGACCCCACGTGCCAAGTTTCATCAATATACATTCAGTAATAATGGAGATATCAAATTTTATTTATTCTCCATAAGGATAACATTGGACAACGTACTGTGTTTAGCACTTTGAATATCTCTGCAACGGTTGGACGTAGAATCACAATTTAAACACCAAAATGATTGTTTTCTGGAGCTGTGTTGATTGGTAAAAGCAAATGTGAAGTTTACATTAAAATTAACTTAGGAAAAGCCAAAAACCTTTTTCCCATAAGATTAACATAGGAGATTTTATGAGCAGGTTTTTTTGGATTTTCTTCGCAACCACTTAACCTAGCTTAATAATTCAAAATACCATATTATTTGTTTTTTTTAAGCTCTATAACATGGTCTAAACCAAAATTAAGTGTTTTAAAAATTTTAGGGTAAAAAATGCAAAAAAATGATTTTTGGAAAATTTAAAACCCTCGTAAACCCCCCTTCCCATGGCCCGATTTTTCTGGTTTTCGAACTTAAAGTCAAAAATGTCACTTTACACATTTGAGCCAAATTTCATCGAAATCGGATGTTTTTTACTCAAGTTATCGCATTCACGGACACATATATAGATATATATACACATATATAAATTTGAACAAATAGTGTTTTAGTCATCTGGGGACCTAAAAAAAAATTTGTCTTGGTCTCGGGCTTAAATCTTACCATGAGACCTACGGTAATAGCTTCTTCCCTATAGGGGAAATTCGCTAAAACAACACATCCTGCTTTGAGAGCAGGTTCAAGAATGAAAGTAACCAAACGTTCTGTCAACCGATTCCCAATAATAAATTACACAGTACCTAAATTACTAACAATACTATTAAAGATTAAAACATTTTAAAAAGTTTTATAACAGTAGGCCTATTTGTTTATAAGACGGTGTATCCAGTAGGCCTACCTGAGTCAGTTTGCTGGTCACGGTCTTGATATCCACCGTCAGCTGGTCCATCCTCCCTCTCAGTCTTTCTAGCTCCTCTTGCTCGTCAGCTTCGCTCCTCTCTTGTGCCGCTGTGGCTTCTTCTTCTTTATCCTCCTTCTCTGGCCTCTTGTCCCGCTTTTTACTTGGCTCCTGAAAATTACTGTGATATCAAACACAAGGAGGAGACATCTAATAATAATAGTAATAATAGTTATTATTGTATTAATAAAACTCATAAAATCATCGTTGATTTTGGATTATTTAGTTTACATAGACTTCTTCATGGTTAATTCATCATTTTTTTTATCATTAAACAAGAAAACACAGTTTAAAATTAACTGATTTGTGCACTTGCTCTAAAAACCTTCAAGATAAAAAACCAATGGTTGAAAAACAAACTCTTTGTTAAGCTTGACCACAATTTAATCGTGGCATTTTTTGTCTCCAGAATCGATTGGAAATTCAAATATGAAGGATTATTTCACTTCACCTGATAGTGCCAGTGAAAAAAAACCTTTATATTTTGATCAACCACAGAATATTCTTCCAACCACTTCACTACAATCTTCTGTTATGCCCATATCATCATCCAGCAATCAGACTAAAGGCTTTTCTTAGGGCTTTGTCCCCATAAGTCTTCAAAAGTTCCATATTAATTTTATGGGATTTTGATTAATCGGGTGATTATTTATTTATATATAGAAGTCTTTTAACAAAGAGAGAGATCATTTGATTCATTATAAATACTCTGTGTGTTACTGCTTTATTTTCAAGGTGTTTATTATGTTTCCTGAATTGTGACCCTCCATCGGCTCACTAACACTGGTTTTTTGACCGTTTTTGTTATCTTGAAAAACACAAAATAAATAGAAGCAACTGAAAATGCAAAACCAGTACACTTCAGGTATTACAAGTTGGCTCATTGTATTATTACCAAGAGCACACATACAGAACACCGCAAGCCGATCTTCAGCTACTCAAAATATTGACAGTATAAAGCCACTACATCCCGTCTTGCCTGACTCAGAGCATAGGCAGTGTTCATATATTGAGCACCAGAAGCCAAATCCTCTCCCACAACACTAGCAACAGGCTGCAGCTTGATGTTCCACGTGCGGGACTCATACCAGTTCCCAACCTACTGCTATGCGGGACCTGGACGTCCGGAGGTTCAAAATGGCAGTGAAAGAACATTTGGTCAGGAAGCATTGAGGAACTTCTTAAGAACAACCTGCAAATCTGGTATATAATTCATGTGCTACTGATTGTCCTACCATGTACTGTAATTGTTTGTTTTTGCCTGTGTGACGTGTAAAGTTGTTTTGTTTAAAAATTGACACAATCCATTCTCTTCACCAGAGGGTCAATTTGTGAACGATGAAGAGAAAGAAGAGGAGGAAGGATGAAGAGGAAGAGGAGGAGGGGAGATTAAGGGTAAGTGGTAAATAGTAAAATGGGATGATGTTATTTTAATCATTATCATAAAAACTTGCCTAGGCAACTTGCCTATATCCAATATTCTGAATAAACAAATACCAATTCACTTCAACCTACACTACTGCCTGACCTTGGTGTAAAGCAACGAGGAGGCGATCTGCATCCACGTGTTGGCGGCGGTGGCGGGGGGCGCGGAGGGGGTGGAGGGGGGAGTGGAGGGGGGAGTGGAGGGGGGAGCCGAGGACGGGAGCCCCAGACAGGTGCGGGCGTGGTGGGAGATGATGGAGGGCAGCAGCAGTCCGGGGTGGGGCACCTGGTCGGGCAGCCAAGGCAGCCGGTGCACACAGAACTCCCGCCACTCTGGACACAAAGTGGAAACTTGACACATCTGTCGGCAAGCAGGTTACAGAAGCAATGCCTCAGGTAAAAGCGAGTGTTTGCTCCCGTCCTACCAGGGAAGTCTTGGCCAACGCAGTTCCCCCTGCAAGCTGTTGTGGCACTACAACGGTCTGCCACTTATTTTCTGAGCTACATCCCAACTTATTTTGTTGGTGCTGTGCAAACGACACGCATATAGGACCTAGTTTAAGTTTAGATTAAATTATTTTAAATATGAAACATTTCCCAGCATTAAAATATATTTGTTTTTGTAAGGCCTTTCTCCACAAATTTCAAGTTTTAAAATAATGGTACTGTAAATGTTTTAATTTCAAATTACTTAACTAAACCGATATACTTATATGTATAGTATCTCCACTGAAGATGCGTATCGTAGTCAAGTCTCGGCTCTAGTTGTCTACTGCTTAAACGTTCTAAAAAATCCTTAAACTCTACTATTTTCTAAGTGATATTTTTTTAAAATTTCAACACCAATGGAATTGTTGTTAATAGAGCACACAAATGCTTTTAGGGAAAGCTGTTCCCTCAAATGTTTGTGGTTACCCCAGGATTTGAACCTGTGACCCCTTGAACCGAAGTCCAAGACGCTAATCATTTGGCTAGTATGATACTCAAACTTAATCGCAGATAACACAGAGAGAATTAGACCAATATTAAAAATATGTTGTGAACTGATATTCAGTTGTGACAGGTTTAATTATAATACATGACAAAACTAAATATATACTCGTTAGATATAGCTCTAACAATCTTATCTACCGGCCCAAGACTACAATGAAATGGTGTTTTAAGGTTGTGCAAGCAATTTAGCTTTAAGGCTCACAAGATTTAAAAACAGCTAGGCCTGACAACACACAGAAAATTCATGGAGTATGGGAAACATTTGTTTGTACTGTATTCTATGGAAGAACCAATGACTAACTTTAACGACTAACTTAACCTGACAAAATAAAATCATCAACCACCGCAGATAAACATTGAAACTTTTAAGGGCTATTTGGGGTGAAGTCGTGAGGGGAATTTGGACATTTTCTGAATCTCACAGAATCAGGAACATAAGGATCATAATTTTGATTGAGAAATATGTCGGGATTTTATCACAATAACACCAATTTTGTGGATTTCCTGTTTCATTACATGCATAGCAAAATTAGCATTTTAAATATAGTTTTGCTGTGCATGTCACCTTGAAATACTAATAATGGGTATTTTAATAACCCAACACACCACAAAATTCAGTGTGCAGAATTTATCAAATTTAAAAAAGCTCTGCCTTATGACCGCAGTTTGCTTTATGTATTTGGTTTAGACATAAAAACTTGATTATTTTAATATTCAAACCATAACAACTAAACATATCAATTAATACTTTTCTTCCCACAAATAAAATCTTATAAAAACTCAACTACAATTAATTCTTCAAAAACAGTTTGAACCTTTTTAGTTGACCCAAGAACATTTAGTTTTTTCTATAATGTTAAAACGCACCTTGAGGCGTACAATCCCTCTTCTGGCCCGGCAGCGAGATGCCTGTCTCCAGGGGCACAGAGACGAAGGAGGTCTGCGGAGCGGCGGAGGTGGGGGAGGGGGGCCACGGAGCTGCCAGCTGCTGCCTCAAGGCCTGGGCGAACCTCTGCCGCAGACTCGTCGTGGCTTCTGCAAGTCACAATTCACCATCATAACATTCAGTGTCAACACAATTAAATTACACTTTACAAACTGTTCAGAATTTCCAGTTGTTTAACTAAACAAAGCGTTTTTATCTCAGTTACGAAACAAAGGGTCCATTTCACAACATCAAGGTACAGAACGTAAAGTTTATATTTAAAACAATGTGTGGTTTCAGAACGTAAAGGTACGTAACGTCAAGTCTCAGTTATTTAAATGTAAAATAAGACTGTTTTCAAAACCTCCAGTTTCAAAATGTAAACGTATTATTATAGAACAATTTAAACACGGAGATGTTGCAAAACATAAAGGTACAAAACGTCAAGGTAGTATTTGTTATAACTGTAAACGCTGAAAGCGATTTCACTTCAAACCAATTCTGAATCCCTTCCAGTTAAACTACTTATAAAAACTACTGTTTCACAACGTCAAGTTGCAGAACGTCAAGTACAGCCAACCTTAACATTTTTGTTTGCCTCCAAGTGGACTGAAAGTGAGCGAGTTACTGACCTGAACGTTGTAAAACTTAACGTTTTGAAACTGGTTGTTTTTCCTATAATGTATTTATACAACCTTTATGTTTTGTACCTTGACTTTCTGAAACAGCTAAATTAAAAACATTCTCAGTAAAAACCTTGACGTTTTGAACCTTGATGATTTGAAACAGTCAAACTACTAAGTTTAAATAAAAGAGGGCCTTGACGTTTTGAACCTGAAGGTTATGAAACGTTACCCGAAACAAACTAGCTTGTACAAATAATAATATAAACAAATTATTCAACCTCTACAACCTTCATTACCTTCAAACTTTGTTATTAGTTTGATATAACACAAGATCAATGATTATTCTTTCTTTGATATTGACGGAGAGTTACCTTCAGGCTGTGAAGAGGCTTTGTCTGATTCTTTGGGCAACTTTTCAACAAGAAACATAAACACTCTTCGAACATCAGCTTCAGATGCATACAGAAATGTCTGGTAACCAATTTCCCCTGTGTATCCCAAGTCCTGTAACATAATTATCAAAATAATTTTACCTTGTAAGACATTATACTCTTTAAAAACTGTTAGAAAAGTTATGAAAACTATAAAATCTTAAAATTGTTTTAACAATCAGCCTCACTCTTCATCGTGGAAATATTTGGTACTCAGTGTTATAATGAGTACATGCCATGTTTTGTCATTCACAAACTCTATCAGAACAAGGGAAACTCAAAGAACAGATATATTACTGATATATTTACGGTAAAATTATCAAGCCTAACTGCCACGGCACACAGTAAACAACTGCACTTCAAATAAGCACTAGTATCAAATATTTTGAATTCTAAATGAATAATTAAAAAATAATAATAATGGTTTAATAAGCAAGAAGCATTAACCAGTGAGTCTATTGAAAAGAATTAACAGGACAAACAGCTTTCTTAGGTAAATCTATTTTGTATAACCTTACGAGTTACTACCTCAGCAAGCACACAGCAGGTAGACAAACCCACAAGGCCGGTACTGAAAACTAACCATTGCTATAATTCAGTAGCAGTCCATAAATTTATACTGTATACAGCCACAATATATCTACTACTTCTAACCACTGTTTTTAGGAGTATTTTCAGTTCCATAAGTCTCAGGAGGTAGATACGGTACTCAATTTGGCTCTATGGTAGGTGATGTCTGATAGTGAACATGTCTAATAGGCTAAGTGTACTGAGTTTTATGAATCTATTAACTCAAATTTAGTTACCCATTAACTTAAGAAGCAAATTGAAAAAGCCCAGCTTCAGTCCAACCACACGATAAAAATCAGAAAATATTTGTTCGAAATGATATAATTATTTATTTATTAAAAATCACTTTAAAATATTCATAAATTATAATTGACACTTGAGGAATTTTGTTTGAAATGTTGTATTTTGATAAACAAGAAACATGGGATTCAAATAAAAAAGTACCTAAAATAATATTGTTAACAGCTGATTCTGGCTAAACCTTTTAAACTAATGGTAAACAATCACAGACCAAAGAACAAATGGTATATGTGTTAGTAAATTAACATTTCAATATTTTAGTAGGACTTGCTGCTCTCAGTCAAGCGAATGTTCTTCTAATTAATGCTACCGAATTTACAACACCCCTCATAACAAATCATGCACACTGTGTTATCTTTCCAGTGATCACTTTATTTATATGTCTGTAACATTTGTTCTTGTTATTGTGCTAAATTTGTGTTTGTGTCATTAGCTGTGTTTAGGTCAGAACCCTAAAGACAAACGTGAATTCTAAGAATTTTGCTGAATCTACACCTTGACCTCTTAATTAATATTTAAGATTTGTATTGTATTCAAGCTCTCAACGACGAAGTGCAATCGATAAGTTTACATACACATTACATATCATTTGAACTAGATAACATAATTTAATCAACACATCAAACATAAAAATGGATTTAGTAGTTCCCCAGATCTCGCCCTTAAAAAAAAAATAATAATAACACAACAATATTAAATATTAAGATGAAACTAGTTTGGTGCCTGCCTTGACCATGCTACTGGGACGTGTGTAAATATTCGGTACTTTGGTATTATACGGATGCCACTATTTTTGGAGGTTAAATTTTTACCGGATACAAAGGATAACTACATAATTCGAAAAAACGTACTTTTATTGACTTACTGTACAAATTTTACATCATTCTGATGAGCGGTCTTTGTGTTGTGCCTCCCAAAAGGCAGCGATGTCCGCTAGGATCGTGTTGAATGCGTCGCCGCCGCTAGCAGCCACACCCGATCGCCACATCTACTCGGCCAAATATACAGCGCGCTGCGGCAGTTATGTTAGCATGGGTTATCATAAAAATACGTACAGTTTCCTCTTCATTTCGAGGTAAATCCCACACCAAAAGAACGTCACTCATTATGAAAACAAATGTAACGTAGTGCACGGCAATAAATCACTCATGACACTGACCTAGATACAGGCGGTGACAGGTGATGCGCGCGCTCCGGTCAACGACCTGACCTTAGCCTATTTGGAGGGGGTTTGCCGGCTGGAAGTATGACTCATCAGGTATCATTCGATTCGTAACAAAACAAGGAAAGTCCTACAATCATTTTTATGATAACCCATCCTATAATAACTGCCGCAGCGCGCTGTATAAGGGTGGCATCCGTATAATACCAAAGTACCAAATATTCTCTTGACAGTAACTTTATAGGCACGATTCCTAATAATCAGTTGATAAAGCTTATGTGTCCAGTGAATAATCATTCACATCTATTTACAATAAAAGGTATCAGGAAACTGATACATATTCTTTGTCTCTGTTAGCTCAGTTTTAAACAATAAAGTAGCCTGCTTTATATTTACTGAATATAGAATGTAAAGTTCGGTAGCATGTATATACAATCTTTTTATAAACTTTTTCAGAAATATCCACTGAAATCCCTATTCTGGGGGCACTACAGAATGAATTTATATAGGTACAGTGGTTTAGAGAGGAGAAATATCCCCTCCTCCATTATCATGTTTCTCAGATGGTGAATGCCAGCCAATTATTGCATACATCATAGATGGTGAATGTTAGCCAATTATACATATTTTTTTCTTGTGAGATCTAATGTATTATTTTTAAATTTTTATGTTGTAAATATTTGATTAAATTGCAACTAAACCGAATAACTTAAATCATCAATGAAACAAGCGGCACACCAGCGCTGTCTAGAAACAGCCTACTCAAGTATCGGGATCCAGGTCGGCCACAATATGTTACGTTAACCTTCCTCTAACACCAAAAGCAAGAGCCTGTTAGAGAGGGCCAATTATCAACAAAATGTTAATTCAAATTTTCTATATGACAAAAGAGAGAAGCAAGACTATGACACTAAAGCAATCAGCCATAGTAGAAAGGTATTGATAAAATCAGTTGGCAAGAATCTCTACAATGAAAACAAATAATTTGACAATAAAATCAATATAGGCCCTACCTATACTTACAATACAAGCCTCTGCTATTACGGTCCCCAGTTTGTATCTCGCGGACATGGAAGGGGGCAGTTTAGGGGGAATGTTGAGGCCTGGTTGGACAACATTGAGGCACCTTGCTGCTGCTTCGACTACCATTTCAGCTGTGAACTGCCTCAGGTTTACAACATCATCTTCGAAATTACTAAAGAGAAAATATATATATCACTTACAATAATATAGGGGTAGCTTAATAAATACAAAAAATAAACACGTAAAAGTAAAGCTAACGATAAAAAAGTAAATTGTAAACTCTATTTTTGTTTTAAAATAGTAACTAGGACTGGCAATCCCAGATACACCAGGAATATATAAACATATATTTAAACAATCTCCTGACCAACCAAATCATGTTCTACAGTATATAAAAATTGAATGAAGCTTTTGGCAACCTAGGTGAAAACCCTAAAGTATTTTTAAACAATTTGATTTCTGTCAGTTCTCTCATTGGCCTGATGATGACCAGTATGACTAGTCGAAATCGATAGCCTTGTACCATCTTTTATATATGTTTGCCATCTGTATAAGTTAAGTGCAAACATATTCTAAAGTGTTGTAAAACGTCTTTTATTACATCCTGTAAGTGTTTTTTAATATTTTATAAGTTTTTAGACATATGTAGAAATCATACAAAGAAAAAATTACCGGTAATATTTAATATGATGGATTTTTGTCACGATAACATCTTCAAAATTTGGTAGGGCCTACAGCAAATTACACACTTGATTACATGTATTTTAAAGTCCCGTTTAAATACAGTTTACAAACAGACCTACATTTGAGCACAGGTAGTTAATTGCTATCATAAAAATAATAGGATACAGTAATTAAGTGATCAAAACTGGCCCAAAGATGGAGCCTGGAGGTAGCCTACCCCTAACATAACATTTTTAAGACTAGATTTTTTCTCACTTACTTACAATAAGCATTTTAGTTTTTGCTTTTAAGTAGCTTTAAAAAAATGTTTTTCTACATAGAGAAAAATTACATTATTTTTAACAGGATATTTAAAAAGGCTTACCCTCGTACCTTTCATTCTTGGGACAATTTGTTATTTTTTTATCCAGAAATTAAAGAATTTAAACAATACGATATGCCAGAGCCAATGCGATTTAATTGGCAATATGGCAATGCAGTTGCAATAGGATGCAATTAATTCCCATCGCCATATCAAAAGTAAGGCTGCAGTTTAGTTTACTGCCCACGTTCATTCAATTGAAATTTTTTACTAAAAATATCTATATATATTGAACTAACTTACTGGCGATTTAAAATATCTATATTAAGAACTATCGGTTATTATCAGCTGTTTTTATACCAAACAAATTACAAGTTACAAGTTATATTTATAAATAACATTTTCATGACTGACCCAAACAAAAGATAATCAAATTAAATAAATAAATAATAAATTAAAATAAATAATTAATAAATCAATTTCAATCAAGTTAAACCAAAACAGAGATGTTTAAATAAACCACACAATTTAAACGAACCTCCCTGCAAAACGATAACCAAACTGCAATTGTAGCCCTACTTGTTAGAATGATCCTTAAGTGCTTGTTTTGCGAAAGAGGAAATCATAGTTTGTGATTGATAATCGATTTCCTTGCACAATCAAGTGAAATACTGTAATCGATATAACAATATTTTTAATCGAAAATTTCAATCGAATGAATGTGGGCTGTAAACTAAACTGCAGCTAAACGTAATTGTTGACAAGCTTAAACAGATTGTTAACTCTGTGCAGTGGAGAGAGGTAAAATATTGTCACAAGTTAGCTGGTTCCACACAAATTGTGACAGTCATGCAATCAAGTCACATTCTTTCATTGTTTAAAACTACGGGTGGTAACTTGTAGCAAACTTACTTTTATTGCAAACGTACCATTCCTAGATTTACCAGATGTCCGGGTTCAACCCGGACAGTCGGGGGTTGCTACTTATCTGGTGTTTTAGATTTTTCAAGAAAATTAATTTTGTCTCAATAAAGTTACTTATATTTTTTGTTTGAAAACAGTGTAAATATGTAGGCTGTATTCAGACCAAAATATTGCCTCATTTGTAGCACCTGAACCCTTGAGTTTTGCACGGCAACAAAAGGGTAGGCCAAAAGGTTGGGAAAAGTCTAATAGGCCTTTAATATAACAAATCACCCACTAAAACTTGGTAAACTACTTAAAAAAGTTTCCAACATTTTAAAAAAGGTTCATTAGTTAAAAAATTGCATTCCCAGTCGCAAACCAAGTGAGGGTCCTATTAAAGTCCTACCCTACCTTTGAGGAAAGGGTCGTTTAGAGAAAAATTCTTTATGTACATATAATTTAGCAATTATAAGAAAGAACTTACCAACCAATCTCCCTAAATGAATGAAGAATTATTCTATCGACTTCCTCCATGATTATAACTATAGATAAAATTATATAAAACTGCCTTTTACATAACAAGTAGGAGTAGACGATTTTCAGGTCAGTTGGTTCGATTTTGGTTTATTGGACATTTCATTTAACTGATGATTCCAAAGACGAATAAGAATATTTAGAAATGACAGGTCAAAGACATAATGTGTTAACTTGAACCACTAGCTCATGAATTCTATAAGCAAATTTTGAAATTATGTTTCATTGATACAAAAGTTAATGGAGAAGAAATATTTATTGAAATAAATAAATATTTGGATTAAATTTACAAAAATATGAAAAGACATATTTTGTTTATCTCATATTATAAAGGCTTTTACAGAATATATTAATACTATTTTTCTCGTACTCTGTGCTATTTCAACGTGTAAATGTAATCAGCTGTGCCGGTAAAGGGGAAACAGGCTTTCAGAAAAAGTTTGTTTTGTTTATCACGAATCATTTATTTCTTATTCCTGTAAATGCCAACATAACCTTTAGTAATCAGCCCTACGTGGCTGGTATTTTTATAATTATTTGCTGAGACAGGAAGTAACAAAACAAAAATAATTAATTTGACTTGAATCTTCGGTATTATGGAGTATCTCTACTTTCTGATTCTTTATTGTCTCGCATTTATTGTACTTTTGTTTGCAACGGTGAGTCTAAAAAATCATTTTTGCTTTGATGTTTTAGTCTATGATAGGGAAACATCTTTCATAACTGCTTGAACATAATTTAGAGCCTAGTTGTCCCCTCAATAAACGCATTTAAAATGCTTCCAAAACAATGTCAAACTATTATTTTGTTTATTTGTTTGACATACTAGTAATAGTCTAGGTCCATAAACTTGGTGTAGCTTAGGCCTAGATTAGCACAATTTGTATAACAGATGAATATGCCTAAGCTTATTCCTGGTAGAATCAAACGAGCTTTTATTTATTTTAAAGACTATTTAGTTCCAAACATATCCTAACCATCAAAATTTATATTTCAAGAACATACACACACACATATATATATATATATATATATATAGTTTTAATTAAGCCCTTCCCTTTGCTTGCTGATATTCCTTAATCACAGTAACATGTCCCACGCACTACAGAATCTGGCAAGACTCGGCAAAAGAGCAGCCCAGTGGCTCATGGTTCCGGCGATTGCAACTAGACACAAAGACACAAAACCCTAAAAGTGGAAGATGTTCTGGCGATAAAAGAAAGCATTTATAAAAAGCTCTTCAACAAAATGGGGTTGAACAAGGATTAACTTTTGACAGTAAGAGTCTATAATGAGGCCTGAAAGAGTTTGTGAAATATAGGCCTTCAGATTCAGAAAAAAGGGTTGGAGGAACCTATGAGGAGTCTTCATAGTAACAAGAGTGGGACGATTGACTTTTGATGGATTCTTGCGCTACATTGTGTGGTCCAGTCAGATGAGGGTGGAGGAATCCATCAAAACTTTCTACAAGAACAAAGACGAACTGCGTGAAGCCCTCGCAAGCCTAGCAGTTATGCCGAAGGAATCTGCTCAGTAACATAATGTTGATTTCTATCAAAAACAATGACGCTAATATCACGATTAAGCAATTCAAGGAAATTTTTTTTCTCAAAAACTGTCACATTAAATATCATTGCTACTTGCCATGGTTATGATCATAAATTTCATAGTCATTAACTTATTTCTGTTCAGAAATGTATTCTATTTCAGAATTTTATCAATGCTATTGTAAATAGTCATAGGCAAAAAACTTAGAATTATTTTGGTCTATTAGCCTGATAGATCAATAATGCCATCTACGAATTGACATGGTGGGTGGAATGCCCATTTGCAGAACACAGGAACCTGACAGATTAAGGAATGGTTCTCTCTTCCCTCTTGAAGTGACTCACTGGACCTTGCCCACCTTCATTGTTCCTGGCCATTACTTCCTCTGGTACCAGGGTCTCATGATTATCTACTAGCCGCGGTTAGGTACTCCCTTTAACATTCCTTTTCCTTGATGTTAACAGTTAAAATCCCATGTAATTGTATTATGAAACAGTGAACTTATAATTTATGTCTGCCACTTTTGCACGTTTCAATTTTTGTAGATTGTAAACTACCGGTAATCAAGCTATTGCAGCCTCTGCTGACCAACAGCAGTGGTGGCCCGATGTTCCTAGGGATCATGTGAGGCGAATCTCAAACTGATTATGATTCTTTTAACAAGAATCAACCCAAATCAGATAGATTATAACTTAGCCTGTATTTGCTAATTATTCTTGAGTGTAGTATAGTAGACTCTCGGAAATCCGTATCATAATATTCCGGACTCCGGTTATCCGGAAATTTGATTTTGAATTTGTTTTTTTGCAATCAAAAACAAAAAACGAAACTTCATGGTTCAGCGCCTTCATTTTTCACGTGATTATCCCGCATTATACAAATGTCATGTAGTTTGAATTTAGGCTCCGTATTTTTGCTTGCCATTATCGGTGTTTGTTATTGTTTACGTATCCGATGTACTGCTCCGTTCAGGTCTTTTTCTGTCGATGACTCATCACTGACGATGTAAATCAGTAGACCGGTGACAGTTTTTATGACAGTATACTTTATTTATGATTTTCATTGTTTATATTAAATATTTACAAATGTTGGCTACATAGGTACATTTAAATCTTTTATGTTTAATCTAGAGTTTTATCGCGTTTTCAAATAATAAATGTGTCCTCTGATAATCCGACCTTTTTTATGATTCTACCATACTCTCGGTCCCATTGGTGGTGGCTTAACTGTACTATTGATAACTTTCTTCTGGAAGCTCACTCTTGTATTAGCACATTAATCATTAACGCATATTATCATAATTGTTCACTATATAGGCGGAATTGGTGATTCATACCCAAATCCGAGAAATCCGCATTTTTCAAAAACCGGACTGGCCATCTGCGACATTAGTCCTGATTTCTGAGACAGTACTGTATTTAACTTGCACCTACTGTATTTGAAATCAGTATAGTTGAATCTTTGAGATCAAATGCAGTTAGGGCCTACATCGAATTCAATAAAGAAAAATGTTTAGGGCTCCAGCAATCCTGTATTTTTCTCTATAGGCCTAACCACCTTCTAATTTGTTTTGAAGAAAAATAGATAAAAAGCTCTCTTTAAAAACAAAAAACTGATCCTTCTTATTGTACCGTACTAAAATAGGTACATACCTTGACGTCAACAGTTACAATTTTGTAGGGAATCAATCCACTTCATGTTTCGCTGTAAATATGGCAATTTTAAGTGGAGTACAAAAACAGATTTATCCAAACAGGATATGTCAAAAGTTAAAATTGGAACAGTCACAAACGCAATTGCGAATCAATAAATACCGGTAGGCCTACCACACGCATGTTACTCATCACGCCACGGCACTGGCATGAAGTAGACTACCTGAGTAATATGTGTGTGGTAGGAAAATGCCGTATTTACGGTGAAACGCAGTGGATTGATTCCCTACAAAATTTGAACTGTTGACGACAAGGTATATACCTATTTTAGTCTAATAAGCAGAGTTCAGGGGCTAGAGCAACGAATTTTAATTATTTTTGTTAATGGTTTCTACATCATTAACGACTCCTGAAATTTCTTTTCAAGCTTAAATATATCAATCTTCTGCTCCCTATACAATTTTACATACCGGTAGCGTTAGTGAACAAATTGAAAATAAGACATGAAATTTAAGAGGGCTTAAGCTAATTCTAGATAAGGCTTACTTATTTTGTTAAATATATTTCTTGTGGCCAAAGAGTACACAGTGCACATTATCCGGTAGTTTGTTGGCAGTGTTACCAAGTTGTCAAACACTTGAGTTTTTTTATGGTGTTCCAGCTATGTGTCATTCTCATGAAGACCACGACAGCCCACCCAGTTGTTCGGCGAGCCGAGAAGGAAAAGTCATTCCTTAACACCAACGAAGGATTGAGGATACTATTCCCTTCGCTTGATGAGCCATTTTCAGTCCTCTTGTCTGTTATTGTTCCTGCATTCGATGAAGAAAAGAGATGTAAGATACCGTGCTTTTTTATCTAGTAGCTACATCTTATTTTATTGTTGAATTGGTTTCATTATAAACTAATTGTTTTTGTTTGAATTAATTCAACCTTTGAAAAAGGTAAAGTACCAAGAAGCTTTAGAGAAAAAACTGCTTTTAATACATATCTCTCTGTACGATTTGCGATGTGTCTAATGTCATAAGGCAAAACTTGCAAATTAAAAAACTAAGTTAAACTTAGTTCTTATTATTGCACACTTCCCTCTTCAATACATTAAATTTAGTTTTTATTGTATTTATTTTTGGTTTAAGTATTATTAAAATAGTATGTCGGAAGTGATTTTTATATAACTAACTGTAACCGTTAGATATCAATTTGATTATTTTTTAATTTTGAAAGATTTATAGCGGTATCAATAGATATAGGAATGCGCCAGCTCTTAGGGTTAATATGTGTGAGTTACGTAGCGTTGATCCAAACCCCCCCTCCCCAACATAACGCAGCATAATGCTACGCCATACCCCCCCCCCCCTTAAGTGAGTTACGTAATATGTGTGGCCCCTTATTAGATTATGCTTAGGTTACCGGTAACGCACAATGAATCAGCCAAGAAACATTTGAGCAATTTTTAATTTGTACTGTTCATGGTCAGTATACCTCTGAGAGCATTCTCATTTAAAAAAAACCAAATGTCAAAAATAAACTTTAAGGCATCCTCTTGCTCTTGTAATGCTAGGGAAATGAATTAAATTATTCAGCCTCATAGGATGAAGTTTTCTGAGAAAAACCTATCTCTTCAGGGTGTAAATTTCTAAAATATATTCCTGAAATAATAAAACAAGAAACCAATTCAATAAGGTTTAAAAAATTTCTTAAAGAGGATCTGATAAACGGAGCTGCTTTCTACTCAATAGAAGAATTTCCTACCACCTTGAATAGTTGTTTATTTTATAATTTTACTTTATAGTAATTATTTAAATGACACTGTTCTTTGTACTATTTATTTACATTCAGATGAATAAAGATATTTTACTATTGACTAATGACTATTTTACAAATTTGTTTAATTCTTTTCTTTTTCCGTCACACATATTTATTTTGTGATATGTTTACTTAAATTACTTTTATTATCTGTTGCAGTACCACCGATGCTAGATGAATGTTTTGAATTTCTCGAGTCTAGAAAAAAAGCAATGCCCAGGTTTACATATGAAGTGATTGTCGTGAGTGATGGCAGTCGAGATAAGACGGTGCAGGTCGCTCAAGATTATACTCGAGTCTACGGAGCGAACCAGTGTCGAGTCCTGGACCTGCAGACCAACCGCGGCAAGGGCGGCGCTGTCAGACTGGTATACTTAAGAGCTTTTTATAACCTTTATAATAGCGTTACAACAGCTGTAAAAAATATCAGTGGAAATAATGTATCAGAGTTACGGACTATTTAAATTATAAATTAAGTAGGTGCCAATCCTTCAATAGTATTGTAAATGTTAATGAATATACGTTTTGTTGCATCAGGCAAAAGATACTGCCCCAGTTGAGCTGAAATTGAGTATGGTAGCTAGCTTTATTCATCAGAAACAAACATTAAGAAATTCTAAAACTCAAGACTCTACCCCATCGGTCTTTAAAAGGTCCAGATGGGGTATATAGACTATGTGGTATATAATCATCATCTGAGAATAATGATAAAGCTTAAGGGGTTTTCTTCTAAATTCCCTAAAGTGTGACAGTTTTTTAAGAAGTGACATTCGATCTTACCGGTTTACAGTTCTTCTAAACCGATTCATGGTTCTTGAATATTTTTTATAAAATGAACTGTTTGGTTAATGTAAAAGTAATCGCAATCGCCACAGGACATTTTTGTAAACTCTGGGTGTATCAAATTAAATTTGTTAGGCCTACAATCTTCTACCTTACTCATGGTTTTTGTGTCTCGAAACCCACGGAACCCATACTTCTTGAATATATTGGCGAATTGAGGTGTACAGTTCCAGTAAAATCTACTAATACTTGTTTGTTGGGTTCTTTTGCTATTCATTCTGGTTGCCTTATCTTTCGATCTACCTTCATTCCAATTTTAATGATGGTTTTAGGTTGAAATCCGTTAGCTTGAGTTTATAAAATATAAAATTTGTTATCACTGGCTGATCCAACCAAATCACTAAAACATGCAGTAGAAGGGTGTGCTCTGTTTGAAACAGAAGTAGCGGTCTATTATCGTGTACAGTAGGTGTACAGTAGGTTTTAAACCGCATCTCGATCAGTCGGTCAGCAAGTCTCTCAGTGTGTTGTCGCCTCGCTGTTGCAGGGGATGCAGTCGGCCCGAGGCGCTGTGCTCTTGTTCGCGGACGCAGACGGGGCAACCAAGTTCTCCGACCTCACCAAACTCGAGGACAGTCTCAAAAGTCTTGTGGAAGGTGAGATCAGTGTTATCTTAGAGCTTCTTTCTCACCGGTTAGAAATTGCACGACTTATGTGTTTCATTGTGAAATTACCGAGATCAATATTTTTTTAGGTTTGGGTTGTTCTAGGCCATCACAAAAACATGGAAGGTAAGAGATGCAGAGAACTGCCATGGGGAATAAATTTAGATCAACATGGAAGATGTATCATTGGAGATAGTCATCAAATATACATAGAACTTGATCATTTTCACGACAACTTGTCTCTTTGTCAATCACTTAGAGAACCTCTGTTTATCAATTTTTTCCCTGGCATTTCTTTTCTTTCAAAATTTTTCTGTATCGAATTGAACATTTGAGATATTGATAATATCTCGAAGTGCTTCAGAAATCTTAGCATATACCCCATAGGAATAAACCACAATGTATAATATTTATGTTGTTACTAGGAAAAATCTGCTGTGTATGTATTGTATATATGTATGTGTCATGTTGATGGGATATAAATTAATTAGTGCGCTTACATCCCCCAAAATAGATATTGCTTATGTGTAAAAAATGATGTGTACAAATCATTAATGATTTTAACAAAATTTGGTTTGTAGAGTAGCATTTATTTGAACAAATTAGAAAACAAGATACCTAGATCATACTATTCAAAGCAAGTTTTTTAAGTTTACCCAAACAATTATTTTTTATTTTTTATATATTAAAAAATTAAACATGTATGCACTATTGGATTCAGCTTAACAATTTAATAATTTTAGGTACATTCCTCCACATCAATTGGTTAATGAGATAATGAAAGTGCTAAACACAGGACGTTTTCCAATGTTATAATGAAGAATCAGTTAACTTGTTCACTGCGTCACGAGGTCCCGAGGTCTCGTACCATAACCTATATTTGGTGTGCTCGCATAATATGATATTCTTCCCTCAGATACGGTGTTGATAACTCTCTGTTAATTGACATAGAGAATTAGATATAGAGAAATAAGTATGGTTTTTTAGTTTATTTTAGTATTACATTTTCATGTGGTGAGTTGGCAACACTGTTCTCGCAACAGCTGTTATAGACTGGCCGGCTGATGCAATCCTTTGTTATTTTCTCGCACGTAGACAGTTTGTTAATGTTCAGTCAGTTGTTTAGGCGCTGTTGTATGAAGTACAAGCTAATTATGTTTTGCACAATGTTTTCTGTGCATTAGACTGTGTCGTGTTGTTTTTCAAAATTACATTCAGAGTAAATGATTGACGTATATAAGAAGTGCTAATTTTTGTTATAAACCTTGATAACAAATTATTTTAACTATGAAAGTGAAAATAATTTACTTTAACCATCAGATAGAAGTGGAAAAACATAAATATTTAAAAATTATTTTTTGACCTCAACCTAAACATATATAGTGTACTGAGTAGGGCTTCGCCCCGTATTCACCGCTTGGGAATTACTCGATAATCGTTATGGCATGGAAAAAGTGTTGGTTCACAAATTGTATGTGCATATTCTGGAGGCATATTCCTGAAATGGACAATCTTTGGTGGTTTCCATCGAGCAATACAACAAGATTTTGTTTCAATGGTCCAGGGGACTACTTGACAGAGGCAGAGAGGATCTCCAACACGCTGGCGCTGGTGTGCGGGTCGCGGGCGCACCTGGAGAGGGACGCTATTGCCTCACGCTCACTCTTCCGCACCGTCCTGATGCACGGGTAGGCAGTAGGAACCAGCAGTATGCAGTTGTCTGCACTCTGCACCTAGTCAGTATGGTTTGCTTGCTTGCTTGCGACTCTGGTCTCAAAAACGGCTCCAACGATTTCCTTCAAATGTTGAAAATAACTAATTTCTGGAATAAAAATAAGTTCTAGACAGGTCTCATCCCCAGGAAAACAAATAATGTAAGAAAACGAATATTAAATATTAAAAAAATAACTTTGGGCTTATGGTGTTGAAAATCAAAACCAAAGAACTACAACAGCTGTTTATAATCAATCGGTGAACTGTCAAAGTAAGTAGTACTATTGTAGTGTAAAGGCTCGGTATACACGTGAGAGTCTTTTACTCTCAGAGAGTTTGTGCCAGTAACAACTGTCGTGTAAACAGCAACGAGAGTCAGCTCGCCGACAGTGTCCGAGAGTCACACCTTGCGAGTTGAGTCTTGTTGTGTATACTATCAGCTGTTGCTTTGAAAAAATCACCCACAGTGTAAACACTTCTGTGAGTAGCGTCTGAGAGTATCAAACTGTCTGAAGGTAAAAAACTCACGTGTATATACCGGCCTTAAGTATTAACATGTGGTTTCCTGAGAGTGGTAACTAAAACCATTAAGATTACTTATTTAGAGTGGCCGTGTGCAAAATGAATCAAATGGACATTGAGCTATAAATAACAACTGGAGTGACTGTAAACATACAGAAAAGAGGAAAATGAGCTAAAAAAATCTGCTCATCAGTATGCTTGGTTTCAAGCAACAGTCCCACTTATTTGCTGATGTAAGAGAGTTGTTGCCCTGATTCAAAGATCAAAGAACTAAGACGCATGTAGAATCTTTGTATCGATACACGGTATCTAATACCTAATTTGACAATTAATTTGTAAGCGAACGGGAGGGACCTCATTGTTAAGATCTGGGAATCAGATGATTTTTTTATTAATTTGTGTTTTTTAATTTTATTATACTCCTAAAAACTGAATTTGTGTTTTTTAATTTTATTAAACTCCTACAAACTGAATTTTTTGTATAAATACTGTTAATATTTATACAGTGTAAAAATTGTATGGTCCTAAATGTACATTTCCTTGCCTGAAATGTATGAGATTGTAATATACAGATTTAAAAACGAATTAAAAACATCAATAGCTCATAAATTATAAAGAATAGGACATAAAAATATATGACATTTTTTTTTGGAAATAGTCCATGTAATAAGCTTTTGAACTTTAGTCGTCAACTTTTGTGACACCCTGTAGATATGAAACGATCTAGCCGAGTGTAAAATAACATTTGGCCCGCAGCATCCATGATACGCAGTGCGGGTTCAAGCTGCTCACACGGGAGGCCGCCAGAGTGTAGCAAAGTGATGAGTAATGTTTCCCTGTGTGTGGCAGGTTCCACCTGTTGGTGTGGAGTCTCGCGGTCCGCAGCATCCATGACGCGCAGTGCGGGTTCAAGCTGCTAACACGGGAGGCCGCCAGAGTGTAGCAAAGTGATGAGTAATGTTTCCCTGTGTGTGGCAGGATCCACCTGTTGGTGTGGAGTCTCGCGGTCCACAGCATCCATGACACGCAGTGCGGGTTCAAGCTGCTCACACGGGAGGCCGCCAGAGTGTAGCAAAGTGATGAGTAATGTTTCCCTGTGTGTGGCAGGTTCCACCTGTTGGTGTGGAGTCTTGCGGTCCGCAGCATCCATGACACGCAGTGCGGGTTCAAGCTGCTCACACGGGAGGCCGCCAGAGTGTAGCAAAGTGATGAGTAATGTTTCCCTGTGTGTGGCAGGTTCCACCTGTTGGTGTGGAGTCTTGCGGTCCGCAGCATCCATGACACGCAGTGCGGGTTCAAGCAGCTCACACGGGAGGCCGCTAGAGTGTAGCAAAGTGATGAGTAATGTTTCCCTGTGTGTGGCAGGTTCCACCTGTTAGTGTGGAGTCTCGCGGTCCGCAGCATCCATGATACGCAGTGCGGGTTCAAGCTGCTCACACGGGAGACCGCCAGAGTGTAGCAAAGTGTTGAGTAATGTTTCCCTGTGTTTGGCAGGTTCCACCTGTTAGTGTGGAGTCTCGCGGTCCGCAGCATCCATGATACGCAGTGCGGGTTCAAGCTGCTCACACGGGAGGCCGCCAGAGTGTAGCAAAGTGATGAGTAATGTTTCCCTGTGTTTGGCAGGTTCCACCTGTTGGTGTGGAGTCTCGCGGTCCGCAGCATCCATGATACGCAGTGCGGGTTCAAGCTGCTCACACGGGAGACCGCCAGAGTGTAGCAAAGTGATGAGTAATGTTTCCCTGTGTGTGACAGGTTCCACCTGTTGGTGTGGAGTCTCGCGGTCCACAGCATCCATGATACGCAGTGCGGGTTCAAGCTGCTCACACGGGAGGCCGCCAGAGTGTAGCAAAGTGATGAGTAATGTTTCCCTGTCTGTCGCAGGTTCCACCTGTTGGTGTGGAGTCTCGCGGCCCGCAGCATCCATGACACGCAGTGCGGGTTCAAGCTGCTCACACGGGAGGCCGCCAGAGTGTAGCAAAGTGATGAGTAATGTTTCCCTGTGTGTGGCAGGTTCCACCTGTTGGTGTGGAGTCTCGCGGTCCGCAGCATCCATGACACGCAGTGCGGGTTCAAGCTGCTCACACGGGAGGCCGCCAGAGTGTAGCAAAGTGATGAGTAATGTTTCCCTGTGTGTGGCAGGTTCCACCTGTTGGTGTGGAGTCTCGCGGTCCGCAGCATCCATGACACGCAGTGCGGGTTCAAGCTGCTCACACGGGAGGCCGCCAGAGTGAAGCAAAGTGATGAGTAATGTTTCCCTGTGTGTGGCAGGTTCCACCTGTTGGTGTGGAGTCTCGCGGTCCGCAGCATCCATGACACGCAGTGCGGGTTCAAGCTGCTCACACGGGAGGCCGCTAGAGTGTAGCAAAGTGTTGAGTAATGTTTCCCTGTGTGTGGCAGGTTCCACCTGTTGGTGTGGAGTCTCGCGGTCCGCAGCATCCATGACACGCAGTGCGGGTTCAAGCTGCTCACACGGGAGGCCGCCAGAGTGTAGCAAAGTGTTGAGTAATGTTTCCCTGTGTGTGGCAGGTTCCACCTGTTGGTGTGGAGTCTCGCGGTCCGCAGCATCCATGACACGCAGTGCGGGTTCAAGCTGCTCACACGGGAGGCCGCTAGAGTGTAGCAAAGTGTTGAGTAATGTTTCCCTGTGTGTGGCAGGTTCCACCTGTTGGTGTGGAGTCTCGCGGTCCGCAGCATCCATGACACGCAGTGCGGGTTCAAGCTGCTCACACGGGAGGCTGCCAGAGTGTAGCAAAGTGTTGAGTAATGTTTCCCTGTGTGTGGCAGGTTCCACCTGTTGGTGTGGAGTCTCGCGGTCCGCAGCATCCATGACACGCAGTGCGGGTTCAAGCTGCTCACACGGGAGGCCGCTAGAGTGCTCTTCTCTAACCTGCACGTGGAGCGATGGTACGGCCCTCACAAGCTGGTATATTGTCACATTATTGATAAGCGCAAAAGCCTAGTTTACACTGGTTAAGTAGGAGGGAATGTTTATAGAGCGTGGAAAATGCTATCGAGCCCCGAAATAGGACTTTTGTGATGAGTAGTGAACGATACTTTTCATCACGACGCAAATAACCATACTAAACTTAAACAAAATGATCTGATATTTCATAGTCTAGTAATTTTCTATAAATAAACACAACACGTTTTTACAATTCATTTTAGTGTTAAAGTCAGCTGTTTGAACACAGAATCATCAAAAATAACAAAATCACACTGGTGATCCTGTTGAGCTAAACGGGAACTTCAGTTGTTTAGGACAGGTAAAGTCAGCTGATCATTATTTGTTTTGCTGTATAGAAATCGATGATTTTCAAAGATCAGAGCTGTATGGTAATGGGCTATTTTCGAATACAGAGTGATGAAAAAGTTAGAAAGTGCAACAGTATTATTGTTGTACTTTCTAACTTTTTTACTAGAATTCATTACCATTTGTACTCACACTGTTAAAGCTAGCACTATGCTGTTGACAGCTGGGAACTTCATTTAGGCCTCCACTTACACAGTGTTGCCAGACTGACTTTGCAATATTGCCTGCCACCTCCTCTATAAAATGCCTTCTTGTAGTCGGCAAGACTGTTGTAATCCCCACAAAATTCCCGCCTTATCTTAAATATACCCGAAACCTAGTTTCTGACAAAACTGTAGTGTGAACAAGGGTGATGGGTGGAGGGGCGGAGGGTTGTTGGTGCCAGACGCCAGTTGTGCCTGTACACAGGTATAGTGGGAAGAACACCACACGTTGGTTCTTTCCTCTATTTGTATAACTCTCTCGACAGTTAAAATTATTATTCAAAACAGGTTATGGGTTACATTTATTTGTTGATATACAAATTAAATTTCTTAAACAAAATAATACAGTTCAATTTAAAATACCAGCTAGCCACCGCGGACCCCTGGGTGTCCGCGGACCACCTTTTGGAAACCACTGGGCTAGAGGACAATAAATAATTTATCACGAAAAAGAGTAGTCCAACTGATCACTTGCCGTCAGTCAAAAATTCAAACTGCCCCTTGTGTGACAAACAAAGAACAACAAACAGTAGCAGTGTTTGTTTACCAGAAACAGCGACTGGTTTTTGAATTACATTCAGAGGGGTTGCCACGCCACATGTGTCTACCCAAAACTTAAACTGTCTCATGGCATAATCTCATGATGATTTTAAAATTCCTACTTTCTCTTTAAACTCAAACCAGAAAGAGACTTGACTCAGTAAACAAACTTAATGCTCACAAAACCCAACTGAAACCACACCGTACTTTTGTAATTAATATTAATTTTTAGATAAATAGGTAAACAATACAGCAGATCCTCTCTTAACCGACCCCGGATCAACCGCCGCTCGGATTAACCGCCTCTGCCTGGGCACAAAATTGAGGTCGGTTTTAAAACTGGTTGGTTTAACCGACCTTTTCTAGGAATCGAGAGACTCCCGTTCCTATTCTTATCGCTTTTCTAAAATAGAAACGTATCCATTCAGGCCAAGTTTTGTTATGAATCACATGAAAAACACACAGTATTGTGGAACGTCACTCAACGTCAGTTTATTGCTACTCTGCGTCGAGTACGGTACAGAGCTTTTTCGTTTGTGCGTCACGCATATGTACAGCCTACCGGATCACAATATAGTACTATACTCGTGTTTTTTTTCATTTTTACTTGAGTATACTACACAAGAACAAATTTTAAAAGTAAGCTTTAATATATGCAGCTGAGTTTTAGATTTATATAATATCAATAATATATTCATTTCTACAGTATTTTGCATGTTTACGTTTTTGCCCGTTTTAACCGACCTTTTAGGTTATCCGACCTAGGCCCGGTCCCATGAGGGTCGGTTAAGAGAGGGACTACTGTACTCCTTTGCAGTTGCAGTAACAGCTTAGATTTATTTAAGAACCTGAAATTGTTTGTTTATAAGTGACAGAGCTGTCTTTATTTTAGGGCATTTGATGTGGAACTCCTGTATCTGGCAGAGCAGCTAAGAATCCCAGTTAGTGAAGTCTGTGTTAACTGGACTGAAATAGATGGTAAGTTAAAAACTTCACTGACTATCAGATATATCAGGTATAGGAAAATGAAGCGGGAGGAGTGCATCCCTTACGACACTGACTCATAGACAGCAAACAAGCTGTCTAACTGACAGCGCGGCCAGTGTAACCGACACACTCGTGATACACTGATACCTTACCACTTGCGACACTGACACATAGACAGCAAACCAGATGTCAAACTGACAGCGCGGCCAGTGCAACCGACCCACTCGTGATCCACTGATACCTTACCACTTGCGTCACCGACACATAGACAGTAAACAAGCTGTCAAACTGACAGCTCGGTCAGTGCAACCGACCCACTCGTGATCCACTGATACCTTATCACTTGCAACACCGCCACATAGACAGCAAACAAGCTGTCAAACTGACAGCGCGGCCAGTGCAACCGACCCACTCGTGATCCACTGATACCTTACCACTTGCGACACTGACACATAGACAGCAAACGAGCTGTCAAACTGACAGCGCGGCCAGTGCAACCGACCCACTCGTGATCCATTGATACCTTACCACTTGCGACACCCACACATAGACAGAAAACGAGCTGTCAAACTGACAGCACGGCCAGTGCAACCGACCCACACATGATCCACTGATACCTTACCACTTGCGACACCGACACATAGACAGCAAACGAGCTGTCAAACTGACCGCGCGGCCAGTGCAACCGACCCACTCGTGATCCACTGATACCTTACCACTTGCGACACCGACACATAGACAGCAAACGAGCTGTCAAACTGACAGTGCAGCCAGTGCAACCGACCCACTCGTGATCCACTGAGACCTTGCCACTTACGACACTGACACATAGACAGCAAACTATCTGTCAAACTGACAGCGCGGCCAGTGCAACCGACTCACTCGTGATCCACTGATACCTTACCACTTACGACACTGACTCATAGACAGCAAATCAGCTGTCAAACTGACAGTGCGACCAGTGCAACCGACCCACTCGTGATCCATTGATACCTTACCAAATTTCCTTGTAAAATCTTTGCATATTAAGTGTACTTTAATAAAGTACAAGAGTAATAATGTTGAAGTGTGGGTGGGCCCGGGCCCATCTGCCGTAACCACCCTGACATAATGTGTAACAATTTGATATTTGAATTCCCACATTCAATTTGTAACAATTTGAATTCCCACATAGGAAAATCCTGTGCAGGGGAGTGAACCTGTATTTTACTGAAAGACACTGCTTATGATTTTTCTGATTAAAGTCATTCAAAAACTGCCTTGGGAGAGACACAGTCTAGAAAAATCTCTTTCTGTGTTAAAAAATGGTGACAGAAATGTGGATGGATGTGCGGACCATTGCAAAATATGTTTTTGGAAAGGGGGAAAAAATTACAGTAACTTTTCCGATGATCGTGGGGAAGATTATATCAATGAGAGCTACAGAATAACAGTTTTTGGTAGAAAATGTCTTGTAAGTCTTGGCAAGCGAACCTCTAGCCCCAGACCATATCCTGTCCTGTATTTATGTGTTGGGCGTCAGGGTGTTTGAAAATATGCAATGTCAGTGTTCTGACGAACAGTCGTCTATAATGTTGAGTACATGCAACCCAGTATCAGAACATTCAAAGGGCAATGATGACACCTACCCAGGGCTGCTTAAATTTTTGTGTAATCACCAGGGATTGTAAAATACTATTGTGTCATTGTGTGAGCCCTCAGGCAGGAGGCAGTTGCCTTTTGGCATCAGGTTTTATAAATAAAACTAGTTTAAGCTATTTTCTTAATATTTTTTCCAAACGCCAAAGAAATTGGTGTTAATAGAGCACACAAACGCTTTTAGGGAACGTGGTCCAAAACCTCTCAAATCTGTGTGGACACCCCGGGATTTGAACGCGTGTCCCCTTGAACTTAATTTCAAGACGCTGACAGATTAGCGAGCTGCTTTTGAAGACCGAAAGTTGATATTGAAAACGATGTTGGACCGTTTATTTTACTTTATTGTGATAATCATTATTTTAATGCCCAGGATCCAAAATAGTGCCAGTGTGGAGTTGGCTGCAGATGGGTCAAGATCTGTTCCTGATCTGGCTGCGGTACACGATCGGTGCGTGGAAGATCCACAAACACAAGTGATCTCGGGGTTGTCGCGAGATCTCCTCCGCGATCTTCCAACTCTGTAGCTAGTGATAGGCCTAACACACCACTACTGTCTACGGGGTCGATAATACTAGTGATAAGGTATAACGGGAAACCGAGGGAGTAATAGTGTTTCTCTTCAAAACATAAAAGACAGATAATGACAGAGGTAACAATGGGGCTTTGACTGAAGTAAATATTTATTAACTAACGTTATGTGGAATGAGCGTGAATATCGTATAGTAGGCTATATCTGATATTATCTCATTCGGATTTAGTTTTTATAATTTAGCATACGAGAAACGTTACCGTAGCCTTATTAGGATGGAAATTTGGTCTCAAAATATAACAAAAAGAAAAACTTGGAACAATTTGTATTTGAAAGAATTTTCTTAAAGTAAAGCGTATAGAGTTTATTACACAGTTTATTTTTAAAGTATTACATTTAATAGTTTAAATTTTGTTCACCTTTTGCCCGATGTAGCGATGTAATGTATGAAGTACTGTGTCCGATTTTACATTTAGTTTTATAAACAATTCCTGAGTTCGAAGTTATGTAAGATTATTTTTATTGAAAATATGTGTAGAGTCTGGGAGCGATCGGTTACTAAAAGGACAGTACTTGCATCGACAATATATTTAATGATAAAATGGAATATACAGATAATTATTCATTCACTTGATAGGAAAATAGTGTTAGATGAGCGCAGCAGAATAAAGATAGAACATTAGTATCTATGATTGTTTCCAGCAAAAGACGAATTGTCAATAGTGTATTCTAGACTATTTAAGATCCCGGAATAGTCGTGGATGTAAGATTTTGAAATAGGTTGGCAGAATTGCTTAGAGTATTTCCCTCTTCAGCTGTTGCTTGTTGGACTAAGGCTTCATTCTTCGGGTTTGATTTTGAAATACAGATTTCTTTTTGGTTTTTAAATTTAAATAAGACTCAAGACTTGAACATTTTTATAAAGCTTCCCCGACCCAAGGTCCTGTGGTCCTGAGACTGGGCAACTTCAGGAATTCCATCTTTACTGTCACTCAGTGCCAATCAATGGACATCTGAAGAAAGCCATTCCAGAAGATGTATATAAGTACAAATGTCGTATCCGGCTATCAGTATGAGCTGTTGTGTAGCTGGATTATTTTTTGCCCTTGCTCCAGTAAACAACCAAATTTGTATTACGGTCTCATCATTCACAAACCCCTTGAATGAACTTCTGGCCCTTTGCTAAGACGATCATTAAATTGTAAGTGAGATTGTTCGTGGATGATAATAATAATAATCACAGAGCAAAGTGAACTTCCTCTGCAGTGTGTTACTGTGAAATATTAACATCAGCATGCATCTTGGTTAGTTAAACCAACCAAGTGATGAAAACCTTACTTTAAAATTGAAAACCAACTTGCAGTCAAATTTGTGGTGTTCTCAAAAGCATGTGTGAGGTAGTTGCAGTCTTGATAAAGGGTAATTGCACCCAGATTATACAAATTGTCTTCCTGTGATTCATATGTTTATCTATTGTTTGGCTAAAGCATATCACAAGTTTATACTTTAATTTGATATAAATGTAGTTTTGGGCATTGTTTGCTTGGCTTTTCCATAAAACAAAGAATTTATCAAACTTAAAACTGGCTTAAAACCAAATGGTTACATGGAGACCATTTTTGGTTACATGGAGACCATTTTTGGTTACATGGAGACCATTTTTGGTTACATGGAGACCATTTTTGGTTACATGGAGTCCATTTTTGGTTACATGGAGACCATTTTTGGTTACATGGAGACCATTTTTGCATTTATAAAACTGCAAATTTGTATCAGCATTGGGAGTTTCAATAAATTATTTTTGTATGTGGGCGTTTAGATCCCTCTAAACTCACTGAACGTATTTTAATAAAGACTAAGTTTATGTTTTCTTGAAGTAAGCGAGTATCTCGACTACCCCACAAAGTGATTAATCTACATTGCACAGTTCAGACTTGCCGTACATTGAAACTATGCTCTAGTGCAGTCCAAACAAATCATGTGTAAATAACATAATTTATTAGAACAAACTAGTGATGGAGTTAGAGTTTAAGAGGTATTTTATTGAAGCTTTAAGTTTTACGTAATCTAAATAGTTTAATATAATGTCCGATTGATTATATAATGCTTTAATTTAAGGCTTTTGTGATACACATTCCGTTTTATTGTTATACTTTACAGTTTTGTATTATTTTGTTATTTTCCGTTTTACGGCATATTAATGATTTTTTCTCCCGTTATTAATTTAGCAATATCACATTACATGTATTTACGATAATTTTCTTGTTGATTGCAAATAAATTTTGTTACAAACCATGGTGATTTGATCATTTTCTACTTTTGTATTTGTTGTCTTTGTAGGTTCTCTCATTCATTATATTGCAGTAATCCAACAGCAATGTGGGTCATCTCATGCTACCAGTACGCCGAGGCAAGACGAGGGGATGCGAGTGGGGGGTGTTCTTGGTCGCCCCGCCTCGTCTGCACGAGTCACAGGACCCGAGACTGCCCGAGAGCCGTGTTAGGTTCAACGTGAAGCGAGAGTGTGCTTGGTTAGCTGACAGCGCGATCTCACCCGGTCTCGTGCTTCTATTCCTCGCCAGAACTTTCAGTGAGGCGCCCCGGCGAGATTGAACTGCTAATGAAAGTAGTAAGATGTGAGAAACACGACGAGGCTGCAACTTTTCTAATTGTAACAATTATCTTAATCATTTAACAGTTTAAATGGAATTATTAATCAAACCTACGTTTGCAGTTCTCTATTTAAATCTAGCCATCTAAAGTTCAGGACCATGCCGGATAACTGATTTTGCTGGATAGTAGAGTTTTAAATAGTTTTAAAGGGGTTATTACAAAACCCAAATGAACGAAATATATATTTTCATGACGAGGTTGTGAAGAAAAACACAAATACAAAATACTGTAAAGTTTAAACACTGAAAATGGCGCTCACAGTCCAGTGCACTGGTGGCTAATGGCAGTAGAGGTCTGTGAGCGCCCGAACATAACCAGAAAAAGTGGATCATGAGTGGCTCGGCTGATGCTGATGCCGGTTAGTGTGCCGGATCTTAGAATGCCGGATAAAAAGAGGGTCTAACTGTACCAATGCATCAGTGGAGAGTGTTGTCACTCTCATGGAATATCTTGACTGGGAAAAAGTCATAGTTAAAAGTAGAAATAATAAAGTGTTTTTTTTTATATAACTTACATGCATTTTATATGGGGAACTTATGATTTTTGTTGATTGATGAAAAACAATTGGAGATTTGAGCTCGGTGTAAATTAGAAAAGTTGCTAGGATTTCCAAGAACTTTAAAATGGTGTACTTTTTGACATACGTTACTATTTGACTTTTTGTGTATATAAACTTTACAAAAGAGGAAGGTATTTTTTATATATTTTAAAATTGGTTTTAAAAACTGTTATGTTTCATATCAGGGTAACGCTTATTTGAATAAGAGTAAGAGCTGTGAATCAGAACAAAGGTGTGTTTTGAGGTTTAGCAGATACAGCGTATCCCGTGATTGTTAGTGTTTTACACATGCTAAAATGTAACGTGTATTTAGGCTGGGTTTGGTTTCATAATAAGATATTCAAGTAAATTAAAAGTTAATGAAAGCTATTCACTTCTCTGACAAGTATCAGTAACTTTATGCGGTGTTTTATTTTATTAGTTAAGTTTTATACATATCAAAGTGAACTAACACAGTTGTAACATTTTATATAGTTAACTTTTGAGTAACTGGGGGGTGTGCGAGTAGTGGTTTTTTGATTTGAGTCGAGTAGTGCCAATTATTTTCGAGCGAGTATTTCCCATCAGTTGGTAGTTTAAAATAGTGTAATGGTATTTGGATACCACCCTAGATTTAATAATCTAAACATGGTTTCTAATACATGAGTAGCAGTACAAAGTTTTGGCCAGTACAGTCAAACTGGATTATGTATTGACAAACAAAACGCGGTTTGTCATTTGTTTCTGGCCGATAATTACGGTCCGGTTATTATTTGACCAATATTACCTGGTTCATCGCTTATAATCAATATTAGATGACGAAATCGATAGTTACGGCCTAAATTCCGCAGTCCGATCATCATTTGCGGCCAATTTGTTAGCGAATTTCCCCTATAGGGAAGAAGCTATTACCGTAGGTGGCATGGTAAGACTTAAGCCCGAAACCATGATAACTTTTCGTTTTGAGGTCCCCAGATGCCAAAAACACTATTCGTTCAAATTTATATATATGTATATATATATATATATGTGTGTGTGTGTGTGTCCGTTACCGCGATACCTTTTGAAAGAAACGCCCGATTTTGATGAAATTTAGCACAAATATGGAGAGTAGCATTTATGACTTAAAGTTCGAATTCGAAAACCAGATCGATCGCACTATGGGAAGAGGGTTTTATGGGGGTTTACAATTTTCCAAAAATCGGTTTTTTTGCAAATTTGACCCCAAAATGTTAAAAACACTCAATTTTGGTTATAGCCATTTTATAGAGCTTAAAAAAACAAATAATTTAGTATTTTTAATCATTAACCTAGGTTAAGTGGTTGCGGAGAAAATCCAAAAAAACGTGTCCCATGTTAATCTTATGGAAAAAAGGTTTTTAGATTTTTCTCAGATAGTTTTACTAAAAACTTCACATTTCTGTTTATTAATGTGTTTAGCTCAACAAAACAAACATTTTGGTGTTTTAATCGTTATTCTACGTCCAACCATTGCAGAGATACTCAAAGTGCTAAACACAGTACGTTGTCCAATGTTATCCTTATGGAGAATAAATAAAATTCTATATCTTGTTTATTTATGAATGTATATTGATGAAACTTGGTATGTGGCTTCAACTAGTTCTGGTATATTGATATTAGCACAAAAAACAAGTTTTTTGTTGATAGTCACCGTAGCAGCAAACCTGCATACTCGGCCCCCATGTTATTCATATGGAGAATAAGTAAAGTTGTATATCTCCCTTAATTATGAACCTAAATTAAGAGAACTTGGTATGTAGCTTCACCTGGTTGTTATATTGATAATTGCAAAAAAAACACATTACTTATCTTCCTTGTTGCAGTAAACCTGCGTCCTCAACCCTAATGTTATTCTTATAGAGAATAAATAAAATGCTATATATCACTTATTTATGGATATATTTTTGTGAAACTTGGTAAATAGCTCTATGTAGTAGTGAGTCACATATATATGCATTGGAAATTCGCTGAGTACGCAGGTGTGCTGCGACGAGGGTATTACGTGATGCGATCGCCTTTTGCGGCCGTTACTACGCGTTTTGGACGCTCGCAATTGTTAGCGATCTTCAGGTAATCGGCGGGAAATACTCGCTCGAACTGTCGAGTATTTTTTAAAACTTCGAGTCGAGTTCGAATATTAAAATACTCGGCCGAAAACTCTTAAGTTTCGAATACTTGCACACCCCTAAAATTTAATTTACTTGAATATCTTATTATGAAACCAAACCCAGCTTAAATACACGTTAAATTTTAGCATGTGTAAAATCCTAACAATTACGGAATACTCTGTATCTCCTAAACCTCAAAACATACCTTTGTTCTGAAACAGGTTATTGCATTCCAAAAAGTTGTTAATTTGGTTAGATGCAATTTTGTCAAGAACTTTAGAAAAACATGGCATCTATTAACAGGCGTCCTTGTATCCGACCGGTACCTTTTTCGGCATTGCCTTGACTCTTCAGTCCCGCTTCTCACCAGTTGGAAAGTGTCCTGTGCCTTGTCCTCTTTCTTGCGCAGGTCC
Organism: Allygus modestus; assembly: GCA_963675035.1. NCBI lineage: Eukaryota > Metazoa > Arthropoda > Insecta > Hemiptera > Cicadellidae > Allygus > Allygus modestus. The sequence continues at coordinate 350,319,038 of OY776112.1, forward strand.
TTCAGTCTGCTAAACAGCTCGACGAGGCCGGGAATTCCGTCCTTCACCGTGCTGTTCACATTCTTCTGGACCTTGCACGCATTCGACATGTTATTCAGCAAGGCGTCCGCCTGAGAGAAGATTTCCTTCGCCTCCTTTCGGATTTGGAGAACCTCCCCCCATCTTTTCTTGCAGTCCTCGAGGTCAAGAACAGTGGCGTGACTGAACTCACTGCCCCATGCTGCAGAGTTTCCAACTGAGGGTATACTTCTAAGAGAGGAAGTCTGATAAAGACATTTTTTATTATGAGATGGAGCTCTCTTCGGACGATCCCTGACTATGACTGGGATCAGGGGCGGCCCGTCAGATTTTCAGTGCCCGTGCAAAGACCAAACTTGCCGCCCCCCTCCATAACAACTAAAACCTCCCCCCCCCCACCATAGCTCTGAAATAAGTCTGACGTACGCGCCTCGCTCCCTCGCTTGTTGCGTTTGCGTTGTTTCTGGTTCCGTGCGATACTGATCACCTGAAATGACAAGCTATGGAGCACTGTCAGCTCAGAGACTTGAGTAATTCAAAATCTTGATTTCATTTAGTATCGACATGGAAATGCTGAGTCACGATAACTTTGAAATCATACAGCAGTCACATCTGCATGGCTGTTCTGAAAAACCTAAAATTAAAAAAGGGAAACAACTAAGCAAATTTAACTAATTTAAGTAACTTTAAATTTAATTTAGTAAGGCCAAGTCTACACTCTACTCTAGGTCTGACTTGTCGTGCATTTATTTATGTGTTGCTTCGGCTACTATATCTTGTCCAGGATGATCTCGAGGAGCGGCGCGCGTCGTGGTGGTAAGCTACCTGCTACGATCGCACGGCTCCCTCACACTGACGCAGGGGATTATTCTTTGACTTCTGCGTATCAAGAAACAATTATGTGTTTGTTTAAGAAAAATAACGAGTTCGCACGCAGCGCGCTGACGTGAGGGAAGTGAATTTCCGCATTAACATCTTGAAGAAATAGAATAAAGGGTTTAAAACAACACTGGTAACTTTTTTTGAAAATTGAAAAATGTAATTTGTTGGCTGTTTTGATGCTTCTGGTTATATTTAAATTGACTATTAGGATGGCAATGTTGTACATTATGAGGTTAGGAGGAGGTATAGTCAGGATAAAAAGTTGGTAAAGGGGTATTGGGGATGATAAACTACATAAATATATGAAAACAGCCTTTTCCAGTGTGAAATCCCCATAAGACAACGTACTGTGTTAAGACAATTGACATTTTCTTTAATAACTCGGTAAATATTTGTGCTAGAATGATGAGAGAGGGCTTAAAACTTTCGCCTTACTAATCTCCGCCTTCTTATTACCATTAATTTTACATTGGGAGCTTTTCTGACCCTTTTTGGACCAAAAAACTCAAAATTTGAAAAATTAAAATCTCCAAAAAAGGGGGGTTGGAGTTGTCCGATTATATGTAAATATATATGTGTATATATATGTTAGCGACACCCCAAAACGTGTTCAGGGGGTCACGTTAGGAACTTCTATGGTGGTCCCCGAGCTTAAGTTTCACCATGCTAATAGTTCACTTTTCCATAGGAAATTCACTAATAATGAAAACAAACCTCAAAACTGAGAAGGAAGGGAGAAGTACAAACTGATAACAGTACACCTGTTCTGAGCGTGGGAAAAAGATTTCTTCCGGGGGAACCAAAAAAATCATCAAAACCGACCAAGGTTCTATCGGTTCCGGGAATTTATTAGGCTGAAGTTTGCAATCAAAAACAGCAAAGTTTGCTGTTAAAGTTATTTTTGTTTTTGACGAAACTAATGTTTTATGAATATAGATTTCTGATTATTGTTTCTAATGTGTAACACGTTTTTCAGTTATACAAACTCTATCTTCGAGTATTTGGTCTTTTTTGGAGGATTTTTGTAGCTATAAAGGTTAATTTTTCTGATATATTGAATCTTATCTTCTAAAAGTGTTCTGATCACCTAAGTTTGATACCAGTTACTCCAAAAACTGAAGTTGGCTGTAAACATGTTTTTTTCGTTAATACAAACGAAACTCATCTAAGGTACTGCCACTTTGGAAGAAATATAGATGTTTAATCAATTAACCACGACGAAAACACAACTAATCTGTGATGACGAGAAGTATTTTTAATTCTTAACATTGTCCACTCCATCTCCAATGCCCCGAAATGGCTCAGTTAACAAATAAGAACTTGATTGAAATTATACTAAACAGAGACGGAACTATTAACTATATTTTTCAAAGTAAGGACCATACAAGTACCGAAGGAAGGGGGCGCCAAAATCTGAGGGGGCGTATCATATTTTCCCCTCTTATTAAATATAATAGCAATATAAAACTCGAATCATTTTAACTTCAGTTAAAGATGAAATGCCGACTCAATACTCTTCAATCCCCAAACCATATATTTCCTCAGCTAGGAAGTAGTTTAAAATAATCGAAGATGGCGGATTAAATTAATTAGTTGAATCGTGTAACTTGATATTTTAACATTTCAATTTTCTTTCATCGTATTGCGAGTATTATTCACACTCTCAATGTCACAAAACGACAGAGGTCAAAACAACTTTTCGATTCGGAATAGAGGGGAGCGGAGATTGTGATTATCTGATTTGTGAATTTAATATTTTAAGTATAATGAATGTGCAACATGGTGAATGCACAACATACTTCCCAATAATGCCTTTAACAATTTATAATACTAATATACAACAAATTTATAAAATTAGTCGGATTTATATTTTTTTCAAATACTTTATTTTAGCGCTACGGACTACGCCCCCAATCCCACACACACCCCATGGCCCGTCATGAGCGCCGAGTGCCGCCCCCCCAAAAGCGCCGCGCCCCGCGCGCCCCGTGCTGGAGCACGGCTCGCACTGCCCTAGAGCCGGTACTGACTGGGATAGCAAAACCGGTGTTAAGAACATGTGGTATATATTTGATGAATCAGCACAGCTGTTGGTTTATTGGTGTGTTTTGATTTTAGCAGATGTAAATAAATAAGATAGACAATTGTTGTTAAAGAAATGGATTCCCTTAAAAAAAGTTTTAAATATTGGTTTTTGTAAAAATATGTACATTTTTTTATAGTCTACGGTTGTTTAACTCCGGATAGGCCAAATTAACTGATACTCCAAACATTTGCCGTACTCGGATGAACCGTACAATCACTGATTTCGGACGACTGCCCAGGTCATTATACACACCCTTTAATCTTCGATTACTGGGGTTATGTTTATTGGCTGCTGGATTAAATATATCTAAGGACAATTAAGTGGAACACCCAGGTTGATCCTGCTCATTTTCCAATTTTAACTAAATCTCGAAACCCAACAAAATACGTCAGGAACTATAAATAAATACAGAAATACTAAAGAATAAAGAATGTAAACAATGATTTGTTTATTACTTCCAAAAGTTTTAAGTTGCAGCCGCTATACAAAGACCTAGCAACGCTGCACGCTCAGAGTTGCCAAGTTGTGCGCTGAGGGAAGCGATTCTCGACCTTCCTTCTCATCTCTCAACCCGTGTGTGGCAACGTCTCAAAATCACTCACCTAGGATAAGGGCTAGTAGTTTATTCTTAATATCGCAGTACAGTATTTCTAGCACCCTTGTAGTGTAACTTAAATTCACAGCACTTTTGTTCCAACACACACTTTGGCTGTTATACAACATTGCAATCCATAAAATAAGATTATCGAAAAGCATGACCATCAGTGGGTATAGCTAACTTGAATTCAGCTTCCAAGCATGACATCAACTCATCATCATTGGTGCGGGTCGGGAAACCCCAGCATTGTGCTAGGCACGTCTTCCACAAATGGGAATTTTCCGCAGGTTACCGGAAAGATAGGATATAGCAGGAAAGAAAAGGGTGGGATGGGACAGCAGCCAAATCGACCCTTCAGAGGGCCAACTCCCGTGAACCTGTGACAGCTGGGATGAGGCTCTCAAACAGGGGGCCCCGCTCTGCCCCCCAACTGGTCAACTCAACTTACAGGGCATCCATGTACAACAGCCAGGGACCATCCATTCTCAGGTTGGCAGGTGGGGACCAAACCCGGAGATTCTGTCCCTAGCCGCTGCAAATGGAGGGACCAAAGGGGAAAGGGAAGTTCGTCATAATGATCAACCAAAAGACTTACCATATGTAATGACAACTTCATTTGCTGTACCCAATGTCAGTCTCAAAACTGGTATAGACCAGTTTTAAGGTAGTCCTGGGACGACATAAACTCTAAAGAAATGTTTATAACAAGATCCTAAATAATTATAAAAACTATTATTACAAATAATTTTATTAAACTTAATATTCACAGAACATTTTCATCAATTTCTTCAGTGTTTCAATGAAAATATTTGTTATTGACTAGAACAAATAAATTGGCAACCGACTAAACTGACTTTAAATCGCTTATTTCGTAGGAAAGAATATTTAAATTGTTTTACATCTGCCTCAAATATGAAATATAAGATAAAGGATTTTGAAATGAATCTTTAACAGTATTTACACACTGCTAAAATTGTTTCCATACATACGAACAGGAAATGTTGAACACAACAAACAGCGGTAGAGTCAAGCTAGAATATGATCACTGTTACATAACAAGAATACAATAATAATTTCTCTCTCGGCGGGAGCCACTAGTGGTCATAGAGCCCCAGGTACGCTCCACAGTTGGTGCAGTAGTGCTTTGTGCCTTTCAAGCAGGTTGTGATGTACGGAATTATAACACCGCAACAAGTTCTGCAACAATTTAAAAAAGTTTAATAAATTAACTGGAAATATTTATCAAATTATAAACGTGTTGCTCTGACGTTACAGTTTCTGTGCCGTTCTCTCAACTTACTACTCACTGAAAAACGAGTATCAAGCAAGGAAATTCACTAATAAAATTAACATTGTTTAACTGCTTACATTCTATGATCAGCTGTTATTTTATGATACTAATATATTGTTTTGATTTGTCCTATCCTATACTCTAATATGAGCAATGTTTGCTTGATTGGTTGGTTAGTCACACAATTATCTCGAAAACGGCTCCGAGGATTTCCTTAACAATTTGGAAATAACTAAGTTCTGGTACAAAAATATGTACTAAACAGGTCTCATCCCCAGTAAAAATCAAATAATGTTAAAATACCCCCGTCACAGCAAACCTGCATTCTCAGCGAATTTCCAATGGAGATATAAATGTCTTAATACTATATAAAGCCACTTATAAAAAGTTTCATAAAAATATATTCACAAATAAGCGATGTATACAATTTTAATTATTCTCTATAAGAATAACATTGGGGCTGAGTACGCAGGTTTGCTGTAACAAGGAACACAAAAAATGGGTCTTTATGCTAATATCAATATAATTCAACTAGGTGAAGTCGTATACCAGTTATTCATTTTTCTTCATAATTAAGGGAGACAGAGCATTTAATTATTATCCTTAAGAATAACATGGGGACTGAGTATGCAGGTTTGCTGCTACAGGAGCCTTTCACAAAAATATTGTTTTTAGCAAATATCAATAGACCACAACGAGATGAAGCTGTATACCAAGTTTCGTCAGTATACGTTCATAAATAAGCGAGATTTAAAAGTTTTCTTTTCCTCCATAAGAATAACATTAGACAACGTACTGTGTTTAGCACTTTCAATATCTCGGTAACCAATTGTCGTAGAGGAATGATCAAAATACCAAATTGTGTGTTTTTTAAGCTGAATCCAATGGTGAAAACTAAAATTTGACTATCTCAAAAATTATATGTAAAAAATTCAAAAAACCCTTTTTTGGGGTACAAAACCCCCCCGAAAATACCCCTTCGGGTAGAGCGATCTGGCTGGTTTTCGAACTTATAGTCATAAATTTTGCTTATGTGAGCAAAGCTCGGCTCCCCAGGTACTCTCATATTAATAAGGAGTTTACAAAATGTTGTAGTTTCTATATTATTAAAAGAATTTATTGATTTTTTCTTGGCGAATTTTGACCCCTAAAACTATTATTTTATTTCAATTTTTTATATCAGTCGAAAGCTCCTACCCTCAAGATGCGCCTTTTGAAGTTTTGACAAAACATCCAACTTCAGGCTGCATTGGCTCTTTAAGTTCCAATGTTAATCGTATGGAGAAATATTTTATTTAGTCAATCAGCTGGTTATAATGTAAACAGTTCAAAACATCTGATCCTGTGACTGCAAGATTCCCGTTGAGAGAATGGAACAATTGACGGTATCATTTAAAAGCTTATTCGGTTATAACGGTTTTTATTATGTTTGACAGTAAAAGTAATACGTAAAAAGAAATATATTAAAATATTACTCTCGTTGATATGCTAAAATAACTTTCTTTCATTTACAGTGCGGTTTATTACTATTAAGAATATTGAATCTTCATTAAAGTGGTTGTATCTTAAATGAAATTTATAGCAATTTCAGAAAAAAAAGGTTAGATAGAAGATTAAACAATAATAATTTTGGTAAAACAGTGTTTATTTAATTCAAATGAATTTTTTTACAAAACCCTCAAATAATTAAATAATTTGACTTGGCCACAGTGATTAGGTTAGAAATATCTAATATGCATGTTCATATAACAATTAAAGAATATTCTTCCCCAAAAGATTGTTTCACACTGAGTCCCAATTACCCAGTCCTGTAATAGTAGCACACCGAGTCCCAATTACCCAGTCCTGTAATAATAGCACACCGAGTCCCAACTACCCAGTCCTGTAATAGTAGCACACCGAGTCCCAATTACCCAGTCCTGTAATAGTAGCACACCGAGTCCCAATTACCCAGTCCTGTAATAGTAGCACACCGAGTCCCAATTACCCAGTCCTGTAATAGTAACACACCGAGTCCCAATCACCCAGTCCTGTAATAATAGCACACCGAGTCCCAATTACCCAGTCCTGTAATAGTAACACACCGAGTCCCAATTACCCAGTCCTGTAATAGTAGCACACCGCGTCTCAATTACCCAGTCCTGTAATAGTAGCACACCGAGTCCCAATTACCCAGTCCTGTAATAGTAGCACACCGAGTCCCAATTACCCAGTCCTGTAATAGTAGCACACCGAGTCCCAATTACCCAGTCCTGTAATAGTAGCACACCGAGTCCCAATTACCCAGTCCTGTAATAGTAGCACACCGAGTCCCAATTACCCAGTCCTGTAATAGTAGCACATCGAGTCCCAATTACCCAGTCCTGTAATAGTAGCACACCGAGTCCCAATTACCCAGTCCTGTAATAGTAGCACACCGAGTCCCAATTACCCAGTCCTGTAATAGTAGCACACCGAGTCCCAATTACCCAGTCCTGTAATAGTAGCACACCGAGTCTTAATTACCCAGTCCTGTAACAGTAGGATTTTTATATTAACAACAAATTAAAGCGATTTTAACATTACAACTTAAAGTTGCCTCCAACTTTGATGAATACAGATGATCTTCACAGGTATTGGAAAGTTTAATGTTGTTTATTTTATTTCAGCAGATTATTTACAGTGTAAAATTCATTTTCATGTTGCTCATCTATATCTATAAAAAATACAAAATACCGATCTTCCCCCAGGGCAAACCTCAACACATACAATTGCGAAATTTGGCACGTATACTCTTTCTATAACAGGTAACCACTAAGAAAGGATTTTAAGAAATTCCCGTAGGGCTCGGCCCCACGTGGAGTAAAAGATCTAATGCGGTATTATTCTTATGGGCATTCTATACATACGAAATAACGATCACCCCCCAGACTAAACCACTTCACCTACAACCATGATATTTGGCGTGTATACTCTTTTCACAACGTAGGTAACCACTAAGATAGGATATACAGAAATTTCCATAGGGCTCTGCCCTCGTAATTTATTACGTAGGGCAGAGCCCTAAGGAAAATTCTAAAAGTTCGCGGAGTCAAAGTTTCAATCCAGTGTTATTCTTATGGATATTCATAAATACAGTAGGAACTCGCTAAGGCGACCCTCGATAAGACGAAAACCTCGATAATGAGTCTGATTTTCTAATCCCCGTGAATCTCCCATAACACTCAATGTTATAAATACCTCTATAACACGACTCATTTTCAAATAAATACCTCGATAGCACGTCTTTTTGTCATTTCATATTACTAATAAATAAACCTCTATAGCGCGTCTTTTTAAATAACTGAACCTCTATAGCACGACTTCCACCTCAATAACACGCTTTTTTGGGTAAGTGAACATTTATTTCGCGACTCTAACCTCAATAGCGCGCCGTTTTGCGTTACGGAACCTTTATAGCACGACTCGACCTTTCTCACGCATAGTTCCCACGGTTAGATCGGATGTTTTGAAGTAAACAACGTCTTGGGCTCAGGTCTCAACCGGAAAACACCTGCTTCCCTATCCCCCTCCCCTACCAGCCTTTCCTTATCTATCACGGGTCAAATCAGTATTTCACAATAGGTTAAGGTACTGTAATTTTGAGCTTATTAACTCTATACTTTAGTGAACTGAGTCGGTTGATTTTTTCTTACTGCCGTAAGTTCTGCATAGTATTTATTTGAATAAGAAAACTTATCACAGTAGTAGGCCTACAATGAACAATTTACGGTAATATTAATTTTCTAAAATGAATATTACAGCCTAATTATAACCTTTACTAGGCCTATTATTTTTCAATCAATTTTAATACTGTAATTGTATTGTTATATGGCAATCATAAAGAAGTTTGTTTTACTTGTACGTGTGTTCTTTTATTTATGACTGATTTATACGGTAATTTTCTGCTTAAAACAAAATTAGAAATGTTTCATAAAAAATGTGCTTGGTATAGCAAAAAGTCTGTGACCTCGATAGCACGTCTTGTTGTGAAAACAACCTTGATAGCACGACCCTCAATTACAAGTGCACCTCGATAAGAAGACTATTTTAGAGATCCCCTTGAGAGTCATGTTATCGAGGTTCTACTGTAATAAAAACTGATCATCCCCCGACGAAACCTCAACACCTACAACCTCGACATTTAACACGTATACTCTTTCCATGACGCAGGTAACCACTTAGAAAGGATTTTAATAAATCCCGATAGGGATCCGCCCCACGGGGAGTCAAAGTTCCAATCCAATGTTAATCTCATAGACATTCTCTTTGGTATGAGCTGATAAAAATTAAAACAGCTGATCATGATTCGTAGTAGTTCCACGGGTTAACCACAGAATGCAGCACATACTACAAGCTTTATTCCCAACTGGAACCGGGTACAATGGCAGTTAGTTATCTATAACTTAAACTTCAATTGAGTTTGGTTAGAAAATTTCACAGCTTTTAAATTGAAAAACAGTTTTTAATCATTGAAAGGGGACAATTACTTGTGTCTGTAACATACCTTGTAAATTCTTAATTACAATTTTCCACATAATGTAGGCTACCTTGGCAAGTAAATAAATAGAATTATTACAGAAAATACATTGTACTGGGAATATCAACTGATATACTTACAACACGCATAAGATAAGGGCGAAGATGTGTGTTCTGCCAGTGACTACCTTCTCTGTGCGAGTGAAGACTCACATTGCAATTTGGGCACGTCACTCTGCTGGGTTTGTGGCTCGGCCCCACGTGGAGTAAAAGATCTAATGCGGTATTATTCTTATGGGCATTCTATACATACGAAATAACGATCACCCCCAGACTAAACCACTTCACCTACAACCATGATATTTGGCGTGTATACTCTTTTCACAACGTAGGTAACCACTAAGATAGGATATACAGAAATTTCCATAGGGCTCTGCCCTCGTAATTTATTACGTAGGGCAGAGCCCTAAGGAAAATTCTAAAAGTTCGCGGAGTCAAAGTTTCAATCCAGTGTTATTCTTATGGATATTCATAAATAATAAAAACTGATCATCCCCCGACGAAACCTCAACACCTACAACCTCGACATTTAACACGTATACTCTTTCCATGACGCAGGTAACCACTTAGAAAGGATTTTAATAAATCCCGATAGGGATCCGCCCCACGGGGAGTCAAAGTTCCAATCCAATGTTAATCTCATAGACATTCTCTTTGGTATGAACTGATAAAAATTAAAACAGCTGATCATGATTCGTAGTAGTTCCACGGGTTAACCACAGAATGCAGCACATACTAATAGCTTTATTCCCAACTGGAACCGGGTACAATGGCAGTTAGTTATCTATAACTTAAACTTCAATTGAGTTTGGTTAGAAAATTTCACAGCTTTATGTTTAATGTTGGGAACACATGAACAGTTTTTAATCATTGAAAGGGGACAATTACTTGTGTCTGTAACATACCTTGTAAATTCTTACAATTTTCCACATAATGTAGGCTACCTTGGCAAGTAAATAAATAGAATTATTACAGAAAATACATTGTACTGGAAATATCAACTGATATACTTACAACACGCATAAGATAAGGGCGAAGATGTGTGTTCTGCCAGTGACTACCTTCTCTGTGCGAGTGAAGACTGTCACATTGCAATTTGGGCACGTCACTCTGCTGGGTTCGGGACCCAAGGGCATCATCATCATCATGCCCTCTGCGCACACAGACTATGACTCAATGACATTCGATACTGCAATAGTTGTGTTAGTGACTACCTTCTCTATGCGAGCGAAGACTGTCGATGGCAGCTTGGGATCGGGACCCACGGGCAGCATCATCATCATGCCCTCTGCGCACACAGACTAGGACTCAATGACATTCGATACTGCAATAGTTGTGTTAGTGACTACCTTCTCTATGCGAGCGAAGACTGTCGATGGCAGCTTGGGATCGGGACCCAAGGGCATCATCATCATCATGCCCTCTGCGAACACAGACTATGACTCAATGACATTCGATACTGCAATAGTTGTGTTAGTGACTATCTTCTCTATGCGAGCGAAGACTGTCGATGGCAGCTTGGGATCGGGACCCACGGGCAGCATCATCATCATGCCCTCTGCGCACACAGACTATGACTCAATGACATTCGATATTGCAATAGTTGTGTTAGTGACTACCTTCTCTATGCGAGCGAAGACTGTCGATGGCAGCTTGGGATCGGGACCCACGGGCAGCATCATCATCATGCCCTCTGCGCACACAGACTACGACTCAATGACATTCGATATTGCAATAGTTGTGTTAGTGACTACCTTCTCTATGCGAGCGAAGACTGTCGATGGCAGCTTGGGATCGGGACCCACGGGCAGCATCATCATCATCATGGCCTCTGCGCACACAGACTATGACTCAATGACATTTGATACTGCAATAGTTGTGTTAGTGACTACCTTCTCTATGCGAGCGAAGACTGTCGATGGCAGCTTGGGATCGGGACCCACGGGCAGCATCATCATCATGCCCTCTGCGCACACAGACTATGACTCAATGACATTCGATATTGCAATAGTTGTGTTGGTGACCACCTTCTCTATGCGAGCGAAGACTGTCGATGGCAGCTTGGGATCGGGACCCAAGGGCATCATCATCATCATCATGCCCTCTGCGCACACAGACAATGACTCAATGACATTCGATACTGCAATAGTTGTGTTAGTGCGACTACCTTCTCTATGCGAGCGAAGACTATCGATGGCAGCTTGGGATCGGGACCCACGAGCAGCATCGTCATCATGCCCTCTGCGCACACAGACTATGACTCAATGACATTCGACACTGCAATAGTTGTGTTAGTGACTACCTTCTCTATGCGAGCGAAGACTGTCGATGGCAGATTGGGATCGGGACCCACGGGCAGCATCATCATCATCATGCCCTCTGCGCACACAGACTATGACTCAATGACATTCGATACTGCAATAGTTGTGTTAGTGACTACCTTCTCTATGCGAGCGAAGACTGTCGATGGCAGCTTGGGATCGGGACCCACGGGCAGCATCATCATCATCATGCCCTCTGCGCATACAGACTACGACTCAATGACATTCGATACTGCAATAGTTGTGTTAGTGACTACCTTCTCTATGCGAGCGAAGACTGTCGATGGCAGCTTGGGATCGGGATCCACGGGCAGCATCATCATCATGCCCTCTGCGCACACAGACTATGACTCAATGACATTCGATACTGCAATAGTTGTGTTAGTGACTACCTTCTCTATGCGAGCGAAGGCTGTCGATGGCAGCTTGGGATCGGGACCCACGGGCAGCAGCATCATCATCATCATGCCCTCTGCGCACACAGACTATGACTCAATGACATTCGATACTGCAATAGTTGTGTTAGTGACTACCTTCTCTATGCGAGCGAAGACTGTCGATGGCAGCTTGGGATCGGGACCCACTGGCAGCATCATCATCATGCCCTCTGCGCACACAGACTATGACTCAATGACATTCAATACTGCAATAGTTGTGTTAGTGACTACCTTCTCTATGCGAGCGAAGGCTGTCGATGGCAGCTTGGGATCGGGACCCACGGGCAGCATCATCATCATCATGCCCTCTGCGCACACAGACTATGACTCAATGACATTCGATACTGCAATAGTTGTGTTAGTGACCACCTTCTCTATGCGAGCGAAGACTGTCGACGGCAGCTTGGGATCGGGACCCAAGGGCATCATCATCATCATCATGCCCTCTGCGCACACAGACTATGACTCAATGACATTCGATACTGCAATAGTTGTGTTAGTGACTACCTTCTCTATGCGAGCGAAGACTGTCGATGGCAGCTTGGGATCGGGACCCACGGGCAGCATCATCATCATCATGCCCTCTGCGCACACAGACTATGACTCAATGACATTCGATATTGCAATAGTTGTGTTGGTGACCACCTTCTCTATGCGAGCGAAGACTGTCGATGGCAGCTTGGGATCGGGACCCAAGGGCATCATCATCATCATCATGCCCTCTGCGCACACAGACAATGACTCAATGACATTCGATACTGCAATAGTTGTGTTAGTGCGACTACCTTCTCTATGCGAGCGAAGACTATCGATGGCAGCTTGGGATCGGGACCCACGGGCAGCATCGTCATCATGCCCTCTGCGCACACAGACTATGACTCAATGACATTCGACACTGCAATAGTTGTGTTAGTGACTACCTTCTCTATGCGAGCGAAGACTGTCGATGGCAGATTGGGATCGGGACCCACGGGCAGCATCATCATCATCATGCCCTCTGCGCACACAGACTATGACTCAATGACATTCGATACTGCAATAGTTGTGTTAGTGACTACCTTCTCTATGCGAGCGAAGACTGTCGATGGCAGCTTGGGATCGGGACCCACGGGCAGCATCATCAACATCATGCCCTCTGCGCATACAGACTACGACTCAATGACATTCGATACTGCAATAGTTGTGTTAGTGACTACCTTCTCTATGCGAGCGAAGACTGTCGATGGCAGCTTGGGATCGGGATCCACGGGCAGCATCATCATCATGCCCTCTGCGCACACAGACTATGACTCAATGACATTCGATACTGCAATAGTTGTGTTAGTGACTACCTTCTCTATGCGAGCGAAGGCTGTCGATGGCAGCTTGGGATCGGGACCCACGGGCAGCAGCATCATCATCATCATGCCCTCTGCGCACACAGACTATGACTCAATGACATTCGATACTGCAATAGTTGTGTTAGTGACTACCTTCTCTATGCGAGCGAAGACTGTCGATGGCAGCTTGGGATCGGGACCCACTGGCAGCATCATCATCATGCCCTCTGCGCACACAGACTACGACTCAATGACATTCGATACTGCAATAGTTGTGTTAGTGACTACCTTCTCTATGCGAGCGAAGACTGTCGATGGCAGTTTGGGATCGGGACCCACGGGCAGCATCATCATCATCATGGCCTCTGCGCACACAGACTATGACTCAATGACATTCGATACTGCAATAGTTGTGTTAGTGACTACCTTCTCTATGGGAGGGAAGACTGTCGATGGCAGCTTGGGATCGGGACCCACGGGCAGCATCATCATCATGCCCTCTGCGCACACAGACTATGACTCAATGACATTCGATATTGCAATAGTTGTGTTGGTGACCACCTTCTCTATGCGAGCGAAGACTGTCGATGGCAGCTTGGGATCGGGACCCACAGGCAGCATCATCATCATGCCCTCTGCGCACAAAGACTATGACTCAATGACATTCGATATTGCAATAGTTGTGTTAGTGACTACCTTCTCTTTGCGAGCGAAGACTGTCGATGGCAGCTTGGGATCGGGACCCACGGGCAGCAGCATCATCATGCCCTCTGCGCACACAGACTATGACTCAATGACATTCGATACTGCAATAGTTGTGTTAGTGACTACCTTCTCTATGCGAGCGAAGACTGTCGATGGCAGCTTGGGATCGGGACCCACAGGCAGCATCATCATCATGCCCTCTGCGCACACAGACTATGACTCAATGACATTCGATACTGCAATAGTTGTGTTAGTGCGACTACCTTCTCTATGCGAGCGAAGACTATCGATGGCAGCTTGGGATCGGGACCCACGGGCAGCATCGTCATCATGACCTCTGCGCACACAGACTATGACTCAATGACATTCGACACTGCAATAGTTGTGTCAGTTACTACCTTCTCTATGCGAGCGAAGACTGTCGATGGCAGATTGGGATCGGGACCCACGGGCAGCATCATCATCATCATGCCCTCTGCGCACACAGACTATGACTCAATGACATTCGATACTGCAATAGTTGTGTTAGTGACTACCTTCTCTATGCGAGCGAAGACTGTCGATGGCAGCTTGGGATCGGGACCCACGGGCAGCATCATCATCATGCCCTCTGCCCACACAGACTACGACTCAATGACATTCTATACTGCAATAGTTGTGTTAGTGACTACCTTCTCTATGCGAGCGAAGACTGTCGATGGCAGCTTGGGATCGGGACCCACGGGCAGCATCATCATCATGCCCTCTGCGCACACAGACTATGACTCAATGACATTCGATACTGCAATAGTTGTGTTAGTGACTACCTTCTCTATGCGAGCGAAGGCTGTCGATGGGAGCTTGGGATTGGGACCCACGGGCAGCATCATCATCATCATGCCCTCTGCGCACACAGACTATGACTCAATGACATTCGATACTGCAATAGTTGTGTTAGTGACCACCTTCTCTATGCGAGCGAAGACTGTCGACGGCAGCTTGGGATCGGGACCCAAGGGCATCATCATCATCATCATGCCCTCTGCGCACACAGACTATGACTCAATGACATTCGATACTGCAATAGTTGTGTTAGTGACTACCTTCTCTATGCGAGCGAAGACTGTCGATGGCAGCTTGGGATCGGGACCCACGGGCAGCATCATCATCATCATGCCCTCTGCGCACACAGACTATGACTCAATGACATTCGATATTGCAATAGTTGTGTTGGTGACCACCTTCTCTATGCGAGCGAAGACTGTCGATGGCAGCTTGGGATCGGGACCCACGGGCAGCATCATCATGCCCTCTGCGCACACAGACTAGGACTCAATGACATTCGATACTGCAATAGTTGTGTTAGTGACTACCTTCTCTATGCGAGCGAAGACTGTTGATGGCAGCTTGGGATCGGGACCCAAGGGCATCATCATCATCATGCCCTCTGCGAACACAGACTATGACTCAATGACATTCGATACTGCAATAGTTGTGTTAGTGACTATCTTCTCTATGCGAGCGAAGACTGTCGATGGCAGCTTGGGATCGGGACCCACGGGCAGCATCATCATCATGCCCTCTGCGCACACAGACTATGACTCAATGACATTCGATATTGCAATAGTTGTGTTAGTGACTACCTTCTCTATGCGAGCGAAGACTGTCGATGGCAGCTTGGGATCGGGACCCAAGGGCAGCATCATCATAATCATGCCCTCTGCGCACACAGACAATGACTCAATGAATTCGATATTGCAATAGTTGTGTTAGTGACTACCTTCTCTATGCGAGCGAAGACTGTCGATGGCAGCTTGGGATCGGGACCCACGGGCAGCATCATCATCATGCCCTCTGCGCACACAGACTATGACTCAATGACATTCGATACTGCAATAGTTGTGTTAGTGCGACTACCTTCTCTATGCGAGCGAAGACTGTCGATGGCAGCTTGGGATCGGGACCCACGGGCAGCATCATCATCATGCCCTCTGCGCACACAGACTACGACTCAATGACATTCGATATTGCAATAGTTGTGTTAGTGACTACCTTCTCTATGCGAGCAAAGACTGTCGATGGCAGCTTGGGATCGGGACCCACGGGCAGCATCATCATCATCATGGCCTCTGCGCACACAGACTATGACTCAATGACATTTGATACTGCAATAGTTGTGTTAGTGACTACCTTCTCTATGTGAGCGAAGACTGTCGATGGCAGCTTGGGAATACGGACCCACGGGCAGCATCATCATCATGCCCTCTGCGCACACAGACTATGACTCAATGACATTCGATATTGCAATAGTTGTGTTGGTGACCACCTTCTCTATGCGAGCGAAGACTGTCGATGGCAGCTTGGGATCGGGACCCAAGGGCATCATCATCATCATCATGCCCTCTGCGCACACAGACAATGACTCAATGACATTCGATACTGCAATAGTTGTGTTAGTGCGACTACCTTCTCTATGCGAGCGAAGACTATCGATGGCAGCTTGGGATCGGGACCCACGGGCAGCATCGTCATCATGCCCTCTGCGCACACAGACTATGACTCAATGACATTCGACACTGCAATAGTTGTGTTAGTGACTACCTTCTCTATGCGAGCGAAGACTGTCGATGGCAGATTGGGATCGGGACCCACGGGCAGCATCATCATCATGCCCTCTGCGCACACAGACTATGACTCAATGACATTCGATATTGCAATAGTTGTGTTGGTGACCACCTTCTCTATGCGAGCGAAGACTGTCGATGGCAGCTTGGGATCGGGACCCAAGGGCATCATCATCATCATCATGCCCTCTGCGCACACAGACTATGACTCAATGACTTTCGATACTGCAATAGTTGTGTTAGTGACTACCTTCTCTATGCGAGCGAAGACTGTCGATGGCAGCTTGGGATCGGGACCCACGGGCAGCATCATCATCATGCCCTCTGCGCACACAGACTATGACTCAATGACATTCGATACTGCAATAGTTGTGTTAGTGACTACCTTCTCTATGCGAGCGAAGGCTGTCGATGGCAGCTTGGGATCGGGACCCACGGGCAGCATCATCATCATCATCATGCCCTCTGCGCACACAGACTATGACTCAATGACATTCGATACTGCAATAGTTGTGTTAGTGACTTCCTTCTCTATGCGAGCGAAGACTGTCGATGGCAGCTTGGGATCGGGACCCACTGGCAGCATCATCATCATGCCCTCTGTTCACACAGACTATGACTCAATGACATTCAATACTGCAATAGTTGTGTTAGTGACTACCTTCTCTATGCGAGCGAAGGCTGTCGATGGCAGCTTGGGATCGGGACCCACGGGCAGCATCATCATCATCATGCCCTCTGCGCACACAGACTATGACTCAATGACATTCGATACTGCAATAGTTGTGTTAGTGACCACCTTCTCTATGCGAGCGAAGACTGTCGACGGCAGCTTGGGATCGGGACCCAAGGGCATCATCATCATCATCATGCCCTCTGCGCACACAGACAATGACTCAATGACATTCGATATTGCAATAGTTGTGTTAGTGACTACCTTCTCTATGCGAGCGAAGACTGTCGATGGCAGCTTGGGATCGGGACCCACGGGCAGCATCATCATCATGCCCTCTGCGCACACAGACTATGACTCAATGACATTCGATATTGCAATAGTTGTGTTGGTGACCACCTTCTCTATGCGAGCGAAGACTGTCGATGGCAGCTTGGGATCGGGACCCAAGGGCATCATCATCATCATCATGCCCTCTGCGCACACAGACAATGACTCAATGACATTCGATACTGCAATAGTTGTGTTAGTGCGACTACCTTCTCTATGCGAGCGAAGACTATCGATGGCAGCTTGGGATCGGGACCCACGGGCAGCATCGTCATCATGCCCTCTGCGCACACAGACTATGACTCAATGACATTCGACACTGCAATAGTTGTGTTAGTGACTACCTTCTCTATGCGAGCGAAGACTGTCGATGGCAGATTGGGATCGGGACCCACGGGCAGCATCATCATCATGCCCTCTGCGCACACAGACTATGACTCAATGACATTCGATATTGCAATAGTTGTGTTGGTGACCACCTTCTCTATGCGAGCGAAGACTGTCGATGGCAGCTTGGGATCGGGACCCAAGGGCATCATCATCATCATCATGCCCTCTGCGCACACAGACTATGACTCAATGACATTCGATACTGCAATAGTTGTGTTAGTGACTACCTTCTCTATGCGAGCGAAGACTGTCGATGGCAGCTTGGGATCGGGACCCACGGGCAGCATCATCATCATGCCCTCTGCGCACACAGACTATGACTCAATGACATTCGATACTGCAATAGTTTTGTTAGTGACTACCTTCTCTATGCGAGCGAAGGCTGTCGATGGCAGCTTGGGATCGGGACCCACGGGCAGCAGCATCATCATCATCATGCCCTCTGCGCACACAGACTATGACTCAATGACATTCGATACTGCAATAGTTGTGTTAGTGACTTCCTTCTCTATGCGAGCGAAGACTGTCGATGGCAGCTTGGGATCGGGACCCACTGGCAGCATCATCATCATGCCCTCTGCGCACACAGACTATGACTCAATGACATTCAATACTGCAATAGTTGTGTTAGTGACTACCTTCTCTATGCGAGCGAAGGCTGTCGATGGCAGCTTGGGATCGGGACCCACGGGCAGCATCATCATCATCATGCCCTCTGCGCACACAGACTATGACTCAATGACATTCGATACTGCAATAGTTGTGTTAGTGACCACCTTCTCTATGCGAGCGAAGACTGTCGACGGCAGCTTGGGATCGGGACCCAAGGGCATCATCATCATCATCATGCCCTCTGCGCACACAGACAATGACTCAATGACATTCGATATTGCAATAGTTGTGTTAGTGACTACCTTCTCTATGCGAGCGAAGACTGTCGATGGCAGCTTGGGATCGGGACCCACGGGCAGCATCATCATCATGCCCTCTGCGCACACAGACTACGACTCAATGACATTTGATACTGCAATAGTTGTGTTAGTG
Source organism: Allygus modestus (assembly GCA_963675035.1). NCBI lineage: Eukaryota > Metazoa > Arthropoda > Insecta > Hemiptera > Cicadellidae > Allygus > Allygus modestus. The sequence continues at coordinate 350,338,292 of OY776112.1, forward strand.
ACTACCTTCTCTATGCGAGCGAAGACTGTCGATGGCAGTTTGGGATCGGGACCCACGGGCAGCATCATCATCATCATGGCCTCTGCGCACACAGACTATGACTCAATGACATTCGATACTGCAATAGTTGTGTTAGTGACTACCTTCTCTATGGGAGCGAAGACTGTCGATGGCAGCTTGGGATCGGGACCCACGGGCAGCATCATCATCATCATGCCCTCTGCGCACACAGACTATGACTCAATGACATTTGATACTGCAATAGTTGTGTTAGTGACTACCTTCTCTATGCGAGCGAAGACTGTCGATGGCAGCTTGTGATCGGGACCCACGGGCAGCATCATCATCATGCCCTCTGCGCACACAGACTATGACTCAATGACATTCGATATTGCAATAGTTGTGTTGGTGACCACCTTCTCTATGCGAGCGAAGACTGTCGATGGCAGCTTGGGATCGGGACCCACAGGCAGCATCATCATCATGCCCTCTGCGCACACAGACTATGACTCAATGACATTCGATACTGCAATAGTTGTGTTAGTGACTACCTTCTCTATGCGAGCGAAGACTGTCGATGGCAGCTTGGGATCGGGACCCACGGGCAGCATCATCATCATGCCCTCTGCGCACACAGACTATGACTCAATGACATTCGATACTGCAATAGTTGTGTTAGTGCGACTACCTTCTCTATGCGAGCGAAGACTGTCGATGGCAGCTTGGGATCGGGACCCACGGGCAGCATCATCATCATGCCCTCTGCGCACACAGACTACGACTCAATGACATTCGATATTGCAATAGTTGTGTTAGTGACTACCTTCTCTATGCGAGCAAAGACTGTCGATGGCAGCTTGGGATCGGGACCCACGGGCAGCATCATCATCTTCATGGCCTCTGCGCACACAGACTATGACTCAATGACATTTGATACTGCAATAGTTGTGTTAGTGACTACCTTCTCTATGTGAGCGAAGACTGTCGATGGCAGCTTGGGATCGGGACCCACGGGCAGCATCATCATCATGCCCTCTGCGCACACAGACTATGACTCAATGACATTCGATATTGCAATAGTTGTGTTGGTGACCACCTTCTCTATTCGAGCGAAGACTGTCGATGGCAGCTTGGGATCGGGACCCAAGGGCATCATCATCATCATCATGCCCTCTGCGCACACAGACAATGACTCAATGACATTCGATACTGCAATAGTTGTGTTAGTGCGACTACCTTCTCTATGCGAGCGAAGACTATCGATGGCAGCTTGGGATCGGGACCCACGGGCAGCATCGTCATCATGCCCTCTGCGCACACAGACTATGACTCAATGACATTCGACACTGCAATAGTTGTGTTAGTGACTACCTTCTCTATGCGAGCGAAGACTGTCGATGGCAGATTGGGATCGGGACCCACGGGCAGCATCATCATCATGCCCTCTGCGCACACAGACTATGACTCAATGACATTCGATATTGCAATAGTTGTGTTGGTGACCACCTTCTCTATGCGAGCGAAGACTGTCGATGGCAGCTTGGGATCGGGACCCAAGGCCATCATCATCATCATCATGCCCTCTGCGCACACAGACTATGACTCAATGACATTCGATACTGCAATAGTTGTGTTAGTGACTACCTTCTCTATGTGAGCGAAGACTGTCGATGGCAGCTTGGGATCGGGACCCACGGGCAGCATCATCATCATGCCCTCTGCGCACACAGACTACGACTCAATGACATTTGATACTGCAATAGTTGTGTTAGTGACTACCTTCTCTATGCGAGCGAAGACTGTCGATGGCAGCTTGTGATCGGGACCCACGGGCAGCATCATCATCATGCCCTCTGCGCACACAGACTATGACTCAATGACATTCGATATTGCAATAGTTGTGTTGGTGACCACCTTCTCTATGCGGGCGAAGACTGTCGATGGCAGCTTGGGATCGGGACCCACAGGCAGCATCATCATCATGCCCTCTGCGCACACAGACTATGACTCAATGACATTCGATATTGCAATAGTTGTGTTAGTGACTACCTTCTCTTTGCGAGCGAAGACTGTCGATGGCAGCTTGGGATCGGGACCCACGGGCAGCATCATCATCATGCCCTCTGCGCACACAGACTATGACTCAATGACATTCGATACTGCAATAGTTGTGTTAGTGACTACCTTCTCTATGCGAGCGAAGACTGTCGATGGCAGCTTGGGATCGGGACCCACGGGCAGCATCATCATCATGCCCTCTGCGCACACAGACTATGACTCAATGACATTCGATACTGCAATAGTTGTGTTAGTGCGACTACCTTCTCTATGCGAGCGAAGACTGTCGATGGCAGCTTGGGATCGGGACCCACGGGCAGCATCATCATCATGCCCTCTGCGCACACAGACTATGACTCAATGACATTCGATACTGCAATAGTTGTGTTAGTGACCACCTTCTCTATGCGAGCGAAGACTGTTGACGGCAGCTTGGGATCGGGACCCACGGGCAGCATCATCATCATCATGCCCTCTGCGCACACAGACTATGACTCAATGACATTCGATACTGCAATAGTTGTGTTAGTGACTACCTTCTCTATGTGAGCGAAGACTGTCGATGGCAGCTTGGGATCGGGACCCACGGGCAGCATCATCATCATGCCCTCTGCGCACACAGACTACGACTCAATGACATTCGATACTGCAATAGTTGTGTTAGTGACTACCTTCTCTATGGGAGCGAAGACTGTCGATGGCAGCTTGGGATCGGGACCCACGGGCAGCATCATCATCATCATGGCCTCTGCGCACACAGACTATGACTCAATGACATTGGATACTGCAATAGTTGTGTTAGTGACTACCTTCTCTATGCGAGCGAAGACTGTCGATGGCAGCTTGGGATCGGGACCCACGGGCAGCATCATCATCATCATGGCCTCTGCGCACACAGACTACGACTCAATGACATTCGATACTGCAATAGTTGTGTTAGTGACTACCTTCTCTATGCGAGCGAAGACTGTCGATGGCAGTTTGGGATCGGGACCCACGGGCAGCATCATCATCATCATGGCCTCTGCGCACACAGACTATGACTCAATGACATTCGATACTGCAATAGTTGTGTTAGTGACTACCTTCTCTATGTGAGCGAAGACTGTCGATGGCAGCTTGGGATCGGGACCCACGGGCAGCATCATCATCATGCCCTCTGCGCACACAGACTACGACTCAATGACATTCGATACTGCAATAGTTGTGTTAGTGACCACCTTCTCTATGGGAGCGAAGACTGTCGATGGCAGCTTGGGATCGGGACCCACGGGCAGCATCATCATCATCATGGCCTCTGCGCACACAGACTATGACTCAATGACATTCGATACTGCAATAGTTGTGTTAGTGACTACCTTCTCTATGTGAGCGAAGACTGTCGATGGCAGCTTGGGATCGGGACCTACGGGCAGCATCATCATCATGCCCTCTGCGCACACAGACTACGACTCAATGACATTCGATACTGCAATAGTTGTGTTAGTGACTACCTTCTCTATGCGAGCGAAGACTGTCGATGGCAGATTGGGATCGGGACCCACGGGCAGCATCATCATCATCATGCCCTCTGCGCACACAGACTATGACTCAATGACATTCGATACTGCAATAGTTCTGTTAGTGACTACCTTCTCTATGCGAGCGAAGACTGTCGATGGCAGCTTGGGATCGGGACCCACGGGCAGCATCATCATCATCATGCCCTCTGCGCATACAGACTACGACTCAATGACATTCGATACTGCAATAGTTGTGTTAGTGACTACCTTCTCTATGCGAGCGAAGACTGTCGATGGCAGCTTGGGATCGGGATCCACGGGCAGCATCATCATCATGCCCTCTGCGCACACAGACTATGACTCAATGACATTCGATACTGCAATAGTTGTGTTAGTGACTACCTTCTCTATGCGAGCGAAGGCTGTCGATGGCAGCTTGGGATCGGGACCCACGGGCAGCAGCATCATCATCATCATGCCCTCTGCGTACACAGACTATGACTCAATGACATTCGATACTGCAATAGTTGTGTTAGTGACTACCTTCTCTATGCGAGCGAAGACTGTCGATGGCAGCTTGGGATCGGGACCCACTGGCAGCATCATCATCATGCCCTCTGCGCACACAGACTATGACTCAATGACATTCGATACTGCAATAGTTGTGTTCGTGACCACCTTCTCTATGCGAGCGAAGACTGTCGACGGCAGCTTGGGATCGGGACCCAAGGGCATCATCATCATCATCATGCCCTCTGCGCACACAGACAATGACTCAATGACTTTCGATATTGCAATAGTTGTGTTAGTGACTACCTTCTCTATGCGAGCGAAGACTGTCGATGGCAGCTTGGGATCGGGACCCACGGGCAGCATCATCATCATGCCCTCTGCGCACACAGACTACGACTCAATGACATTCGATACTGCAATAGTTGTGTTAGTGACTACCTTCTCTATGCGAGCGAAGACTGTCGATGGCAGTTTGGGATCGGGACCCACGGGCAGCATCATCATCATCATGGCCTCTGCGCACACAGACTATGACTCAATGACATTCGATACTGCAATAGTTGTGTTAGTGACTACCTTCTCTATGGGAGGGAAGACTGTCGATGGCAGCTTGGGATCGGGACCCACGGGCAGCATCATCATCATGCCCTCTGCGCACACAGACTATGACTCAATGACATTCGATATTGCAATAGTTGTGTTGGTGACCACCTTCTCTATGCGAGCGAAGACTGTCGATGGCAGCTTGGGATCGGGACCCAAGGGCATCATCATCATCATCATGCCCTCTGCGCACACAGACTATGACTCAATGACATTCGATACTGCAATAGTTGTGTTAGTGACTACCTTCTCTATGCGAGCGAAGACTGTCGATGGCAGCTTGGGATCGGGACCCACGGGCAGCATCATCATCATCATGCCCTCTGCGCATACAGACTACGACTCAATGACATTCGATACTGCAATAGTTGTGTTAGTGACTACCTTCTCTATGCGAGCGAAGACTGTCGATGGCAGCTTGGGATCGGGACCCACGGGCAGCATCATCATCATGCCCTCTGCGCACACAGACTATGACTCAATGACATTCGATACTGCAATAGTTGTGTTAGTGACTACCTTCTCTATGCGAGCGAAGGCTGTCGATGGCAGCTTGGGATCGGGACCCACGGGCAGCAGCATCATCATCATCATGCCCTCTGCGCACACAGACTATGACTCAATGACATTCGATACTGCAATAGTTGTGTTAGTGACTTCCTTCTCTATGCGAGCGAAGACTGTCGATGGCAGCTTGGGATCGGGACCCACTGGCAGCATCATCATCATGCCCTCTGCGCACACAGACTATGACTCAATGACATTCAATACTGCAATAGTTGTGTTAGTGACTACCTTCTCTATGCGAGCGAAGGCTGTCGATGGCAGCTTGGGATCGGGACCCACGGGCAGCATCATCATCATCATGCCCTCTGCGCACACAGACTATGACTCAATGACATTCGATACTGCAATAGTTGTGTTAGTGACCACCTTCTCTATGCGAGCGAAGACTGTCGACGGCAGCTTGGGATCGGGACCCAAGGGCATCATCATCATCATCATGCCCTCTGCGCACACAGACTATGACTCAATGACATTCGATACTGCAATAGTTGTGTTAGTGACCACCTTCTCTATGCGAGCGAAGACTGTCGACGGCAGCTTGTGATCGGGACCCACGGGCAGCATCATCATCATCATGCCCTCTGCGCACACAGACTATGACTCAATGACATTCGATACTGCAATAGTTGTGTTAGTGACCACCTTCTCTATGCGAGCGAAGACTGTCGACGGCAGCTTGGGATCGGGACCCAAGGGCATCATCATCATCATCATGCCCTCTGCGCACACAGACAATGACTCAATGACATTCGATATTGCAATAGTTGTGTTAGTGACTACCTTCTCTATGCGAGCGAAGACTGTCGATGGCAGCTTGGGATCGGGACCCACGGGCAGCATCATCATCATGCCCTCTGCGCACACAGACTACGACTCAATGACATTCGATACTGCAATAGTTGTGTTAGTGACTACCTTCTCTATGCGAGCGAAGACTGTCGATGGCAGTTTGGGATCGGGACCCACGGGCAGCATCATCATCATCATGGCCTCTGCGCACACAGACTATGACTCAATGACATTCGATACTGCAATAGTTGTGTTAGTGACTACCTTCTCTATGGGAGCGAAGACTGTCGATGGCAGCTTGGGATCGGGACCCACGGGCAGCATCATCATCATCATGCCCTCTGCGCACACAGACTAGGACTCAATGACATTTGATACTGCAATAGTTGTGTTAGTGACTACCTTCTCTATGCGAGCGAAGACTGTCGATGGCAGCTTGTGATCGGGACCCACGGGCAGCATCATCATCATGCCCTCTGCGCACACAGACTATGACTCAATGACATTCGATATTGCAATAGTTGTGTTGGTGACCACCTTCTCTATGCGAGCGAAGACTGTCGATGGCAGCTTGGGATCGGGACCCACAGGCAGCATCATCATCATGCCCTCTGCGCACACAGACTATGACTCAATGACATTCGATATTGCAATAGTTGTGTTAGTGACTACCTTCTCTTTGCGAGCGAAGACTGTCGATGGCAGCTTGGGATCGGGACCCACGGGCAGCATCATCATCATGCCCTCTGCGCACACAGACTATGACTCAATGACATTCGATACTGCAATAGTTGTGTTAGTGACTACCTTCTCTATGCGAGCGAAGACTGTCGATGGCAGCTTGGGATCGGGACCCACGGGCAGCATCATCATCATGCCCTCTGCGCACACAGACTATGACTCAATGACATTCGATACTGCAATAGTTGTGTTAGTGCGACTACCTTCTCTATGCGAGCGAAGACTATCGATGGCAGCTTGGGATCGGGACCCACGGGCAGCATCGTCATCATGCCCTCTGCGCACACAGACTATGACTCAATGACATTCGACACTGCAATAGTTGTGTTAGTGACTACCTTCTCTATGCGAGCGAAGACTGTCGATGGCAGATTGGGATCGGAACCCACGGGCAGCATCATCATCATCATGCCCTCTGCGCACACAGACTATGACTCAATGACATTCGATACTGCAATAGTTGTGTTAGTGACTACCTTCTCTATGCGAGCGAAGACTGTCGATGGCAGCTTGGGATCGGGACCCACGGGCAGCATCATCATCATGCCGTCTGCGCACACAGACTACGACTCAATGACATTCTATACTGCAATAGTTGTGTTAGTGACTACCTTCTCTATGCGAGCGAAGACTGTCGATGGCAGCTTGGGATCGGGACCCACGGGCAGCATCATCATCATGCCCTCTGCGCACACAGACTATGACTCAATGACATTCGATACTGCAATAGTTGTGTTAGTGACCACCTTCTCTATGCGAGCGAAGACTGTTGACGGCAGCTTGGGATCGGGACCCACGGGCAGCATCATCATCATCATGCCCTCTGCGCACACAGACTATGACTCAATGACATTCGATACTGCAATAGTTGTGTTAGTGACTACCTTCTCTATGTGAGCGAAGACTGTCGATGGCAGCTTGGGATCGGGACCCACGGGCAGCATCATCATCATGCCCTCTGCGCACACAGACTACGACTCAATGACATTCGATACTGCAATAGTTGTGTTAGTGACTACCTTCTCTATGGGAGCGAAGACTGTCGATGGCAGCTTGGGATCGGGACCCACGGGCAGCATCATCATCATCATGGCCTCTGCGCACACAGACTATGACTCAATGACATTGGATACTGCAATAGTTGTGTTAGTGACTACCTTCTCTATGCGAGCGAAGACTGTCGATGGCAGCTTGGGATCGGGACCCACGGGCAGCATCATCATCATCATGGCCTCTGCGCACACAGACTACGACTCAATGACATTCGATACTGCAATAGTTGTGTTAGTGACTACCTTCTCTATGCGAGCGAAGACTGTCGATGGCAGTTTGGGATCGGGACCCACGGGCAGCATCATCATCATCATGGCCTCTGCGCACACAGACTATGACTCAATGACATTCGATACTGCAATAGTTGTGTTAGTGACTACCTTCTCTATGTGAGCGAAGACTGTCGATGGCAGCTTGGGATCGGGACCCACGGGCAGCATCATCATCATGCCCTCTGCGCACACAGACTACGACTCAATGACATTCGATACTGCAATAGTTGTGTTAGTGACTACCTTCTCTATGTGAGCGAAGACTGTCGATGGCAGCTTGGGATCGGGACCTACGGGCAGCATCATCATCATGCCCTCTGCGCACACAGACTACGACTCAATGACATTCGATACTGCAATAGTTGTGTTAGTGACTACCTTCTCTATGCGAGCGAAGACTGTCGATGGCAGTTTGGGATCTGGACCCACTGGCAGCATCATCATCATCATCATGGCCTCTGCGCACACAGACTATGACTCAATGACATTCGATACTGCAATAGTTGTGTTAGTGACTACCTTCTCTATGTGAGCGAAGACTGTCGATGGCAGCTTGGGATCGGGACCCACGGGCAGCATCATCATCATGCCCTCTGCGCACACAGACTACGACTCAATGACATTCGATACTGCAATAGTTGTGTTAGTGACTACCTTCTCTATGTGAGCGAAGACTGTCGATGGCAGCTTGGGATCGGGACCCACGGGCAGCATCATCATAATGCCCTCTGCGCACACAGACTACGACTCAATGACATTCGATACTGCAATAGTTTTGTTAGTGACTACCTTCTCTATGGGAGCGAAGACTGTCGATGGCAGCTTGGGATCGGGACCCACGGGCAGCATCATCATCATATTGGCCTCCACATACATAGACTACGTCCCAATCACATTCGATATTGCAATACTTGTTATTTTGTTTTGCAATAATCTCCTTCTGTGGTCCCTGTTATAATGTGCAGTTTTATTGATTCTGAATGTTTACTATTCCATACGTTTTAACACTTGAGCAGAGATGAGAGTAAACGGTTTAAGAAATAAATAACAAAATACAGCCTATAATGTAATAAAATAAGTCAGTCATAGTGTTAGTGTAAGAAGAGGTTAGCCTAGCCAGGCTTTGAAGTTTAAGAACTGACAAGATTTAAAGAAAATAGTTTTAGTGGGTATTTTATAACTGTAATAAAACGGTAACTAATGTTTTTACTAAGAAATAAATGCAAACATATTAATTTCAAACAACAATAAATGGGTGATTGAAATGGATACTCACTATATGGAAATTGATAAAACACGAATAATTATTACAGTATCACCCTACTAAGTACTAAAAACATGTAGTTAACTTTATTAAGGTAAAATTTATCTCGTGTTTAATATGAAACCTTTGAAAACATCAGGTTTTTGTCCCGAGTTTTCAGTTTGAATCAAGGCATCTTCAACCTATGAGATATTTTCTACAAACAAAGTGTTTATTTAAAGTGTTTATTTCATTTGTCGCCAGAATCTCATTTGAGCAACTTTGATCACACAATGTGCCTGTTGTTGTAAAACAATTCAATCGTCACAATATTTCTGAAGGATTCGAGACAAAAACCCTGAGACTTTACTTGAATAAAAGTATTTTTGATAATTTTGCCTAGCACCTCATCAGTTTTCTTTGCATTCTATGTCAATAGCGTCTACTGAACCGGACAAAGTCCGATCTCGGTGGCTATCCTCCTTATCCACGGCCGTTCAATGTCTACAGTCCGATCTCCCTACTCGCATGCAAACTAGTCCATCTGACGATTATTTCTTCTTCTCTTGCCATCAGTTGCCATAATTCATTTGTTAAACCTCTATGTTAGTAATTTGTAAATTTAAAAGTGACAATTTTCTTTATTACGTTATTCCAATGCAAGCAGCATACATTTTATTTTGGCAGTTACTTAAAGTCAGTTTCTCAAACATGAACCAGTGCGTTCACGATCAGCCTGGTCCACCTAGGCCCTTGGCAAACATCACATCTCCAGCAGATCCCCTCAGGCGCCCCTCTTTTAAGATTTGGGGAAGTCACAGTGCCGTAACGAGAGCCGGAGCTCCCGAGCATAGGGGGCAGCTAACTGAGGAGTAAAGACTATATATATTAGGAGTGTGCGAGTTATCGAAACTTGTAGTTAATTTTCCGAGTATTCAATTCTCGACTTGACTCGAAGTTTTCCCGCTGATTTCCGTACGATCGCTAACGACTGCGACCTGCCAAATCGCGTAGGTCACGTAAAATCGGCCGAAAGTGACGACTAAAAATATTAATCGGTCATAATAAAACAACCGGACATGTGTAAATGTTGACCGGACTGCGTAATTTTGGCCGGAATTAGTGACGCCACACATGATATCATCCGGAAATATGACCTTATCGCGTAATATCGGCCGCAAATTACGACGGAAAACCCATGATAACGTCAAAGGTGACCGGACCACTTAATATCGGCCGTAATTGACGATGTGACACATAATATTGACCAGATTTGACGAATGGACCGCGTGTTATTGGCCTCCTCATCTAATATTAACTATAAGCGATGTCCAGGCCAAGTGGTATTGGCCAATCGTGTTTTATCGGACGGAAACGACTGTCAAACCATGTTTATGTTTGTCAAGACATAATCCAGTTTGATTGTACTGCCCAAATGTTGTTATTACTACTCATATGTTTAGATTACCAAATCCGGAGTGGTATCCAAATCCCATCACACTATTGCAAACCTTCTACCAACAACATTATATTGATGATGGCCAATACTCGCTCGAAAATACTCGAAACGCGAGAATAATTGACACTATTGGACTCAACTCGTCTCGATCCGAAAAATCACTATTCGCACACCTCTAATATATACTTGCTTCAAATACGAAAATATGAGGGGACGGCGTCTGCCTGAGAGAGAAGGGGAGGTCCACCACCCGGGAAGGCGTTTGAATATCCAAATGTCAGGCGGAGGGGAGAGGATTTAACCTGCTCCCTGACCATTTCCCTGTGGTCTGGAAATTATACAAAGATCATACTTAAAAGAGTAAAGCTAATTATACTTAAAAGAGTAAAGCGATTCAAATAAGTGTTGTAGATAAAGGATGTACATACGTGCTGGAGGGGCGTAGTTAACATTGTGTCCCTGATGGGGATGGTAGCCTGGTGGAGGAGGTGCGTTTGGGTTTGCCATCGTTCTGGACATGCAACATGCACAGACAATAGATACAGCTAACATTGAGTGTGAGCACATCAAAAGCAAAGTTAAGGTTGAAAGGATTGACTAATAGTTGCAAAGGATGATGGGACAGGATTGAGATGGATCAACACTTTAATCAAAATGTAGGTCATTTTTAACAATTACGGATTTGTATTTGTATTGTTGTAATTAATAAACCATTTGTCCTCATGAGACACTTCACGAGACCTTCCCTTCCCTTTCACCAAAAATTACCATGCAACGTAGTTTAGAGCTCAAGTGTTTTGTAGCAACCTAATTTTTGTTCATAAAGTGTTCGTCAGAATTACTGGGTGTTTGAAATATGTTTTTAGCAAATTTCCCCTATAGGGAAGAAGCTATTACCATAGTCGGCATGGTAAGACCTAGGCCCGGGACCATGATAACTTTTCGTTTTGAGGTCCCCAGACCCCAAAAACACTGTTCGTTCGAAACTGTATATATATATATATATATATATATATATATATATATATACTTATATATATATGTGTCCGTAGGCACGATAACTCTCGTAAAAATGATCCGATTTTGATGAAATTTGGTATAAACGTGTAAAGCAACATTTATGACTTTTAAGTTCGAAAACCAGCCAGATCGCTATATCCAAAGGGGTTTTGTACCCCAAAAATGGTTTTTTTTGAATTTTGTACATATAATTTTTGAAATAGTCAAATATTAGTTTTTACCATTGGATTCAGCTTAAAAAACACACAATTTGGTATTTTGATCATTCCTCTACGTCAATTAGTTACCGAGATATTGAAAGTGCCAAACACAGTACGTTGTCTAATGTTATTCTTATGGAGGAAAAGAAAAATTTTATATCTCGCTTATTTATGAACCTATATTTACCAAACTTGGTATAAGGCTTCATATGGTTGTGGTTTATTGATATTTGCTGAAAAAACAATTTTTTGCCGTAGCAGCAAACCTGCGTACTCAGACAAAATCAATCGACGCTTCAAGGTCACTCATATTCAGTTAAGTTATATTTAAACATATGATTAATTCTGCTGTCTGAATTGTTTTTTTATTTTGAAAATTGTGTTTTTTATTGCTTTTGAATGTCTTTTCCACTCATTATGTCCAGAAAAATAAAACTACTTCAATGAAATACAAAATATTAAAATAAACGGTATCAGGAAACTGACACATTCTTTCTCCCTTTTAGCCCAAATTTAATGAATAAATTACTTTTTATTTACTAAATATAGAATACAAAGCACGGTCGAATGTACAGAAAATCTTGTAACAAGTTGTTTTCAAAAACATCCACCCAAATCTCTGTTTAGGAGGCACTACAGAATCACGTTGCTACACATGTGGTTTTAAGAGGGGGAATGCCCCCTATGTGTATTCGAATCCCCCCCAGGGTTGTTAAGGGGCAACATATTTTGTTGGTCAATGCTAACTTGACAAGCATATCAAGTTTGCCCGAAATTGATCAGTATATAAGGGAGAAATATTAATTTTTGTATTCCCCACAAGAATAACATTGGACAACGTACTGCGTTTACTGCAAAATGAAAATTTAAATTTTCTCCGCAACCAGTAATCGTAGAATAGTAATAAAAATACTAAATTATTTAGTTTTTTGAGCTATTTTTAATGGTGAATAGTAATATTTTTTATATTTTTTTTTCATGAAAAATTCCAAAAACTTAATTATTGATATTTTAAGTCTTGTAATTTCTGAATCCGAATTTTAACAGAAATGCGGGTGGTGTCATTTTGTTGGAAAATTAAAGTTCTACAAACAACTAAAGTTTAATCAATCGTTAGAGCCGTTTTTGAGAAATCTTGATTTTTCATGTTTTTGGCGGTTATTGGGGGATAATTACCCTTAAAAATAAAAAATTCAAAAAAATGAAAAAATATCTGGAGATATCGTGGATTAGTACCTACATACCAAATTTCATAAAAATCGGACCATTGGTTAGGGCTCTAGCTCTGTACACATCCATACAGATAGACAGACACACAGACATCACGTGAAAATTACTTTTTTGGGTTCAGGGAGCACCAAAACGAATATTTCCAATGAAAACTCAAATTCGAAAATTTTGAAGAAAACGATACTTTTTCCATGTACTAGACTACGTATAAGGGGGAGAAAGTAAAAATAAATAAATGTGTCAATAAAAACTGTTAGGTCCTACAGCTTACTCAGTTTTAGAAAGTAAAATACACCTGCATATCGACAAAATGTAAATAAAACGTAAAATGTAAACAATAGTCAGATTAAAAATCGTCAATACCATATGATTATTTGAACATATGAGACAATTAAAGCTTGACCTTGAAGCGTCGATTGATTTTGTCCTTGCTATAAAACAGTAGTTCTACATTTCAGATGTTGAGTTTATTTATTTGTTTGTATTATTGTACACACTTTTGACGCACATTTAACCAACCACGACGGTATACAATGTCGGGAAAAAAGTAAATCAATTTTTCCTCAAAGTTCGAAAAATCCCGATTTAAGAAAGTGGAAGTCAGGAAACTTCAGCACAAATGGAAATTATTCGACAAGCGCTACGGCCTACGGCAGGCATCACCCAGAGCAGAAGAAACGCCAAAATAACAGCAACTTAGACGCGACCAGTTTGAGAGCAACTGGAATGACACTCTGGCTTCTGGCAGAGCAGTGATCTGTAGAAACTGTCGAGGAAGCTGAAGCTCGAGCTACTGCTGTAAGGACTGCCCAGCGCCAGCAGCGGCAATAGTTGACCAGTAATACGTAGGGCGGCCTTGGAATACGATGCGACACACTATGTGGTGAGCGCGGGCGAAGCGGCGACGAGTAACGGCTAGTCAATATTAAAGTGCAATTATGTAATGGTCTACAATCCTCAAGCATCTCATAGCTTGCGAGTCAAGTTGGGCTTGATAAACAAAAAGTACTGTGATGCAAAAAATCTGTTAGTGAGAATATCAAAATATCAACCTCATCTAATCAATCCGTTAAGTTTGCACACTTCATAAAATTCCCAACATTGCTGTTTTTTACTCCAACTTCTTCTTGTATCTTATCTACATAATATGTTGAATTAATGTCCAGAATCGTCTTCCAGGCTTAAAGGATTATTAACGGTACCATTGAGTGATTGCGAATTAGTTACTTTATCCCTGTGAGGATTTTATTTATGATTGAAGCCGTTGAAAAAACGTTCAACAGTAAGGACTTCTAGGAGAAATTTTAATACTAATTGGGCCAGGCTTCTGACATCATCATATAAGCGAGTTAAAATTAGCATTACTAAGGCTACATAGGCTATATTAATATTTACATTTTCTTAAATTCATTATGTGTTTTGTTACATTGTTTTGACTTTTATGCCTTCCTTTAATTAGCTTAATAGTTTAGTTGAGAAGATTGAACAACCAAGTATTTGTAAGACTGTTATTAGTAATTTTCATTTTCAGTCCCACTGCAAATCGATCGTGTACAAATGTTGTAAAAACAAGTACCATAAAGAATTTAATAAGAGTTTTGGCTTTCATTGTTTACAGAAAATAATAAACAAATGGAATGAATTGTATGAAGTCAAATGTAAACCAATAGGTTAAATTAAAATAATTAAAAATATTACCTAGATTTTTAAACTGACATAAACTTTGATGTAGTCTTCTTCAGGACATTTAGATGAACAGTTTTTAGCACATTAATTGATATCTAACCAAATTTATAAAATAATAGAAATATATGTAAAGGTTTCAACTACAAACACTATCAGCTGACACCAGCACACTGATCTCATCTGTTTGGGCCATTTCAGTAGGTTTCAAACAGCGATCATATAATAATGATATGAATGTATTACGGGAGGTGAAGCCAGTTTTCGAGCGAGAGGACCCACAACAAGATGGCGGCGCCAGCGGTCGGATTCGATCATGTTTAACGTGGGAAAGATTGGGACAAACGTGGTGCGTGCTCAGATAAATTAGAATTTTCACCAAGATAATGGTTTGGTTCGTCAAATGGTCTTTTGATTCGTCACATGATACAAATCTCTGGCCGTCGCCATCTTGTTTGGGTCCTGTCGCTCGAACACTGGCTTCACTTCTTGAGCCATATGTTAGCGAATTTCCCCTATAGGGAAGAAGCTATTACCGTAGGTGGCATGGTAAGACTTAAGCCCGAGACCATGATAACTTTTCGTTTTGAGGTCCCCAGATGCCAAAAACACTATTCGTTCAAATTTATATATATATATGTATATGTGTGTGTGTGTGTGTCCGTTACCGCGATAACTTTTGAAAGAAACACCCGATTTTGATGAAATTTGGCACAAATGTCGAGAGTAGCATTTATGACTAAGTTCGAAAACCAGATCGATCGCACTATGGGAAGGGGGTTTTATGGGGGTTTACAATTTTAGAAAAATTGGTTTTTTGAAAATTTGAACCCGAAATGTTAAAAACACTCAATTTTGATTATATCCATTTTATAGAGCTTAAAAAACAAATAATTTAGTATTTTAAATCATTAACCTAGGTTAAGTAGTTGCGGAGAAAATCCAAAAAAAGTTTCCCATGTTAATCTTATGGGAAAAAGGTTTTTAGATTTTTCTCAGATAGTTTTACTAAAAACTTCACATTTCTGTTTATTAATGTGTTTAGCTCAACAAAACAAACATTTTGGTGTTTTAATCGTTATTCTACGTCCAACCGTTGCAGAGATACTCAAAGTGCTAAACACAGTACGTTGTCCAATGTTATCCTTATGGAGAATAAATAAAATTCTATATCTCGATTATTTATGAATGTATATTGATGAAACTTGGTATGTGGCTTCAACTAGTTGTGGTATATTGATATTAGCACAAAAACAAGTTTTTTGTTGATAGTCCCCGTAGCAGCAAACCTGCATACTCGGCCCCCATGTTATTCATATGGAGAATAAGTAAAGTTGTATATCTCCCTTAATTATGAACCTACATTAAGAGAACTTGGTATGTAGCTTCACCTGGTTCAGTTGTATTGATAATTGCAAAAAAAAAAACACGTTACTTATCTTCCTCGTTGCAGCAAACCTGCGTCCTCAATCCTAATGTTATTCTTATGGAGAATAAATAAAATTGCTATATATCTTATTTATGGATATATTTTTGTGAAACTTGGTAAATAGCTCTATATAGTAGTGAGTCACATATATATGCATTGGAAATTCGCTGAGTACGCAGGTTTGCTGCGACGGGGGTATTGATCTTTTATGATCGCTGGTTCCAAAGGCATAACAAGCATAATTTATTTCAATTTAAGACAGTCTTTTATACATCTTGAGGACAGTTTACCTTCTATATGCATTCATTGATCTTTGTTTTGTAATCAAAAGACATTTATTAGTATTAAATACTATTTGTATGGAAAATTACCATAAAAAAGGCGTAACTTGTAATGTTTATGAAGATAAGTGGTTTTTGAAGATGTCAAAAGTCATCTTATTAATAAGGTTCGGATATGTTACATTACAATAAAACACTGTTAAAATAATAGGCCGATTTTTGTGAGAAGGCTACTAACAAAACTACTATATCTTAAGTTGACCCCCCTCCAACTGCGTTAGCTAGGTGGCAACATATAATCTGAATATTCCTTTTTGATCAATAAAATATACTAGTAGCCTGTCGCGGCTTCGCTCGCGATCACAACATAATATTATACTTACATTCCCGTATAAATATTGTGTTACCGTTCCAAAGCCAACATGGTCTGCTGATTAACTGTGTTTACTCTATCCAGCTGATAGCTTAAAACTTATAGTTATTTCCCAAAGCTAAGCTTATGGGAAAAAAACTAAACTTTAAGGGGCCCCAGGGCCTCACTCACAAATTATTTCTCTATAAAAAAATTTTCCTACACAACTTCACGTTAGGCTCTTTCCAATGATACCAAAAACATGAAAATCGGTTCAGTAGTTTAGGAGGAGTGATTGTCACAAAAAACCTGCTTGCCTATTAAATAAGTATAGATAGATAGTTAGATACCGAGTTTTAATTAAATGTATCATTAAATTTGAGAAAAACGAAAAATATCGATACTCCTTACGTTGGACATCAAACCAAGAAGCATAGACATAATTAATAATATTTTAAAAATAATTTTGAATAGTTTTGAAATGAGTTTGCGTTTGAAACGAGTTAAAATTCTGTTTAAAATGTTGACATCCATATATTAATACGCTAGGGGTTTTTTCTTCATAATCATAACTCGATAACGGCTGGACGGGTTTTAACGTCTGAGATGTCAAATTAAAGGTATTTTTACGTTGATTTGTCAATACGTCTCAGACTTTTAAGAAAGAGCGTCACTGAAATACAGCAAAGGACTGAATATTTGGGACAGTGGCGCTATCCGACGGCGGAAGTCTACACTACGTGTTGATTGAAAGTACGTTGTTATCACATGTTTTAATATCAGATGTTTTGTTATGTTTGTTTACAACTGAAGTACCAACTTGCTCGGATTCGAGCAACAGGACAACTAGTCATTATATTAATAGGCAAGCACAAAACTATCTAGTCGGCATGGTAATATCTAGGCCCGGGACCATGATAACTTTTCGTTTTGAGGTCCCTAGACCCCAAAAACACCATCCGTCCGAAACTGTATATATTTGTGTCCGTGGGTGCGATAACTCTCGTAAAAAAGGTCCAATTTTGATGAAATTTGGTACAAACGTGTAAAGCAGCATTTATGACCAGTTCGAAAACCAGACAGATCGCCTCATCTGATGTGCTATTTTGGGGGGGAGGGGGTTTTGTACCCCAAAAATAGGTTTTTGAAGTTTTTACATGTAATATTTATTGAAATCAAATTTTAGTTTTCACTATTGGATTCAGCTTTAAAAACCACACAATTTGGTGTTTTGATCATTTCTCTACGTCAATTGGTTACAGAGATAATGTTAAAGGGCTAAACACAGTACATTGTCCAATGTTATTCTTATGGAGAATAAGAACAATTTATATCTCGCTTATTTATGAACGTGTACTAACGAAACTTGGTTTACAGCTTCATCTGGTTGTGCTCTATTGTTATTTGTACAAAAAAAGCAATTTTTGAGGATTATTCCCGTAGCAGCAAGCCTGCGTACTCAGTCCCGATGTTATTCTTATGGATAATAAGTTAAATCTAATATCTCCGTTAACTACGAACATAAATTAATAAAACTTGGTATGTCGCTTCACCCAGTTGAGTTATATTGATGTTCACATAAAAACCCATTTTTTGTGTGCCATTTTGCAGCAAACCTGCGTACTCATACTCCATGTTATTCTTATGGAGAATAATTAAAATTGTATAAATCGCTTATTTATGAATGAATATTGATCAAACTTGGTAAGTGGCTTCACTTAGTTGAATTATATTTATATTTTCATAAATACCAACGGTTTGTGATCCTTGTTTCAGCAAACCTGCGTACTCATCCCCAATGTTATTTTTATGGAGAATAACTAAAATAGTATATATCGCTTATTTAGTTATTTATGAATATATTTTTATGAAACTTGGTATGCGGCTTTATATGGTATTAAGACATATATTGTGCATTGGGAATTCGCTGAGTACGCAGGTTTGCTGCGACGGGGATTTCCTCAGCGTGTGAGCTTCGTAGGAGAACTTCACTCATCCCTTTAGAAAGTTATTGTCGTGTAGATGAGCAGAAACCCATTCGAATTACAACGCCCCACTGGCCTTAATCTTATGGAAGAACAGTAATCTATTTAATTGCATATTTGACAGCTGATATAATAACAATTGCTAGCACCACAGCAAGAACAGTAAGGTTGTAGATTAGAATTTACTGAATCAATACATTTAAGAAATTTAAATTTTATTTCCTGATTGATAAATTTAATAAACGGTAAAATATACAGAACTGATTTGACTCGCATGCACATGGATCAACTGATGCAATATGCAATGACAACCAGGACCTAGCGGCTGGTACTCAAGGCAATAAGAACAAAATATTGACTACTGAAAACTAGAAAACTTGACCTAAGAGTACGATGACGAGGCTCGAAGCTCGTTCTTCAAGACTACTTCAACCTTAACATGTTTTTTAACGCCACTTTTAGCGAATTTCCCCTATAGGGAAGAAGCTATTACCGTAGGTGGCATGGTAAGACTTAAGCCCAAGACCATGATAACTTTTTGTTTTGAGGTCCCCAGATGCCAAAAACACCATTCGTTCAAATTTATATATATATATATGAATTTAATTATATATATATATATATATATGTGTGTGTGTGTGTGTGTGTGTGTGTGTGTGTGTGTGTGTGTGTCCGTTACCGCGATAACTTTTGAAAGAAACGCCCGATTTTGATGAAATTTGGCACAAATGTGTAGAGTAACATTTATGACTTTAAGTTCGAAAAACAGATTGATCGGACAATGGGAAGAGGGTTTTATGGGAGTTTTAAATTGTTTAAAAATCAGTTTTTTGAATTTTTCCCCCTACAATTTTAAAAACACTCAATTTTAGTTTTAGCCATTTTATAGAGCTTAAAAAAACAAATAATTTGGTATTTTGAATCATTAACCTAGGTTAAGTGGTTGCGGAGAAAATCCAAAAAACGTGTTCATAAAATCTCCCATGTTAATCTTATGGGAAAATGGTTGTTTACTTTTCCTCAATTAATTTTACTGTAAACTTCACATTTACTTTTACCAATCAGTTTAGCTCTACAAAACAATCATTTTGGTGTTTAAATTGTGATTCTAAGTCCAACAGTTGCCGAGTAATTCAAAGTGCTAAACACAGTAGGTTGTCCAATGTTATCCTTATGGAGAATATTTAAAATTTTATATCTCTATTATTAATGAATGAATATTGATGAAACTTGGTATGTGGCTTCACCTAGTACTGGTATATTGATATTTGCACAAAAAATTGATTTTTTGTTGATTATCCTCTTAGCAGCAAACCTGCATCCTCATCCCTAATGTTATTCTTATGGAGAATACGTAAAGCTTTATATCTCCCTTAATTATGAACATAAATCATTAAAACTTGGTATGTAGCTTCACCTGGTTGAGTTATATTGATAATTGCAAAAAAATAAATATTTTCATCTTCCTTGTTGCAGCAAACCTGCGTTCTCAGCCCTAATGTTATTCTTATGGAGAATAAATAAAATGCTATATATCACTTAGTTATTTATGTATTTTTATGAAACTTGGTAAGTGGCTTTATGTGGTAGTAAGAGATATATTCATGCATAGGAAATTCGCTGAGTACGCAGGTTTGCTGCGACGGGGGTATAGTTCTTGCTAAACCCAAATTTTAGTTTGCACCATTGAATTCAGCTTAAAACCAAACAATTCAGTATTCTGAGAAATCACTTACTTCACTTGTTCAGCGGGTCGCGTTAGTTTGACAGCGCCTTCTATTTCAGTTGAGGTTGACGGCAATACACGCGTGTATTGCAGGTTTTTGTTCAAGTTTGTAGGCGCTGGTCATTGACCGAGCGTGATGACCTTGAGGCCGACCTTGCCACCCTTCCCCCTGGCGCCTGGACTTGCGTTATCTCTATTTTATCGCTCCATTCATTCTATTTTCCTGGAATTTAATAATTTATCCGTTCTCTTTAATTTCATTCTATTCAGTTTGAATTAAATGCCAGTTTCTTTGATTTTATTAGCGAATTTCCCCTATAGGGAAGAAGCTACTACTGTACCGTAGTCGGTATGTTAAGACCTAGGCCCGGGACCATGATAACTTTTCGTTTTGAGGTCCCCAGATCCCAAAAACACCATTCGTTCGAAACTGTATATATATATATATATATATATATATATATATGTGTGTGTGTGTGTGTGTGTGTGTGTGTGTCCGTGGGTGCGATAACTCTCGTAAAAATGGTCAGATTTGGATGAAATTTGGTACAAACGTGTAAAGCATCATTTATGACTTTAAGTTCGAAAACCAGACAGATCGCCCTATCCAAAGTGGTAATTTGGGGGGGGGTTTGTACCCCAAAAATGGGTTTTTTGAAGTTTTTATATGTAATAATTTAAAAAGTATAATTTTAGTTTTCACCATTAGATTCAGCTTAAAAAAGCACACAATTTGGCGTTTTGATCTTTTCTCTACGTCAAATGGTTACAGAGATATTGAAAGTGCTAAACACAGTACGTTGTCCAATGTTATTCTTATGGAGAATAAGTACAATTTTATATCTCGCGTATTTATGAACGGATACTAATGAAACTTGGTATACGGCTTCATCTGGTTGTGGCCTATTGTTATTTACACAAAACAGCAATTTTTACCGATTTTTCCCGTAGCAGCAAACCTGCGTACTCAGCCCCCATGTTTTTCTTATGGAGAATAAGTAAAATGTAATGTCTCCCTTAGTTATGAACATAATTTAATGAAACTTGGTATGTAGCTTCACCTTGTTGAGTTATATTAATATTTATAAAAACAACCATTTTTTGTTTTCCTTGTTGCAGAAAACTTAGTACTCATCTCCAATGTTATGCTTATGGAGAATAATTAAAATTGTATATATCGCTTATTTGTGAATATATGTTTATGAAACGTACTATCCAGCTTTATGTGGTATTAAGTATTATTATGCATTGGAAATTCGCTGAGGACGCAGGTTTGCTGCGACGGGGGTATGTTAATCTTATGGGAATACGGTTTTTAGATTTTCCTCAGATAATTTCACTAAAAACTCCACATTTCTTTCTACCAATCAGTTTAGCTCTACAAAACAATCATTTTGGCGTTTTAATTGTTGTTTTATGTCCAACCGTTGCAGTGATATTCAAAGTGCTAAACACAGTACGTTGTCCAATGTTATCCTTATGGAGAATAAATAAAATGTTATATTTTGATTATTTATGTATGTATATTGATGAAACTTGGTACTGTATGTGGCTTCAACTAGTTGTGGTATATTGACAATAGCACAAAAAAAGTTTTTTTGTTGATTTTTTCCGGTAGTAGCAAACCTGCATACTCGGCCCCCATGTTATTCATATGGAGAATAAGTAAAGTTTTATATCTCCCTTAGTTATGAACCTAAATTAATAAAACTTGGTTTGTAGCTTCACCTGGTTGAGTTATATTGATAATTGCAAAAAATTTCTTATCTTCCTTGTTGCAGCAAACCTGCGTATTCATTTATAATGTTATTGTTATGGAGAATAAATAAAATGCTATATATATAACTTATTAATGAATGTATTTTTGTGAACCTTGGTAAGTGGCTCTGGGTAGTAGTGATACCCATATATTTACATTGGAAATTCTCTGAGTACGCAGGTTTGCTGCGACGGGGTATTTATATTTTTAATCGCATCGTCTCATTTTTATTTAAAAAATTGTTATTTTATGTTTTGAGCCGAAATAAATGTAAAATGTTTTGAAGCGTTTTAATAAAACGTTACTAATTTTCAAACTTAGGCTTAAAGCATCTTTTAAAATAGGGAATCTCGCTAGCCTAACGGTTAGCGTCTTGGACATCGGTTCAAGGGGTCACGGGTTCAAATCCCGGCGTGTCCTAAAAAACTTGAGAGGTTTGGACCGTTTTCCCTAAGAGCGTTGGTGTATTCTATTAAATAAAAATGCTGTTGCTGTGGGAAAAAGTATAGTTAAAACAAGTTGACAAATTAAAAAAAATATAGTAAGTATTCTTTGGATATGCATATTCCACTTCCTAATTTTGACTGGCTACCATTTGGTTTAGAAAAATCTAAACTGTTTGTAAGGAAACTAACCAAGAATGGCTCTTACACTGGGAGAGGGTATAAACATTATATTTGTGTTTAAATTAAATTATATATTCTTAAACAATACAAAAAACAATAGCAGTAATAACATTTCAGGAATGGATTACAGTGTTATTAGAAATATATGGAATACATATTTTGTAATGTAAATTATACGACAAATCAGTATAATGTAAAACAAATATTTTTAATACTTTGTGTACAATATAAAAATATGTTTTCATATTTTCTAAAAAAACTTACTTTCAACAATACATTGTCAAAATGGTTTCTTGCAGTAGTTTCTTTGAGTGATAAACAATGATCGTTTCTTAGATGGTCGATTTGATCTGTCCTAAAATAGATACATTGGTTGTCCCGCCAAAACATTGTTACACCTCATTGTATCCACCATTTATTCTTAATATCGCAGTACAGTATTTCTAGCACTTTTGTAATGTAACTTAAATTCACAGCACTTTTGTTCCAACACACACTTTGGCTGTTATACAACATTGCAATCCATCAAATAAGATCATCGAAAAGCATGACCATCAGTGGGTGGATCTAACTTGAATTAAACTTCCAAATATGACATCAACTCAAAAGAAATGTTTATAAAAAGATCTTAAATAATTATAAAAATTATTATTAGAAATAGTTGTGATAATATTCACTGAAAATTTTCATAAATTTGTTTTAAAGAAAATATTGTTATTGACTAGAAAAAAAGAACTTCCAATCGACAAAACTGACTTAAAATCGCCTATTTTGTTGGAAAGGATATTTCACTTGTTTTCGTGTGCCCCATATTATGAAATATAAGATAACTTTTTTTTAATGAAACATTAACATTATTTACACGCAGAAAAAATTGTTTCCATACATACTTTAACAAAAAGGAAATGTTGAACACTTAACAATCAGTGGTATGAATAGAACCTGAGCAGTGTCAAGCAAGAATATGATAACGGTTATATAAGAATCGCTCGCGGTGGTAGCTAGTGGTCGTAGGTCCCCAGGAAAGCTCCACAGCCGGGGCAGTAGTGGTTGGTAGCCTTGCAGCAGTCCGTGCAGTACGGAATGACCACACACGGGCAAAACCTGCAACAGTTGTAGCAAGAATATGATAACGGTTATATAAGAATCGCTCGCGGTGGCAGCTAGTGGTCGTAGGTCCCCAGGAAAGCTCCACAGCCGGGGCAGTAGTGGTTGGTAGCCTTGCAGCAGTCCGTGCAGTACGGAATGACCACACACGGGCAAAACCTGCAACAGTTGTAGCAAGAGTATGATAACGGTTATATAAGAATCGCTCGCGGTGGTAGCTAGTGGTCGTAGGTCCCCAGGAAAGCTCCACAGCCGGGGCAGTAGTGGTTGGTAGCCTTGCAGCAGTCCGTGCAGTACGGAATGACCACACACGGGCAAAACCTGCAACAGTTGTAGCAAAAATATGATAACGGTTACATAAGAATCGCTCGCGGTGGTAGCTAGTGGTCGTAGGTCCCCAGGAAAGCTCCACAGCCGGGGCAGTAGTGGTTGGTAGCCTTGCAGCAGTCCGTGCAGTACGGAATGACCACACACGGGCAAAACCTGCAACAGTTGTAGCAAGAATATGATAACGGTTACATAAGAATCGCTCGCGGTGGTAGCTAGTGGTCGTAGGTCCCCAGGAAAGCTCCACAGCCGGGGCAGTAGTGGTTGGTAGCCTTGCAGCAGTCCGTACAGTACGGAATGACCACACACGGGCAAAACCTGTAACAGTTGTAGCAAGAATATGATAACGGTTACATAAGAATCGCTCGCGGTGGTAGCTAGTGGTCGTAGGTCCCCAGGAAAGCTCCACAGCCGGGGCAGTAGTGGTTGGTAGCCTTGCAGCAGTCCGTGCAGTACGGAATAACCACACACGGGCAAAACCTGCAACAGTTGTAGCAAGAATATGATAACGGTTATATAAGAATCGCTCGTGGTGGCAGCTAGTGGTCGTAGGTCCCCAGGAAAGCTCCACAGCCGGGGCAGTAGTGGTTGGTAGCCTTGCAGCAGTCCGTGCAGTACGGAATGACCACACACGGGCAAAACCTGCAACAGTTGTAGCAAGAATATGATAACGGTTATATAAGAATCGCTCGCGGTGGCAGCTAGTGGTCGTAGGTCCCCAGGAAAGCTCCACAGCCGGGGCAGTAGTGGTTGGTAGCCATGCAGCAGTCCGTGCAGTACGGAATGACCACACACGGGCAAAACCTGCAACAGTTGTAGCAAGAATATGATAACGGTTACATAAGAATCGCTCGCGGTGGTAGCTAGTGGTCGTAGGTCCCCAGGAAAGCTCCACAGCCGGGGCAGTAGTGGTTGGTAGCCTTGCAGCAGTCCGTGCAGTACGGAATTACCACACACGGGCAAAACCTGCAACAGTTGTAGCAAGAATATGATAACGGTTATATAAGAATCGCTCGCGGTGGCAGCTAGTGGTCGTAGGTCCCCTGGAAAGCTCCACAACCGGGGCAGTAGTGGTTGGTAGCCTTGCAGCAGTCCGTGCAGTACGGAATGACCACACACGGGCAAAACCTGCAACAGTTGTAGCAAGAATATGATAACGGTTATATAAGAATCGCTCGCGGTGGTAGCTAGTGGTCGTAGGTCCCCAGGAAAGCTCCACAGCCGGGGCAGTAGTGGTTGGTAGCCTTGCAGCAGTCCGTGCAGTACGGAATGACCACACACGGGCAAAACCTGCAACAGTTGTAGCAAGAATATGATAACGGTTACATAAGAATCGCTCGTGGTGGTAGCTAGTGGTCGTAGGTCCCCAGGAAAGCTCCACAGCCGGGGCAGTAGTGGTTGGTAGCCTTGCAGCAGTCCGTGCAGTACGGAATGACCACACACGGGCAAAACCTGCAACAGTTGTAGCAAGAATATGATAACGGTTACATAAGAATCGCTCGCGGTGGTAGCTAGTGGTCGTAGGTCCCCAGGAAAGCTCCACAGCCGGGGCAGTAGTGGTTGGTAGCCTTGCAGCAGTCCGTGCAGTACGGAATGACCACACACGGGCAAAACCTGCAACAGTTGTAGCAAGAATATGATAACGGTTATATAAGAATCGCTCGCGGTGGTAGCTAGTGGTCGTAGGTCCCCAGGAAAGCTCCACAGCCGGGGCAGTAGTGGTTGGTAGCCTTGCAGCAGTCCGTGCAGTACGGAATGACCACACACGGGCAAAACCTGCAACAGTTGTAGCAAGAATATGATAACGGTTACATAAGAATCGCTCGTGGTGGTAGCTAGTGGTCGTAGGTCCCCAGGAAAGCTCCACAGCCGGGGCAGTAGTGGTTGGTAGCCTTGCAGCAGTCCGTGCAGTAGGGAATGACCACACACGGGCAAAACCTGCAACAGTTGTAGCAAGAATATGATAACGGTTACATAAGAATCGCTCGCGGTGGTAGCTTGTGGTCGTAGGTCCCCAGGAAAGCTCCACAGCCGGGGCAGTAGTGGTTGGTAGCCTTGCAGCAGTCCGTGCAGTACGGAATGACCACACACGGGCAAAACCTGCAACAGTTGTAGCAAGAATATGATAACGGTTACATAAGAATCGCTCGCGGTGGCAGCTAGTGGTCGTAGGTCCCCAGGAAAGCTCCACAGCCGGGGCAGTAGTGGTTGGTAGCCTTGCAGCAGTCCGTGCAGTACGGAATGACCACACACGGGCAAAACCTGCAACAGTTGTAGCAAGAGTATGATAACGGTTATATAAGAATCGCTCGCGGTGGTAGCTAGTGGTCGTAGGTCCCCAGGAAAGCTCCACAGCCGGGGCAGTAGTGGTTGGTAGCCTTGCAGCAGTCCGTGCAGTACGGAATGACCACACACGGGCAAAACCTGCAACAGTTGTAGCAAGAATATGATAACGGTTACATAAGAATCGCTCGCGGTGGTAGCTAGTGGTCGTAGGTCCCCAGGAAAGCTCCACAGCCGGGGCAGTAGTGGTTGGTAGCCTTGCAGCAGTCCGTGCAGTACGGAATGACCACACACGGGCAAAACCTGCAACAGTTGTAGCAAGAATATGATAACGGTTACATAAGAATCGCTCGCGGTGGTAGCTAGTGGTCGTAGGTCCCCAGGAAAGCTCCACAGCCGGGGCAGTAGTGGTTGGTAGCCTTGCAGCAGTCCGTGCAGTACGGAATGACCACACACGGGCAAAACCTGTAACAGTTGTAGCAAGAATATGATAACGGTTACATAAGAATCGCTCGCGGTGGTAGCTAGTGGTCGTAGGTCCCCAGGAAAGCTCCACAGCCGGGGCAGTAGTGGTTGGTAGCCTTGCAGCAGTCCGTGCAGTACGGAATAACCACACACGGGCAAAACCTGCAACAGTTGTAGCAAGAATATGATAACTGTTATATAAGAATCGCTCGCGGTGGCAGCTAGTGGTCGTAGGTCCCCAGGAAAGCTCCACAGCCGGGGCAGTAGTGGTTGGTAGCCTTGCAGCAGTCCGTGCAGTACGGAATGACCACACACGGGCAAAACCTGCAACAGTTGTAGCAAGAATATGATAACGGTTATATAAGAATCGCTCGCGGTGGCAGCTAGTGGTCGTAGGTCCCCAGGAAAGCTCCACAGCCGGGGCAGTAGTGGTTGGTAGCCTTGCAGCAGTCCGTGCAGTACGGAATGACCACACACGGGCAAAACCTGCAACAGTTGTAGCAAGAATATGATAACGGTTACATAAGAATCGCTCGCGGTGGTAGCTAGTGGTCGTAGGTCCCCAGGAAAGCTCCACAGCCGGGGCAGTAGTGGTTGGTAGCCTTGCAGCAGTCCGTGCAGTACGGAATTACCACACACGGGCAAAACCTGCAACAGTTGTAGCAAGAATATGATAACGGTTATATAAGAATCGCTCGCGGTGGCAGCTAGTGGTCGTAGGTCCCCAGGAAAGCTCCACAGCCGGGGCAGTAGTGGTTGGTAGCCTTGCAGCAGTCCGTGCAGTACGGAATGACCACACACGGGCAAAACCTGCAACAGTTGTAGCAAGAATATGATAACGGTTATATAAGAATCGCTCGCGGTGGCAGCTAGTGGTCGTAGGTCCCCAGGAAAGCTCCACAGCCGGGGCAGTAGTGGTTGGTAGCCTTGCAGCAGTCCGTGCAGTACGGAATGACCACACACGGGCAAAACCTGCAACAGTTGTAGCAAGTTTAGGCTGGTAAATGAATACTAGTCAGAAAATACTAGTCAGATTTACCTTGTCGCTCTGTCGTTACATTTTCCATGCAGTTCTCTCAACTTACTATTTACTGTAAAATGAGTATGAAAACATCGCATATGCAATGAGTATGAGAAATGTTTTAACCATTTGAAATCTATGTTTGTAATTGGAATAATAATTGTAATTGTATACTTCATTTTGATTTGCCTCCGGATCACTGATCGAATTATACCAAGAGGTTATTACCTTAAAACTGTCATGTGATCCACGTCGCTGTATCTGGGCGACCGGTTTCGACCCGACTATGGTCCCATTCTCAAGCTAAGAAGGCGTAAAATCTCACTCCGAGGTGGTCGTCAGAAAGCCTTCAAACAACTACACAAAAACACACAGACGGGCTAACGGACGAACATACATAAAAACATTAACATGGCCATACAACAACTTTTTTATCATTATGCACGAAATCCACCTGTTTTTTACTTTCTCCCCCTTATGCATAATATATGGAGAAAGTATTGTTTTCGTAAAAATTTTCGAATTTGAATTGTTAGTGAAAATATTCGTTTTGGTGCTCCCTGAGCCCAAAAAAGGGATTTTTACGTGATGTCTGTGTGACTGTCTGTCTATCTGTCTGTCTGTATGGATGTGTACAGAGCTACAGCCCTAACCAATGGTCCGATGGGTAATTATCCCCCAAAAACCGCCAAAAACATGATTCACGACATGAATCGAGATTTCTCAAAAACGGCTCTAACGATTTTGATTAAACTTTAGTCGTTTGTAGAACTTTAGTTTTACAATAAAATGACAGCACCCGCATTTCTTTAAAAAATCGGGTTCAGAAATTACAAGACAAATATCAAAAATACCGCTTTTTGGATTTTTCATAAAAAAAAACTATAAAAAATATTACTATTCACTATTAAAAAGAGCTCAAAAAACTAAATAATGTAGTATTTTTAATTACTATTCTACGATTACTGGTTTCGGAGAAAATTTAAATTTTCATTTTGCGGTATACGCAGTACGTTGTCCAATGTTATTCTTATGGTGAATACAATAATTACTATTTCTCTCTTATTTATTGATAAATTTCGTTCAAACTTGATATGCTTGTCACGTTAGCATTGACCAATAGAGGAAATTCGAAATATGTTGCCCCTTAATTACCCTGAGGGGGGATAGGGGGCATTTCCCCTCTTAAAACCACGTGTGTAGTGATGGATTATGTAGTGCCTACTAAACAGGGATTTGGGTGGATATTTTTGAAAACAACTTGTTTACAAGATTTTCTGTAGATTCGACCGTGCTTTGTATTCTATATTAGTATATAAAAAGTAATTTATTAATTAAAGTTGGGCTAAAAGGGAGAAAGTATGTGTCAGTTTCCTGATACCGTTTATTGTTCTCTAAATACCTCAAAACGTCACTTTTTTGTCCTAGGACCTAAACAATCAGCTGTGATCTTTGTTAAGTCTAGGACGTAAAAAGTCAGCTGTTTGCTAAATATGCAGAATAGTGAAATTCAAAGTTGTGTTTATAAACAATAGAAATTGTAAACAGTAGTTCTTAACCAAGGTTCGTAGAGCTTTGTCTGAAAGCTCTACGAACCTTGGTTCTTAACATCATGGAAACAGAAAAATGTAAACACTGTATGTGTACTATGTATATTACTTTGTAAACATAACCTCAAAAATACAACTTTATAGTTAAAATTTTCAACGATAGTTAAAAGTCTAATTCCGCATTATGATAAAAAACGTTGTTCATCACTCGGAGCAAAAGTGTCTTTTTGGTCCTGATGAAAACTACTATTATCTCACGGCGCGGCAGGTACGGGATGCAGTCTAGATCTACATCCCGTAGGTACCTGCCGCGCCGTGAGTTAAAAGTTGTTGTATGGCCATGTAATGTGTTTGTGTATGTTCGTCCGTCTGTGTGTTTTTGTGTAGTTGTTTCAAGACTTTTTGACAACCTCCTCGGAGTGAAATTTGATGCCGTCTTAGCTTGAGAATGGCCCCCAAATGCAGCGACGTGGATCACATGACAGTTTTAAGATAATTAACCTCTTGATGTAATTGTATAATCTTTCAAAATTGTATTAAATATCTACAGATTTTAAAATTGAGAAAACGTTTTTTTAGTGCTCACATGGTAGAGAAGCAAAAAAAAAACAGAAGTGCACCAGAAACACCCACCTCGCACTTCAACTTCCACCCTTGCTATCGGATAAACAGAAGTGCACCAGAAACACCCACCTCGCACTTCAACTTCCACCCTTGCTATCGGATAAACAGAAGTGCACCATAAACACCCCCCTCGCACTTCAACTTCCACCCTTGCTATCGGAATGAACAGAAGTGCACCAGAAACACCCACCTCGCACTTCAACTTCCACCCTTGCTATCGGATGAACAGAAGTGCACCAGAAACACCCACCTCGCACTTCAACTTCCACCCTTGCTATCGGAATGAACAGAAGTGCACCAGAAACACCCACCTCGCACTTCAACTTCCACCCTTGCTATCGGAATGAACAGAAGTGCTCCAGAAACACCCACCTCGCACTTCAACTTCCACCCTTGCTATCGGAATGAACAGAAGTGCACCAGAAACACCCACCTCGCACTTCAACTTCCACCCTTGCTATCGGAATGAACAGAAGTGCACCAGAAACACCCACCTCGCACTTCAACTTCCACCCTTGCTATCGGATAATTTTGAAGCGCTTATTCGCCTGGAATGCGCATGCCTAGTAAATAATTCTCTTCACATGTCTCAGTACAGTCTGCTAACCAACCCACATTTCCTTGTCAAAACATATATGTTATGATTATTCTGGCCACTGTTTACAATTGCTATAATTAATTGTCACTACGCATTTGTTTTGAGGGTTTTCGTGGTGGGGGTGTTCACTATCAATCTCACTACCTCACCACATTACAAGATAATGTTCGAGGTGGGCTATACTCTTCAACTCTGCCACAGACAGGTGAACTGTACACGCAACTGTTCATGTTCAACTCAGTGAACCGTACATGGAAATCCTAACTGAGGTGTGATTCTCGACCACCACACCTCCCCCTGGCCTGGAGACCACTCCCCCCGTTAATTGATCAGACCAAAGATTTTTATCAGCCGGGTATAATTTAAGATTACGTGCTGGATGAGTTAGTTCCATTTTTATTCAATGATACTTTCACAATGAACAAGATGAACGACTTTGTTTTGGCAGTGGCTTTCTTGTCTACGCGAGAGGAGACGGCCTATCAACTAAGATACTTTCACAAGGCACAAGATGAGGGCGAACAAGTGTGTTTTGGCAGTGGCTTCCTTCTCTACGTGAGAGGAGATGGCCTATCAACTAAGATACTTACACAAGGCACAAGATGAGGGCGAACAAGTGTGTTTTGGCAGTGGCTTCCTTCTCTACGCGAGAGGAGACGGTCTATCAACTAAGATACTTACACAAGGCACAAGATGAGGGTGAACAAGTGTGTTTTGGCAGTGGCTTCCTTCTCTACGCGAGAGGAGACGGCCTATCAATTAAGATACTTACACAAGGCACAAGATGAGGGTGAACAAGTGTGTTTTGGCAGTGGCTTCCTTCTCTACGCGAGAGGAGATGGCCTATCAACTAAGATACTTACACAAGGCACAAGATGAGGGCGAACAAGTCTGTTTTGGCGGTGGCTTCCTTCTCTACGCGAGAGGAGACGGCCTATCAACTAAGATACTTACACAAGGCACAAGATGAGGGCGAACAAGTGTGTTTTGGCAGTGGCTTCCTTCTCTACGCGAGAGGAGACGGTCTATCAACTAAGATACTTACACAA
The DNA here is from genome assembly GCA_963675035.1 of Allygus modestus. Taxonomy (NCBI): domain Eukaryota; kingdom Metazoa; phylum Arthropoda; class Insecta; order Hemiptera; family Cicadellidae; genus Allygus; species Allygus modestus. The sequence goes on from OY776112.1 coordinate 350,370,407, forward strand.
GGCACAAGATGAGGGCGAACAAGTGTGTTTTGGCAGTGGCTTCCTTCTCTACGCGAGAGGAGACGGCCTATCAACTAAGATACTTACACAAGGCACAAGATGAGGGCGAACAAGTGTGTTTTGGCAGTGGCTTCCTTCTCTACGCGAGAGGAGATGGCCTATCAACTAAGATACTTACACAAGGCACAAGTTGAGGGCGAACAAGTGTGTTTTGGCGGTGGCTTCCTTCTCTACGCGAGAGGAGACGGTCTATAAACTAAGATACTTACACAAGGCACAAGATGAGGGTGAAGAAGTGTGTTTTGGCAGTGGCTTCCTTCTCTACGCAAGAGGAGACTGTCTATCAACTAAGATACTTCCACAAGGCACAAGATGAGGGCGAACAAGTGTGTTTTGGCGGTGGCTTCCTTCTCTACGCGAGAGGAGACGGTCTATCAACTAAGATACTTACACAAGGCACAAGATGAGGGCGAACAAGTGTGTTTTGGCGGTGGCTTCCTTCTCTACGCGGGAGGAGACGGTCTATCAACTAAGATACTTACACAAGGCACAAGATGAGGGCGAACAAGTGTGTTTTGGCAGTGGCTTCCTTCTCTACGCAAGAGGAGACGGTCTATCAACTAAGATACTTACACAAGGCACAAGATGAGGGCGAACAAGTGTGTTTTGGCAGTGGCTTCCTTCTCTACGCGGGAGGAGACGGTCTATCAACTAAGATACTTACACAAGGAACAAGATGAGGGCGAACAAGTGTGTTTTGGCAGTGGCTTCCTTCTCTACGAAAGAGGAGACGGTCTATCAACAAAGATACTTACACAAGGCACAAGATGAGGGCGAACAAGTGTGTTTTGGCAGTGGCTTCCTTCTCTACGCAAGAGGAGACGGTCTATCAACTAAGATACTTACACAAGGCACAAGATGAGGGCGAACAAGTGTGTTTTGGCAGTGGCTTCCTTCTCTACGCGAGAGGAGACGGTCTATCAACTAAGATACTTACACAAGGCACAAGATGAGGGCGGACAAGTGTGTTTTGGTAGTGGCTTCCTTCTCTACGCAAGAGGAGACGGTCTATCAACTAAGATACTTACACAAGGCACAAGATGAGGGCGAACAAGTGTGTTTGGCAGTGGCTTCCTTCTCTACGCGAGAGGAGACGGTCTATCAACTAAGATACTTACACGAGGCACAAGATGAGGGCGAATAAGTGTGTTTTGGCAGTGGCTTCCTTCTCTACGCGAGAGGAGACGGTCTATCAACTAAGATACTTACACAAGGCACAAGATGAGGGCGAACAAGTGTGTTTTGGCAGTGGCTTCCTTCTCTACGCGAGAGGAGACGGTCTATCAACTAAGATACTTACACAAGGAACAAGATGAGGGCGAACAAGTGTGTTTTGGCGGTGGCTTCCTTCTCTACGCGAGAGGAGACGGTCTATCAACTAAGATACTTACACAAGGCACAAGATGAGGGCGAACAAGTGTGTTTTGGCGGTGGTTTCCTTCTCTACGCGAGAGGAGACGGTCTATCAACTAAGATACTTACACAAGGCACAAGATGAGGGCGAACAAGTGTGTTTTGGCAGTGGCTTCCTTCTCTACGCGAGAGGAGACGGTCTATCAACTAAGATATTTACACAAGGCACAAGATGAGGGCGAACAAGTGTGTTTTGGCGGTGGCTTCCTTCTCTACGCGAGAGGAGACGGTCTATCAACTAAGATACTTACACAAGGCACAAGATGAGGGCGAACAAGTGTGTTTTGGCAGTGGCTTCCTTCTCTACGCGAGAGGAGACGGTCTATCAACTAAGATACTTACACAAGGCACAAGATGAGGGCGAACAAGTGTGTTTTGGCAGTGGCTTCCTTCTCTACGCGAGAGGAGACGGTCTATCAACTAAGATACTTACACAAGGCACAAGATGAGGGCGAACAAGTGTGTTTTGGCGGTGGCTTCCTTCTCTACGCGAGAGGAGATGGCCTATCAACTAAGATACTTACACAAGGCACAAGATGAGGGCGAACAAGTGTGTTTTGGCAGTGGCTTCCTTCTCTACGCGGGAGGAGACTGTCGCATGGCAGGACGGGCACGTCACTGTGCTGCTCTGGGGACCCATCGGCATCATCATGACCTCTGCACACAAAAACTTCTACTTAATGACATTTGACATTGCAACAGTTTTGTTTTTGTCTACTTCTGTGGTTGCCTTTATAATATGCAGCTTTTTTGTTCTGTATTTTTGCTATTCTACACACGTTTTGAACACAGTTGAGCAGAGATGAGGTTGAATGGTATTGAATAAATAATTACCATAATATACAACGTAATAACATAATTCAGTCATAGTGTTAGTGTTATCAGTATAAGAAGAGGATAGCCAGGTCGGGATTTTAATTGACACAATCATAAAGAATATAGTTTTTAGTATTATTTTATCATTGTAACACAATAGGGACTAAAAGTTTTACCAAGAGTCTTAAGATTAACACCCTATATAGTGAGGAATGAAATTAACTAATGTGAATAGTAGTTAAACAAAAGTGTTTATAAACGTGTTCCGTCACATCCAGTTCCTTCCGGGATGACCCGGGTCTTCCACGAAGGAACAGGGTTGTAAACCACTTGTGTTTTACACATCAGTTATAGTGGCTAATTCACAATGAATAAACATATTTTACTTTAATAAGGTGAAATCCATCCTTTAATCCTTTCGTTTAATACAAAACCTTTGAGAACATCAGGTTTATTTCCTGAGTTTTCAGTTTGAATTAAGGCCTCTGGCATGCTTTCAACCTAAGAGATATTTTTCATAAACCATTAAGAGCGTTTATTTCACTTGTAGACTGAATCTCATTTATGCAATTTTGACTTCAAGCTATACCTGTTTTTATAAAACATTTTAAATGTCCCAATATTCACGACTCTTCTACATCTCTTAAACTGTATTTCATAAGACAAATTCTGATCAAATAAAATTCAACAAACACTATTAGTTGAGTGTGAGCTGCCTACCAGGAGAAGTAGTATTTTTGTCAAAGAGAACACAACAATCATGAATGAAGTACAGTAGTATTTTACTAAATTGCACAAATATATATATCTATCTAAATAAAAATACAGCCTGATGTGAAACTCACTCCCTCACTCACGCATACGAATTCTAGACCACTTATAGAAGAGGTAGAAACGTGAAAATTGGCATGCAGGTTGCTTGTACCTAGAAACTCCAGGGAAAACTGTCAAAAGTTATAATTTCCAATTTTCAAACCTCTAATTTTTACCATGAAAATTGGAAACTTTATCGTTGGCAAAAGTGAACTTAAAATGAATAAAGGCATTTTGAATTGAATTGGTCTTTTGGAGTTTCAAATCGATAGAAAAGAATCATAACAGCTGTGTCAAAATGTAAAAATATCTAGTAAACTGTCAACGTAACTTTCACATGGTAGAGTCAACGAGGTATACATAGAGGCCTCATCTATAGAGGTCTCATCTGGGGTAAAAAACGTGCCAACATGCTCTCCGCCATGTTGACCCTCTATACCTTCCGGTCTCTATAGCCACAAAATACGTTAACAAATCAAATGCTACCTTCACAAGTTATGTTACGAATGATAGGACCAGTGAATAAAGATGCCATCTAGAGTGGCTATATCTCAAATGAATCTAAATATTATACTATATACAAAATACTCGAAGGGACATTGACTTGGGGCGGGAGCCCTCAGCGAGCTAAGCGAGTAATTTGTATGCCACTGTTTACAGGTTTGGGCCCCTTTATATGGAACCAGGCGGTATCACCATGATAACTGATGAAATATAGCCAGTTGAAACTCTGCTCCCTAGTGGATGTTCTTGTCAGTCAACCTTACACCCGTTACTCTTTAACAATTTAACATGAGATTACAACTGTATATGTAATCTTTACCCATGCTCCATGCATGGAGTTCAGAAATCAGAATTCGTCACGGAGTAATAAATATAGGTTTTTAAATTATATAATACCTATAATTTAGTATTATACTGATAAAAGAAACAATAATTTGTGTAATAAATGCTAGCGAATCCAGTTGTTCAAATTCAAGCTAATGTTTTTTTCCTTTTGGGTTTGCCCAAGCTTATGGGCAAATTGCCTATAGTAGCTTTTATATTGTAATTCCGTTTCAGAACTTAGCTAAAACAACTGTTCTTGCTTCTTTACTGCGTTTTGTTAGTATCAATAGCTGCTGTTAAATAATCAATTATTCCATAAGATTAACATTGGAACTTTGAAAACCCAGGGGGCAGAGCACTGAAGGTGGATGTTTACCAAAATCCCTAAAGGCTCTTCTAGACGTCAAGGGCTTTCAAGTAACGTACACACAATCATTCAAGACCTGATAGTTTTGCTGGTAGCCTCAGCCTGTTCAAAAAAATCACCTTATTTGTTAATACAACAGAGTACAATACTAATTTATCTACATATGAAGTTGATACTTAACTGATTTTGATGATTATTTTTTATTTAAAAGATAATTTCAAGTTCTAAGTTATTGTCGAGCCAGAATTTCGATTTAGGCCCCAGGGATCTGCCCCACGGGACTTCCAAGTTCCCATGTTAATCATATGGAGGAGAGTTTTATTTGGTTTATGTCACATGTTTTTTTCTTGATTCATTAAACAGCTGTTACAAGGATTATATCAGCAACTTTTTTTCAGGGGAGCCGCTCGTATGTTTTTAATATCTTTTGTAATACCATTGATTGTCTGGTATTCAAAATCAATATACATAGGGTCTCAAAAATTAATTACCCTAAAAAATACCCTCGAATGACTAAATTACCTTCAAAAAAGCTAATCACCCTCGAACTGGTAACATCGTGATGTGTCACGTTATCTGCCCAGATATGGTTTTATTGCTGCAATATTATAATTGCATTTTTGAGGGTAAAAGTTGTTAGCTGGATTAGTTATTTAATCTATATTAACTTCAGAGTTAAACAGGACAGTAGCTAGGGTGCAGTGTAGGCTAGTCAGAGTCAGAGGTCCACCACCCGGGGGAGGATTTAACCTGCTCAATGACCATTTCTCCTGGATATTATACGAAGATAAACTTAAAAGAATAAAGCAATTCAATGAAGTGTTAAGAATATAGGGTATACATACGTGGTTGAGCAGTGTAAACAACATTGGTTCCCTGGGGGTTGAAGCCATATGGAGGAGGTGCGTTTTTGTTTGCCATCGTTCTGGACATGCAAAATGGTTAACATGGAACATGCACAAATAATAAACGGATATTTACAGCTAAACACTGAGTGAGAGAACGTCAAAACTTAAAGTTTAGAGGACTGAGTAATAGTTGCAAAGGATGATTGAACAGGATTGAGATGGATAAACACTCTAATCAAAATATCGGTAATTTTCACAAATTACGGATTTATTTGGTTTTGTTATTTGATCTTAGGAGCCCACACTCTTCACGAATCTTCTTCTCTTCCCTTCACCCAAAATTGCTATGTAATGTAGTTTAGAGCTGAAGTATTTAGAAGCAACCTAATTTTGCTCACAACGCGATGGTCAGTGATTGTGAAGACAGTGTGTTTGACTGCTGTTTGCTATTTGTTTATATACACTGGCGTTTTCAATATGCTTTGCTCGATGGCCCAAAGCCCGATTCATTGTATAACATCCTATTCATAAACTTCTTGTCACCTGTCTTGAGTTAGTTGAGCCTGCCGTCACAATGCAACGAGGTTAAATGTATATAGAGGGCTCGTCTGCTATAACGGTGAAGCCTACATGCGGACCGCCATTTTCCTCAGGTATCCAATCAAGACCGTAATATAGCTCGTGGAGAAAGGATCTGATGGTTACCATGTTGGTTGCATGGGAGCAGGGTTGAAGGTAGCGACCATGTAGTCTGCCTCGAGACGAGCCCTCTAGATATATTTAACCTCGTTGACACAATTTCCTACCAAATAAAACATGAACAAGTAAGAATTGCTCATTAAAATACCATTATCATGACAAAGCATTTTTAAATTGCGATTCGCTAATTGTAGAGTATGCAAGCGTTTATAAATTATATTACCGTTACGTCATTAGAGTAAAATACTCAACCATATAATTTTTACCTTGTACTGTTTAATTATACTAATAATAATGAAATTTTTAAAATTTAATTTAAATTATTTTTAGTGTTGATCCTACAATTATTTTAGTATCCTCTAATCCGAACATTTTTATAATACGAATCGAGCAAATAAATATGCAGATTAGCGATCCGCCTGTATTTTACCGTAACTTATCAAATAATTAGGGAACTGATTTTTTTGGCTGTTTACAAATAAGTTATTGTTCCACAGTGACCCTGATAAGTAATAAATTACCTAATTTGAAGAGGTTATTCACTAGCAGTAGAAAGTGGGTCAGTTGCCCAATGATGGCTGGCCTTGGTCGGTACCAGCATAGGCCATAGGCCCTACTGGTCTCATCTGGTTGGCCATTTCAGTAGGCTCCAAAAGCATATTAAGCATTATTCATTTCGTAGTATAGTTTACCCCCTGTATAAATTTCTTTACCTGTTTTATATAATCAAAGGATATTCATTAGTATCAAATTCTATTTGATTTGAAATTAACTTAACATAACTTTAAAAATGTGTTAAATGTGTTACATGTAACATTGATGAAGATTAGTTGCATTTGAATATAGCAATTTGAATTATTAATTTTTATCTTTGATTCTTTAGAAGTAATCTGATTAATATTTGGAAATCTAATATAGATATAAACGATGTTTAATAAAGGTATTTTTTTGTGACTTTCCTACTGCCGAATCTATTTTGTATTAAATGATTTTTGTGTATTAATTAAAAGCTCTTATCGTCTAGATGTGCCTTTTGGGGTTTTGGGGGTTTGGGGTTTAAGGCTTCACCCCCTATTGATTAATCATTGATTAAACAAATTGATTAATCAAAGATTTAATAGCAACTATTGACGCCAACAAAATGCAGTACCTAGGCTACAGAAGCAAGAACTTGCAGATGCTTCAACCTCACTCCTAGAGCGGTGTCATGATAATGGGACAGTATATGAGCTGAATAATGCCAAAAGCAAAAACATTATTTGCACGAATTCGAGCAACTGAATTTGCTCTTCTGTTTATTGAAAGAATAAGCAGATTTTTGTGACAAGGCCAACCAACAAAACTACACGGGGTTGTCTCGGTGGCGACATATATTCTGAATATCCTTTATTGATAAATGATATATATACAGAGCATAATTAAATGTATTACAATTGTTTTTCAAGGTGTCGGACTCCGGAACCATGGCAGCGGCCCTGTCGTGGGTTCCAATCCCAGTCCTGGCATGTCAATTTTAACAGAATACTGTAAAATTTGTACTAGTCGCGTATGATTTGCTCCGAGCCTAGCTGACTGCCACGATTGCATTTATTGTACAGGGCAATTCAAAATAATGGACCCAATTTCATGACTTTATATCTCAAAAAGTATAAATCAGAAATACATAATTTTTACACCATTGGAAAGAGGAAGTTTCAAAGTTTTTTAACCATAGTTTCGTAAACGGCCGAAAGAGTTATCGCAACAATAGGCAGCTATTTTGTTTTACTGTTAGTTGTGAGTAAGATGGCTACTATGCAGCATAAGGTTTTCTGTGTGACTGAGTTTGCAAAAACTGAATCGCCAATTACAGTGCAGCGGTCATTTCGCATCGAATTTGGTACAGAACCACCGACTAGAAAAAGCATAACCCGTTTGTTTAGGCAATTTCAAGAAACTGGAAGTGTGTGTAAAAGAAAACCTTCAGGCCGCCCACGTGTGTCAGAAGAAAATATCCGACGAATAGAAGACAGTTTCATTTGCAGTCCAAAAAAGTCCATCTATAAAGCTAGTAGAGAACTTGGAATATCCCAAACGACTGTATGGCGAGTTTTGAGACGACGTTTGCTCTACAAGCCCTACAGAATTCAACTTGTGCAGGCCCTCCTTCCCACTGACAAAGACAAGCGTATTGAATTTTGTAATGAAATGTTAGGAATGATGGAGGATGACGTGTTTCCAGGGCCCTTCATTTTCAGCGATGAAGCGACGTTCCACCTTAGTGGGAAAGTCAATAGGCACAATGTACGCATCTGGGGTCTGCAAAATCCACGTGCAACATCGGAACACGAGAGAGACTCGGCGAAGGTCAACGTGTGCTGTGCCGTTTCTCGAACAAACATTTACGGACCATTCTTTTTTGCGGAACGAACTGTAAGTGGGATATCATACCCGGATATGTTGGAAGAATGGCTTTTTCCTCAACTCATGGATGATTCGGAGGAATTCATTTTCCCACAGGATGGAGCTCCGCCCCATTGGCATCTTGACGTCCGTCAAATTTTGAACGAATCTGTTCCTCAGCGATGGATAGGTCGCAAAGGAGATCAAGACCTGGCTTTGCACTTCTGGCCACCGAGATCTCCTGATCTCACCCCATGCGACTTTTTCTTGTGGGGTTACGTCAAAGAAGCAGTTTATGTTCCACCACTACCAACAACTCTAGCTGACCTGCGGAACCGTGTCAATGCAGCTGTGCTCAGTAACACAAGATATGCTGTCTGTTGTGTGGGACGAATTTGGCTACCGTTTGGATGTTTGCCGTGCAGCACAAGGACACATTGAACATTTGTAAGCAGTGGAAAAAAAACTTTGAAACTTCCTCTTTCCAATGGTGTAAAAATTATGTATTTACGATTTATACTTTTTGAGATATAAAGTCATGAAATTGAGTCCATTATTTTGAATTGCCCTGTATATAACACTTCAGTTTTACTAGTGGTGACAGATGACGGCGCTACAGATGGATGTGCCGCCGGAAGTGACGTCAGCAGTGATTACAGACCGTCAAACCAAACTGCGGAGTCGTGAGTACAATCAACAACAATGTGTGCTGCAAATACATCAGCTGGAGCTGGGGAGAAGCGCTCACTTGCGCTTGGGCTTGGGAGATTACATTCTCGGATAGTAAGTAATACTTTGGCGGGACTCTCTAGCATTATGGTTTCAATAAACATATATTTATTATTTGTTTATAGTAAAAGATAATATCCCTCTTCTCTTAAATACTGTTTGTGTGTGCTTATTGGTGGAGCTAGAGCATAACACGATAACGTAAGTGGTGAATACCGACTTGAATTACCTTACCTAAGTAATCGGTGTTTCAATATTAAATTTCCAATTGTTTCATTAAATATAGAAGAGTTAGATATGAAATTGATCATGATTTAAAACATTAAGAAGAGAGAGCGTAAATGACACAGCTAATCTTTATTATATTTTTACAAACCAGCATCTTACTCATTTTACAATTTTAATTCACTGATAAAATATCTAATGTATTGCTAATGAAACGCTCATATACTGGACGGTGGACGTGGACCAGAGTCATTAGTTATCGCAGGTCTTGGTTGTATACTGCACTCGAACGCTCATATACTGCACGGTGGACGTGGACCAGAGTCGTTAGTTATCGCAGGTCTCGGTTGTATACCGCGCTCGACCGCTCATATACTGCACGGTGGACGTGGACCAGAGTCGTTAGTTATCGCAGGTCTCGGTTGTATACCGCGCTCGAACGCTCATATACTGCACGGCGGACGTGGACCAGAGTCATTAGTTATCGCAGGTCTTGGTTGTATACTGCACTCGAACGCTCATATACTGCACGGTGGACGTGGACCAGAGTCGTTAGTTATCGTAGTTCTCGGTTGTATACCGCGCTCGAACGCTAATATACTGCACGGTGGACGTGGACCAGAGTCGTTAGTTATCGTAGGTCTCGGTTGTATACCGCGCTCGAACGCTCATATACTGTACGGTGGACGTGGACCAGAGTCATTAGTTATCGTAGGTCTCGGTTGTATACCGCGCTCGAACGCTCATATACTGCACGGTGGACGTGGACCATAGTCATTAGTTATCGCAAGTCTCGGTTGTATACCGCGCTCGAACGCTCATATACTGCACGGTGGACGTGGACCAGAGTCGTTAGTTATCGTAGGTCTCGGTTGTATACCGCGCTCGAACGCTCATATACTGCACGGTGGACGTGGACCAGAGTCGTTAGTTATCGTAGGTCTCGGTTGTATACCGCGCTCGAAAGCTCATATACTGCACGGTGGACGTGGACCAGAGTCATTAGTTATCGCAGGTCTCGGTTGTATACCGTGCTTGAACGCTCATATACTGCACGCTGGACGTGGAACAGAGTCGTTAGTTATCGTAGGTCTCGGTTGTATACCGCGCTCGAACGCTCATATACTGCACGGTGGACGTGGACCAGAGTCATTAGTTATCGCAGGTCTCGGGTGTATACCGCGCTCGAACGCTCATATACTGCACGGCGGACGTGGACCAGTGTCGTTAGTTATCGCAGGTCTCGGTTGTATACCGCGCTCGAACGCTCATATACTGCACGGTGGACGTGGAACAGAGTCGTTAGTTATCGCAGGTCTCGGTTGCATAACGCACTTGAACGCTCATATACTGCACGGTGGACGTGGAACAGAGTCGTTAGTTATCGTAGGTCCGGGTTGTATACGCTCTCGAACGCTCATATACTGCACGGTGGACGTGGACCAGAGTCGTTAGTTATCGCAGGTCTCGGTTGTATACCGCGCTCGACCGCTCATATACTGCACGGTGGACGTGGACCAGAGTCATTAGTTATCGTAGGTCTCGGTTGTATACCGCACTCGAACGCTCATATACTGCACGGTGGACGTGGACCAGAGTCGTTAGTTATCGCAGGTCTCGGTTGTATACCGCGCTCGAACGCTCATATACTGCACGGCGGACGTGGACCAGAGTCATTAGTTATCGCAGGTCTTGGTTGTATACTGCACTCGAACGCTCATATACTGCACGGTGGACGTGGACCAGAGTCGTTAGTTATCGTAGTTCTCGGTTGTATACCGCGCTCGAACGCTAATATACTGCACGGTGGCCGTGGACCAGAGTCGTTAGTTATCGTAGGTCTCGGTTGTATACCGCGCTCGAACGCTCATATACTGTACGGTGGACGTGGACCAGAGTCATTAGTTATCGCAGGTCTCGGTTGTATACCGCGCTCGAACGCTCAGATACTGCACGGTGGACGTGGACCAGAGTCATTAGTTATCGTAGGTCTCGGTTGTATACCGCGCTCGAACGCTCATATACTGCACGGTGGACGTGGACCATAGTCATTAGTTATCGCAAGTCTCGGTTGTATACCGCGCTCGAACGCTCATATACTGCACGGTGGACGTGGACCAGAGTCGTTAGTTATCGTAGGTCTCGGTTGTATACCGCGCTCGAACGCTCATATACTGCACGGTGGACGTGGACCAGAGTCGTTAGTTATCGTAGGTCTCGGTTGTATACCGCGCTCGAAAGCTCATATACTGCACGGTGGACGTGGACCAGAGTCATTAGTTATCGCAGGTCTCGGTTGTATACCGTGCTTGAACGCTCATATACTGCACGCTGGACGTGGAACAGAGTCGTTAGTTATCGTAGGTCTCGGTTGTATACCGCGCTCGAACGCTCATATACTGCACGGTGGACGTGGACCAGAGTCATTAGTTATCGCAGGTCTCGGTTGTATACCGCGCTCGAACGCTCATATACTGCACGGTGGACGTGGAACAGAGTCGTTAGTTATCGTAGGTCCGGGTTGTATACGCTCTCGAACGCTCATATACTGCACGGTGGACGTGGACCAGAGTCGTTAGTTATCACAGGTCTCGGTTGTATACCGCGCTCGAACGCTCATATACTGCACGGTGGACGTGGAACAGAGTCGTTAGTTATCGTAGGTCCGGGTTGTATACGCTCTCGAACGCTCATATACTGCACGGCGGACGTGGACCAGTGTCGTTAGTTATCACAGGTCTCGGTTGTATACCGCGCTCGAACGCTCATATACTGCACGGTGGACGTGGAACAGAGTCGTTAGTTATCGCAGGTCTCGGTTGCATAACGCACTTGAACGCTCATATACTGCACGGTGGACGTGGAACAGAGTCGTTAGTTATCGTAGGTCCGGGTTGTATACGCTCTCGAACGCTCATATACTGCACGGTGGACGTGGACCAGAGTCGTTAGTTATCGCAGGTCTCGGTTGCATAACACCCTTGAACGCTCATATACTGCACGGTGGACGTGGAACAGAGTCGTTAGTTATCGTAGGTCCGGGTTGTATACGCTCTCGAACGCTCATTTACTGCACGGTGGACGTGGACCAGAGTCATTAGTTATCGCAGGTCTCGGTTGTATACCGCGCTCGAACGCTCATATACTGCACGGTGGACGTGGAACAGAGTCGTTAGTTATCGTAGGTCCGGGTTGTATACGCTCTCGAACGCTCATATACTGCACGGCGGACGTGGACCAGTGTCGGTAGTTATCGCAGGTCTCGGTTGCATAACTTACTTGAACGCTCATATACTGCACGGTGGACGTGGACCAGAGTCATTAGTTATCGCAGGTCTTGGTTGGATACCGCGCTCGAACGCTCATATACTGCACGGTGGACGTGGACCAGAGTCGTTAGTTATCGCAGGTCTCGGTTGTATACCACGCTCGAACGCTCATATACTGCACGGTGGACGTGGACCAGAGTCATTAGTTATCGCAGGTCTTGGTTGTATACCGCACTCGAACGCTCATATACTGCACGGTGGACGTGGACCAGAGTCGTTAGTTATCGCAGGTCTCGGTTGTATACCGCGTTCGAACGCTCATATACTGCACGGTGGACGTGGACCAGAGTCGTTAGTTATCGCAGGTCTCGGTTGTATACCGCGCTCGAACGCTCATATACTGCACGGTGGACGTGGACCAGAGTCGTTAGTTATCGCAGGTCTCGGTTGTATACCACGCTCGAACGCTCATATACTGCACGGTGGACGTGGACCAGAGTCGTTAGTTATCGCAGGTCTCGGTTGTATACCGCACTCGAACGATCATATACTGCACGCTGGACGTGGACCAAAGTCGTTAGTTATCGCAGGTCCCGGTTGTGTACCGCGCTCGAACGATCATATACTGCACGGTGGACGTGGACCAGAGTCATTAGTTATCGCAGGTCTCGGTTGTATATTGCACTCGAACGCTCATATACTGCACGGTGGACGTGAACCAGAGTCGTTAGTCATCGCAGGTCTCGGTTGTATAACGCACTCGAACGCTCATATACTGCACGGTGGACGTGGACCAGAGTCGTTAGTTATCGCAGGTCTCGGTTGTATAACGCACTTGAACGCTCATATACTGCACGGTGGACGTGGACCAGAGTCGTTAGTTATCGCAGGTCTCAGTTGTATAACGCACTCGAACGCTCATATACTGCACGGTGGACGTGGACCAGAGTCATTAGTTATCGCAGGTCTCGGTTGTATATTGCACTCGAACGCTCATATACTGCACGGTGGACGTGGACCAGAGTCGTTAGTTATCGCAGGTCTCGGTTGTATAACGCACTCGAACGCTCATATACTGCACGGCGGACGTGGACCAGTGTCGTTAGTTATCGCAGGTCTCGGTTGCATAACGCACTTGAACGCTCATATACTGCACGGTGGACGTGGACCAGAGTCATTAGTTATCGCAGGTCTTGGTTGTATACTGCACTCGAACGCTCATATACTGCACGGTGGACGTGGACCAGAGTCATTAGTTATCGCAGGTCTCGGTTGTATAACGCACTCGAATGCTCATATACTGCACGGCGGACGTGGACCAGAGTCGTTAGTTATCGCAGGTCTCGGTTGTATAACGCACTTGAACGCTCATATACTGCACGGCGGACGTGGACCAGAGTCGTTAGTTATCGCAGGTCTCGGTTGTATAACGCACTTGAACGCTCATATACTGCACGGTGGACGTGGGCCAGAGTCGTTAGTTATCGCAGGTCTCGGTTGTATAACGCACTCGAATGCTCATATACTGCACGGTGGACGTGGACCAGAGTCGTTAGTTATCGCAGGTCTCGGTTGTATAACGCACTTGAACGCTCATATACTGCACGGTGGACGTGGACCAGAGTCGTTAGTTATCGCAGGTCTCGGTTGTATAACGCACTTGAACGCTCATATACTGCACGGCGGACGTGGAACAGAGTCGTTACTTATCGCAGGTCTCAGTTTTTTCTTTTAGGCACGTGAGACAAAGAGTTGTGGATTTTATTTGGAGTCGAAACTTCCACAAGTGATCCGACTGAGCCGCCGCGGCTACCTCCTTTGAAACATCTAACCGTGCCATTTCCACCGCCACCTAGCGTCTCCGAAGAGCAATCAATAGCAGCTAGAGCCTACAGTTCACCTCGGATTATCCGGACCCGAATCATCCGGATCCCAAATTAACCGGACGAGGTTGTCCGAAATAAAATATATAATTTTGAGTACTTCAGTTTCTACGTGGTTGGAAAGTATTTTTAGAAAGAATAATCCTTTAGATATTTTTGATTATGTAAAATGTATATGGTCATGCCAACTTATTTTTTCATTAATAAGTATTCCTAAAAATTTACTTCTGAATTATTATTGAGATAGTTTGTTCCTGATTTAGTTTTAAACCCTTGAGTTTTATTATAGTTAAGTAGTGATGACAGTTTATTCGCAGAGCACCATCCACTAATCATGTTTGTAATTTTAAACATAATATAAACATGACGGAATAATGAAGTGCTGTTAGTAGGGTAGAATGGAGTCTCCGACCCCAGGAGGAGTCAGGAGGAGCACCCCCCCCCCCGAGCCCCCCCCCCCGAGGTCTCGTCTGTGACACTTTGCGAATTTTTTTTTGCGAACTTTTTTTGCAAACTTTTTTGCAAACTTTTTTTGCGAATTTTTTTTTTTGCGATTTTTTTTTTTGCGAATTTTTTTTTTTTGCGAATTTTTTTTTGCGAATTTTTTTTTGCGAATTTTTTTTTTGAGAATTTTTTTTTGCGAATTTTTTTTTGGCGATTTTTTTTTTTTTGGGGAATTTTTTTTTGCGATTTTTTTTTTGCGAATTTTTTTTTTGCGAATTTTTGTTGTTGCGAATCCTAACCTAACCTAACCTAACCTAACCTAACCTAACCTAACCCATCCTAACCTAACCTAACCTAACCTAACCTAACCTAACCTAACCCATCCTAACCTAACCTCGGATCAGATTTCTGATTGCAGATTCTTGTTCGTCTAGTCGAGCCGAGTCATTTGAGTACCCACATCGTACACTTTGGATGATGTTTACAAAAAAGGGGCCCGCACCACACTTTCGACCTTTTTTTTTGCATTTTTGGAATCTCCTCGTCAAGTCGAGTATTCTCAGTACCCACATGACATACTTTGGATAATTAATACAAGAGTTGATCAGGGTAACGCTACAACCAACCGAGCTAGCCCATCAGCGCTTGTGGTCAATTGAACTACCAGTGAATGCAAATTTTGAGGAGAATATAATTGCAATGCTTTGAACATATACTGCAAAGGGGGGTGTATCGATACACCCCCCTTCAAGTACTCTGCACCGAGGCAGACGTTCACACAAATAAGCGTCGCGTCCAGTCTACTGTCTGGGAATGCGGATGTTGTAATTTGATACCTCGACTGGAGGGTGCAGGTGTTCACACAAAAAACCGACAAGTCGAGACCTGTCTGGGAATGCGGATGCTGTAATTTGATACCTCAACGGGAAGACGGCTGACCCTTCCAGGAACCCATTATAGTCCGCCCGTATCGAATTCCAAGCAATAAATCACCAGTTGTCAAACACCCACGGTATCAATCTTGTTTTAGGCTTCAACAATTCCTGACGTATGGGGGAGCGAAAATCTCCCCCTAGTAATTAAATCAACAGAACACCAGTTGTCACGGTCTCATGCTTGTTCTAGTCTTCAACAATTCCTGACGTATGGGGGAGCGAAAATCTCCCCCTAAGCCATTATGTGTTAGGGGGAGCGAAAATCTCCCCCTAGTAATTAAATCAACAGAGCTAGCCCATCAGCGCCTGCGAACAATTGAACTACCAGTGAATGCAAATTTTGAGGAGAATATAATTGCAATGCTTTGAACATATACTGCAAAGGGGGGTGTATCGATACACCCCCCTTCAAGTACTCTGCACTGAGGCAGCTGTTCGCACAAATAACCGTCGCGTCCAGTCTACTGTCTGGGAATGCGGATGTTGTAATTTGATACCTCGACTGGAGGGTGCAGGTGTTCACACAAAAAACCGACAAGTCGAGACCTGTCTGGGGTGCAGCTGCGCCCGACCCCAGGAGGGGCAGGAGGAGCAGGAGGAGCAGGAGGGGCAGGAGGGGCAGGAGGAGCAGGAGGGGCAGGAGGAGCAGGATTAGCAGGAGGAGCAGGAGGGGCAGGAGGGGCAGGAGGAGCAGGAGGAGCAGGAGGAGCAGGAGGAGCAGGAGGAGCAGGAGGGGCAGGAGGAGCAGGAGGAGCAGGAGGAGCAGGAGGGGCAGGAGGAGCAGGAGGAGCAGGAGGGGCAGGAGGAGCAGGAGGAGCAGGAGGAGCAGGAGGGGCAGGAGGAGCAGGAGGAGCAGGAGGAGCAGGAGGGGCAGGAGGATCAGGAGGAGCAGGAGGGGCAGGAGGGGCAGGAGGAGCCCCCCCCCAGACGCCTGCACCAACACTTGGAAGAAAATCCTCCTACATTAGAAGGATTTCCTTCTGTTCCCTAACATGAAAAGCTTTTGTGGCCTTGAAAAAGGCCGATTATGATGGTGGGATCAGGTGGAGGCTAAGGTGTTGGAAAACGTTTATTTTTTACTGTTGAAAAACTTTGTTACTTCATCAGGGTGCAGTTCATCGGTCCGCCGATTCCACCACATTTCAACAAGCATCATGTACTTCTGCTCATGTTCAATGGCGTAGAAGTGCTCCTCTTCAATGGGGTAGAAATTCATCTTGTAGTCCATGTCACGCTGCCAATATTCCCACTCCAAGCCGTCCAGCGGGCAATGGTTCCACATGCTGTTGATTCCCCGTCGTCTGGAGTACAGAGCGTCGTCAATATCTTGAGTAGTTGAATACATTTTTGGTTCATGAACGTACTTGAACTTTTTGTCAATGCGCCATAGCCTCTTCTTATGGAAATGCTTCAAGGTGCATTCATCGTCGTCTTTTCGGTTGTAGAATTCATCACCTTCGAAGTAATCATCTTCATCGTCAAACGGTCTCTTCTTATTATTGCTATTCATTGTCGTTTCCGCTGCAACACATACATCCTCCAACTCAACGTCTGTGATGTCACAATCCCACTCGATGTTGGCCATGATCTCTTCGTAGCTGTTGACGCTTCGAAACTCAAGACTAAACTAAACTTTACTGCTAGGGGCGGGCTGTGCGTCGTGGGATGATGGGCGCAGGTGTACAGACAAAAAACCGTCGCGTCACCCTACTGTCTGGGAATGCGGATGCTGTAATTTGATACCTCTACGGGAGGGCGCGGGTGTTCACACAAAAAACCGACGAGTCGAGACCTGTCTGGGAATGCGGATGCTGTAATTTGATACCCCGACAGGAGGGCTACCGACCCTTGCAGGAACCCATAATTATAGACAACCCGCGTCGAATTCCGAGCAATAGTACACCAGCTGTCAAACACCCACGGTCTCATTCTTGTTCTAGTCTTCAACAATTCCTGACGTATGGGGGAGCGAAAATCTCCCCCCTAAGCCATTATGTGTTAGGGGGAGCGAAAATCTCCCCCTAGTGATTAAATCAACAGAACACCAGTTGTCAAACACCCACGGTCTCATTCGTGTTCGGGAGTTTGAAGTGTGTGGCTGTGTAATAGTGTTGCTGTGTGACATTCTGTCAGAGCGATCGCCCGACGTTTTGACCTAACCTACAAAATGAACCACTTAACCGCCTATGTGTTTAATGATCGGCCTTTGTCTGTACTGTTTGACAGCAGCGATAATCCATGGTTCAAAGCTAAGGATGTAGCTACAATATTGGGATACGCTAACCCTAAAGAAGCAATCAGAGCACATGTTAGAGAAAAATATCGCAAAACAATTCCTGAAGTATGGGGGAGCGAAAATCTCCCCCTAACCTATAACGAGAAACATTCAATCTTTCTTAACGAGCCGGGATTATATTCGTTACTTATGAAATCTAAAATGCCCATCGCCGAGAAGTTTCAAGATTGGATCTTTGAAGAAGTTTTGCCATCCATTAGAAAAAATGGTCAGTACAGACTTATAAACGAGAACCAACGGCTGCTACAATCACTTACAAAGTCGCTAACAAATAACCGAAAGCTAGATCAAACAAATTCCGAGTTTAAAACTACAAATGATATATTGTGTATGGAAAACCAATCCATGAATCAAACGCTGATCGAACAGACACCTAAAGTGGCAGTGTTGCCTGAAGATGTAAATCTGAAGCATATATTTTGTGTGATGATTAGGGAAACCCTTCTAGAGCAGTACGGAGTTTGTGAATACAAGTGCATTCGAACACAGAAGAGGAATTTCAAACAAGCCTTGAAAAAAGCAAAGGAAGAAGGATTTACAATGTTCTACTGTAGAGAAAATGTCCCCAACGGCATAAACATAGTGAATAAGGCTAAAGAAGTGATGAAGAGTTACGGCATGCACATTGACTGCAGATACAACAACATCCTAACCTCGCACAATTTCATTAATGTAGTTGAACATATCTTTGACAATGCATAGGTCTGCGCTTGTGGACTCGTTCCAGAACCTTCGACGCTAGTCAGGTAGCAACAGTCGATACGTGCTCCAAAGATGACCAGTGTGGATGACGCAAGAAAAGTAATCACCATATCAATGAACAAAATACGTTATAAACGTAACAACATCCGAGAAAGGCTCGCAATCAAGTTAGTGTTGGATAGAGCGAGAGATGTGTTTGAGAGAAAATATCATATGAAACAGCATACTTATGAAAAAAAAACAAAAATATTGAATATCATGTGAAAGAATATAACTATGAAGAAAACAAAACAGACTGTTAAATTTAACGAGGAGCTAAATACACAGTACACTTACGAGCCCTGTGAGGATGTACAACAATTAACGTGGACTCAAATCGCATTAGATGAAATGAGATTCCGCAGACCGTTGGAACTGATGTTGGGTGAAAAAATCAAACATCTAACCTATTGCAACAAGATGTGTCACAGCGAGTGCATACAGTTTACTTCAAGGGTGAGCAGACGCACCACCAGTCCGTAGTACGGTAGAAGTCACACGGTAAGGACGTCAACATGGACGCTTACGTTTCTGCGGACGACTATATCAAATCGTTTATTCAGGAGATTGAGGTTATGAACAATAATGCTAGTGATCAGACATTGGCATCACCTCAGACGTCATCTGTAAAACCGATCACTGCCTGCAAGAGACGAAGGAGGCCAACTCTCATCGAAGTGGAAACCAAGAAACCAGGATGGGTGCCAAAACCAACAGATGATTGTCCCATAGTGTCATGGATGGAGGATGGGAATACTTTTGCTGTTCAAAACCCGGGAAACAAAGGACAAATTTTATTGAAAATGAAAATGTACGATGGTACAGATATGGTGTTCATGTGCAGTTTATTTTTGGACAAAGATGGTGAAATGCTCCAAAGTGTTAGACAAGTAGTTGATAAAGTGGAAAACATGTGGATCGATAAATCAACAGGAGTACCGAAAATTACAGGCTTAACTCAAACTGTTACACAACGCAGTGCAGTTTCGCAACCAACGTCGAAGAAGCGAGCTGTGAGGAAGAAACAACGAGTGTCGCCAGCAGTCAATTAAAGCATCAGCATTCCCAGACAGGAGGGCGACGCGTCGGTTTTTTGTGTGTGAACACCTGCGCCCGGCCAACTACTAGAGATGTCGAGCAGCAGCACTTTCAAGCTAGAGTTTCCGAGCGTGAACGGCACTGCAGCAACCGAGGACCTGAGAGCTACCCCCAACAACTGCAAGTCTGACTCTCCGCTCTACACCAGGATAGACGATCTCAGAGAGGAATGCGGCTATCTCATCACTGCGATGGAGCGAGCCACAACACCCTTTGGCGAGACGATCATCGTGATCCTGGAGGGGCAGGTCGGGGACGACTTCTTTCTGCGAGTCTACCTGCCTAGGCGCTTCAACGAGGTCCTGAGCAACACCGACATCGAGCGCTACAACAGCGGGTTTGGAGAACGCCTTCGCTTGGTGAAGCGCAGCCCGAGGGGTTCCAATAGCAGATTCACACCTTTGGAGTTTATGTAAAGCAAGACTTGAAGATTATGTAAATACCTTTGTAAATTAGTTTTCGTAGTCAATACTTATAGTCACGTTCAGAACATAACCACTGTGTTATTTATTTCACTTAACCCCAAAAATGTCCTTTGGTAGTAAGTTTAAGAGCGTGAGTATGGTAACTGTGAGGTGTTTAGCTCATCAGCGTCATCATCAGAATCATCGATATTTGTACATAGATGTAACCCACCGCGTAATGCGATACAATTGATTGGAGCGCATCGTGTGTGAGCTGTCTTGTGATGACGACATCGCACTGCGTTTGTAACAAAATAACGTGTACATTAACACGACGATCACTTTTCTTGCTTAAGTCACGATGGGCATTATGGCGTACGGGACGATTGGTAATAACAGCGTTTAAAGTAAACTGTGCACATTCGTTGTGATACGTCTTGTCACAGCACGTTAGATTTCACATTCTCACATTCAACATCAATTACAATTGTAGACGTAATCTCATTTCATCTGTTGTGATTTAAGTCCACGTTAACCGTTGTACATCCTCACGCGGCTCGTAAGTGTAATGAGTATTTAGTATGACAATAAACTTCTCGAATGTTAGTACGTTAAATCGTAGCTTGTTCATTGACGCATCGATCCCTATTCTTGTTTCAGTCTCAATAGACATTATGGCGTACGTGCCAGATGGTACTAACAACGCTTGAAATAAACTGCACACATGTGTTGCGATACATCCAAACACAACAAGTTAGATGCATCATTCAATCATTCAGCATCAATTGAAATGTTATGCGTGGCATCATTTCATCTGGTGTAATTTGAGGGAATAACTCGACTACGAACCTTTATCGTATGTTAGTTCGTTAACAACGTAAATTGTACATTAACACGACGATCACTTTTCTTGCTTAAGTCACGATGTGCATTATGGCGTACGGGGCGATTGGTAATAACAGCGTTTAAAGTAAACTGTGCACATTCGTTGTGATACGTCTTGTCACAGCACGTTAGATTTCACATTCTCACATTCAACATCAATTACAATTGTAGACGTAATCTCATTTCATCTGTTGTGATTTAAGTCCACGTTAACCGTTGTACATCCTCACGCGGCTCGTAAGTGTAATGAGTATTTAGTATGACAATAAACTTCTCGAATGTTAGTACGTTAAATCGTAGCTTGTTCATTGACGCATCGATCCCTATTCTTGTTTCAGTCTCAATAGACATTATGGCGTACGTGCCAGATGGTACTAACAACGCTTGAAATAAACTGCACACATGTGTTGCGATACATCCAAACACAACAAGTTAGATGCATCATTCTAACATTCAGCATCAATTGAAATGTTATGCGTGGTATCATTTCATCTGGTGTAATTTGAGGGAATAACTCGACTACGAACCTTTATCGTATGTTAGTTCGTTAACAACGTAACTTGTACTTTGACGCATCGATCACTTTTCATGCTTAAGTCACAATGTGCATTATGATGTATGTGACGACTGGTAATAGCAATGCTTGAAGTAAACTGAGCACATGTGTTGCGATACGTCTTGTCACAGCAGGTTATATTGCTCATTTCCCCATTCAACATCAATTACAATTGTATGCGTAATCTCATTTCATCGGTTTTAATTCAAGTCCGCGTTAACTGTTGTACATCCTCACGAGGTTCGTAAGTGTAACGAGCATTTAGTTTTACATTAAACTTCTCGTATGTCAATCCCAAGTAATCGGTGTTTGAAGAAGTTTGCCTTTCCCTCAAGAATTGTCACTAGCATTATAACATACGCGTTTAATAACCAGATCGCACTTGTAATATTTTTGTATACCGATAAAAATTCCAAGTAATCGAGGTTTGAAGAAGTTCGCACATTGATACAAAAAAAATCCAAGTAAACGATGTTTGAAGACGTTTGAGTTTTCACCATCACACAAGTTCCAATCTTGAGTAATGTCAACCCAAGAAAATGAAAGCTAACAGCATCACGTAGTTGTGTTAAGTTACGATAGGTATAGTTAGGTTTATTAAGACTGTTTCCAGTTAGAAAGGGGAAACATGGAGAGACTTATCTCATCGTTAGGTTACGATATCCAGTGTAACGTTAGGTCCCTGCATAGAAATAGGAAACGTAGACAGTTGTATCTCATCCTTAGGTTATGTTATGCTCTGTTAAGTTAGGTTTGTGCTTATAGATAGGAAATATTGTCAGTAGTATCTCGTCGTTAGGTTAAGTCATGCTCTGTTAAGTTAGGTTTGTTGTTGAATATACAAAAAAAAATCTGTACCTTAATGTCGGCGTGCGCAATTTAAAAATGGTATAATCATAATGCGCACGCCGACATTAAGGTACAGATTTTTTTTTTGTATATTCAACAACAAACCTAACTTAACAGAGCATGACTTAACCTAACGACGAGATACTACTGACAATATTTCCTATCTATAAGCACAAACCTAACTTAACAGAGCATAACATAACCTAAGGATGAGATACAACTGTCTACGTTTCCTATTTCTATGCAGGGACCTAACGTTACACTGGATATCGTAACCTAACGATGAGATAAGTCTCTCCATGTTTCCCCTTTCTAACTGGAAACAGTCTTAATAAACCTAACTATACCTATCGTAACTTAACACAACTACGTGATGCTGTTAGCTTTCATTTTCTTGGGTTGACATTACTCAAGATTGGAACTTGTGTGATGGTGAAAACTCAAACGTCTTCAAACATCGTTTACTTGGATTTTTTTTTTTTTTATCAATGTGCGAACTTCTTCAAACCTCGATTACTTGGAATTTTTATCGGTATACAAAAATATTACAAGTGCGATCTGGTTATTAAACGCGTATGTTATAATGCTAGTGACAATTCTTGAGGGAAAGGCAAACTTCTTCAAACACCGATTACTTGGGATTGACATACGAGAAGTTTAATGTAAAACTAAATGCTCGTTACACTTACGAACCTCGTGAGGATGTACAACAGTTAACGCGGACTTGAATTAAAACCGATGAAATGAGATTACGCATACAATTGTAATTGATGTTGAATGGGGAAATGAGCAATATAACCTGCTGTGACAAGACGTATCGCAACACATGTGCTCAGTTTACTTCAAGCATTGCTATTACCAGTCGTCACATACATCATAATGCACATTGTGACTTAAGCATGAAAAGTGATCGATGCGTCAAAGTACAAGTTACGTTGTTAACGAACTAACATACGATAAAGGTTCGTAGTCGAGTTATTCCCTCAAATTACACCAGATGAAATGATACCACGCATAACATTTCAATTGATGCTGAATGTTAGAATGATGCATCTAACTTGTTGTGTTTGGATGTATCGCAACACATGTGTGCAGTTTATTTCAAGCGTTGTTAGTACCATCTGGCACGTACACCATAATGTCTATTGAGACTGAAACAAGAATAGGGATCGATGCGTCAATGAACAAGCTACGATTTAACGTACTAACATTCGAGAAGTTTATTGTCATACTAAATACTCATTACACTTACGAGCCGCGTGAGGATGTACAACGGTTAACGTGGACTTAAATCACAACAGATGAAATGAGATTACGTCTACAATTGTAATTGATGTTGAATGTGAGAATGTGAAATCTAACGTGCTGTGACAAGACGTATCACAACGAATGTGCACAGTTTACTTTAAACGCTGTTATTACCAATCGCCCCGTACGCCATAATGCACATCGTGACTTAAGCAAGAAAAGTGATCGTCGTGTTAATGTACAATTTACGTTGTTAACGAACTAACATACGATAAAGGTTCGTAGTCGAGTTATTCCCTCAAATTACACCAGATGAAATGATGCCACGCATAACATTTCAATTGATGCTGAATGATTGAATGATGCATCTAACTTGTTGTGTTTGGATGTATCGCAACACATGTGTGCAGTTTATTTCAAGCGTTGTTAGTACCATCTGGCACGTACGCCATAATGTCTATTGAGACTGAAACAAGAATAGGGATCGATGCGTCAATGAACAAGCTACGATTTAACGTACTAACATTCGAGAAGTTTATTGTCATACTAAATACTCATTACACTTACGAGCCGCGTGAGGATGTACAACGGTTAACGTGGACTTAAATCACAACAGATGAAATGAGATTACGTCTACAATTGTAATTGATGTTGAATGTGAGAATGTGAAATCTAACGTGCTGTGACAAGACGTATCACAACGAATGTGCACAGTTTACTTTAAACGCTGTTATTACCAATCGTCCCGTACGCCATAATGCCCATCGTGACTTAAGCAAGAAAAGTGATCGTCGTGTTAATGTACACGTTATTTTGTTACAAACGCAGTGCGATGTCGTCATCACAAGACAGCTCACACACGATGCGCTCCAATCAATTGTATCGCATTACGCGGTGGGTTACATCTATGTACAAATATCGATGATTCTGATGATGACGCTGATGAGCTAAACACCTCACAGTTACCATACTCACGCTCTTAAACTTACTACCAAAGGACATTTTTGGGGTTAAGTGAAATAAATAACACAGTGGTTATGTTCTGAACATGACTATAAGTATTGACTACGAAAACTAATTTACAAAGGTATTTACATAATCTTCAAGTCTTGCTTTACATAAACTCCAAAGGTGTGAATCTGCTATTGGAACCCCTCGGGCTGCGCTTCACCAAGCGAAGGCGTTCTCCAAACCCGCTGTTGTAGCGCTCGATGTCGGTGTTGCTCAGGACCTCGTTGAAGCGCCTAGGCAGGTAGACTCGCAGAAAGAAGTCGTCCCCGACCTGCCCCTCCAGGATCACGATGATCGTCTCGCCAAAGGGTGTTGTGGCTCGCTCCATCGCAGTGATGAGATAGCCGCATTCCTCTCTGAGATCGTCTATCCTGGTGTAGAGCGGAGAGTCAGACTTGCAGTTGTTGGGGGTAGCTCTCAGGTCCTCGGTTGCTGCAGTGCCGTTCACGCTCGGAAACTCTAGCTTGAAAGTGCTGCTGCTCGACATCTCTAGTAGTTGGCCGGGCGCAGGTGTTCACACACAAAAAACCGACGCGTCGCCCTCCTGTCTGGGAATGCTGATGCTTTAATTGACTGCTGGCGACACTCGTTGTTTCTTCCTCACAGCTCGCTTCTTCGACGTTGGTTGCGAAACTCCACTGCGTTGTGTAACAGTTTGAGTTAAGCCTGTAATTTTCGGTACTCCTGTTGATTTATCGATCCACATGTTTTCCACTTTATCAACTACTTGTCTAACACTTTGGAGCATTTCACCATCTTTGTCCAAAAATAAACTGCACATGAACACCATATCTGTACCATCGTACATTTTCATTTTCAATAAAATTTGTCCTTTGTTTCCCGGGTTTTGAACAGCAAAAGTATTCCCATCCTCCATCCATGACACTATGGGACAATCATCTGTTGGTTTTGGCACCCATCCTGGTTTCTTGGTTTCCACTTCGATGAGAGTTGGCCTCCTTCGTCTCTTGCAGGCAGTGATCGGTTTTACAGATGACGTCTGAGGTGATGCCAATGTCTGATCACTAGCATTATTGTTCATAACCTCAATCTCCTGAATAAACGATTTGATATAGTCGTCCGCAGAAACGTAAGCGTCCATGTTGACGTCCTTACCGTGTGACTTCTACCGTACTACGGACTGGTGGTGCGTCTGCTCACCCTTGAAGTAAACTGTATGCACTCGCTGTGACACATCTTGTTGCAATAGGTTAGATGTTTGATTTTTTCACCCAACATCAGTTCCAACGGTCTGCGGAATCTCATTTCATCTAATGCGATTTGAGTCCACGTTAATTGTTGTACATCCTCACAGGGCTCGTAAGTGTACTGTGTATTTAGCTCCTCGTTAAATTTAACAGTCTGTTTTGTTTTCTTCATAGTTATATTCTTTCACATGATATTCAATATTTTTGTTTTTTTTTCATAAGTATGCTGTTTCATATGATATTTTCTCTCAAACACATCTCTCGCTCTATCCAACACTAACTTGATTGCGAGCCTTTCTCGGATGTTGTTACGTTTATAACGTATTTTGTTCATTGATATGGTGATTACTTTTCTTGCGTCATCCACACTGGTCATCTTTGGAGCACGTATCGACTGTTGCTACCTGACTAGCGTCGAAGGTTCTGGAACGAGTCCACAAGCGCAGACCTATGCATTGTCAAAGATATGTTCAACTACATTAATGAAATTGTGCGAGGTTAGGATGTTGTTGTATCTGCAGTCAATGTGCATGCCGTAACTCTTCATCACTTCTTTAGCCTTATTCACTATGTTTATGCCGTTGGGGACATTTTCTCTACAGTAGCACATTGTAAATCCTTCTTCCTTTGCTTTTTTCAAGGCTTGTTTGAAATTCCTCTTCTGTGTTCGAATGCACTTGTATTCACAAACTCCGTACTGCTCTAGAAGGGTTTCCCTAATCATCACACAAAATATATGCTTCAGATTTACATCTTCAGGCAACACTGCCACTTTAGGTGTCTGTTCGATCAGCGTTTGATTCATGGATTGGTTTTCCATACACAATATATCATTTGTAGTTTTAAACTCGGAATTTGTTTGATCTAGCTTTCGGTTATTTGTTAGCGACTTTTAAGTGATTGTAGCAGCCGTTGGTTCTCGTTTATAAGTCTGTACTGACCATTTTTTCTAATGGATGGCAAAACTTCTTCAAAGATCCAATCTTGAAACTTCTCGGCGATGGGCATTTTAGATTTCATAAGTAACGAATATAATCCCGGCTCGTTAAGAAAGATTGAATGTTTCTCGTTATAGGTTAGGGGGAGATTTTCGCTCCCCCATACTTCAGGAATTGTTTTGCGATATTTTTCTCTAACATGTGCTCTGATTGCTTCTTTAGGGTTAGCGTATCCCAATATTGTAGCTACATCCTTAGCTTTGAACCATGGATTATCGCTGCTGTCAAACAGTACAGACAAAGGCCGATCATTAAACACATAGGCGGTTAAGTGGTTCATTTTGTAGGTTAGGTCAAAACGTCGGGCGATCGCTCTGACAGAATGTCACACAGCAACACTATTACACAGCCACACACTTCAAACTCCCGAACACGAATGAGACCGTGGGTGTTTGACAACTGGTGTTCTGTTGATTTAATCACTAGGGGGAGATTTTCGCTCCCCCAACACATAATGGCTTAGGGGGGAGATTTTCGCTCCCCCATACGTCAGGAATTGTTGAAGACTAGAACAAGAATGAGACCGTGGGTGTTTGACAGCTGGTGTACTATTGCTCGGAATTCGACGCGGGTGGTCTATAATTATGGGTTCCTGCAAGGGTCGGTAGCCCTCCTGTCGGGGTATCAAATTACAGCATCCGCATTCCCAGACAGGTCTCGACTCGTCGGTTTTTTGTGTGAACACCCGCGCCCTCCCGTAGAGGTATCAAATTACAGCATCCGCATTCCCAGACAGTAGGGTGACGCGACGGTTTTTTGTCTGTACACCTGCGCCCATCATCCCACGACGCACAGCCCGCCCCTAGCAGTAAAGTTTAGTTTAGTCTTGAGTTTCGAAGCGTCAACAGCTACGAAGAGATCATGGCCAACATCGAGTGGGATTGTGACATCACAGACGTTGAGTTGGAGGATGTATGTGTTGCAGCGGAAACGACAATGAATAGCAATAATAAGAAGAGACCGTTTGACGATGAAGATGATTACTTCGAAGGTGATGAATTCTACAACCGAAAAGACGACGATGAATGCACCTTGAAGCATTTCCATAAGAAGAGGCTATGGCGCATTGACAAAAAGTTCAAGTACGTTCATGAACCAAAAATGTATTCAACTACTCAAGATATTGACGACGCTCTGTACTCCAGACGACGGGGAATCAACAGCATGTGGAACCATTGCCCGCTGGACGGCTTGGAGTGGGAATATTGGCAGCGTGACATGGACTACAAGATGAATTTCTACCCCATTGAAGAGGAGCACTTCTACGCCATTGAACATGAGCAGAAGTACATGATGCTTGTTGAAATGTGGTGGAATCGGCGGACCGATGAACTGCACCCTGATGAAGTAACAAAGTTTTTCAACAGTAAAAAATAAACGTTTTCCAACACCTTAGCCTCCACCTGATCCCACCATCATAATCGGCCTTTTTCAAGGCCACAAAAGCTTTTCATGTTAGGGAACAGAAGGAAATCCTTCTAATGTAGGAGGATTTTCTTCCAAGTGTTGGTGCAGGCGTCTGGGGGGGGGCTCCTCCTGCCCCTCCTGCCCCTCCTGCTCCTCCTGCCCCTCCTGCTCCTCCTGCTCCTCCTGCTCCTCCTGCCCCTCCTGCTCCTTCTGCTCCTCCTGCTCCTCCTGCTCCTCCTGCCCCTCCTGCTCCTCCTGCTCCTCCTGCCCCTCCTGCTCCTCCTGCTCCTCCTGCTCCTCCTGCCCCTCCTGCTCCTCCTGCTCCTCCTGCTCCTCCTGCTCCTCCTGCTCCTCCTGCCCCTCCTGCCCCTCCTGCTCCTCCTGCTAATCCTGCTCCTCCTGCCCCTCCTGCTCCTCCTGCCCCTCCTGCCCCTCCTGCTCCTCCTGCTCCTCCTGCCCCTCCTGGGGTCGGGCGCAGCTGCACCCCAGACAGGTCTCGACTTGTCGGTTTTTTGTGTGAACACCTGCACCCTCCAGTCGAGGTATCAAATTACAACATCCGCATTCCCAGACAGTAGACTGGACGCGACGGTTATTTGTGCGAACAGCTGCCTCGGTGCAGAGTACTTGAAGGGGGGTGTATCGATACACCCCCCTTTGCAGTATATGTTCAAAGCATTGCAATTATATTCTCCTCAAAATTTGCATTCACTGGTAGTTCAATTGTTCGCAGGCGCTGATGGGCTAGCTCTGTTGATTTAATTACTAGGGGGAGATTTTCGCTCCCCCTAACACATAATGGCTTAGGGGGAGATTTTCGCTCCCCATACGTCAGGAATTGTTGAAGACTAGAACAAGCATGAGACCGTGACAACTGGTGTTCTGTTGATTTAATTACTAGGGGGAGATTTTCGCTCCCCCATACGTCAGGAATTGTTGAAGCCTAAAACAAGATTGATACCGTGGGTGTTTGACAACTGGTGATTTATTGCTCGGAATTCGATACGGGCGGACTATAATGGGTTCCTGGAAGGGTCAGCCGTCTTCCCGTCGAGGTATCAAATTACAGCATCCGCATTCCCAGACAGGTCTCGACTTGTCGGTTTTTTGTGTGAACACCTGCACCCTCCAGTCGAGGTATCAAATTACAACATCCGCATTCCCAGACAGTAGACTGGACGCGACGCTTATTTGTGTGAACGTCTGCCTCGGTGCAGAGTACTTGAAGGGGGGTGTATCGATACACCCCCCTTTGCAGTATATGTTCAAAGCATTGCAATTATATTCTCCTCAAAATTTGCATTCACTGGTAGTTCAATTGACCACAAGCGCTGATGGGCTAGCTCTGTTGGTTGTAGCGTTACCCTGATCAACTCTTGTATTAATTATCCAAAGTATGTCATGTGGGTACTGAGAATACTCGGCTTGACGAGGAGATTCCAAAAATGCAAAAAAAAGGTCGAAAGTGTGGTGCGGGCCCTTTTTTTGTAAACATCATCCAAAGTGTACGATGTGGGTACTCAAATGACTCGGCTCGACTAGACGAACAAGAATCTGCAATCAGAAATCTGATCCGAGGTTAGGTTAGGATGGGTTAGGTTAGGTTAGGTTAGGTTAGGTTAGGTTAGGTTAGGATGGGTTAGGTTAGGTTAGGTTAGGTTAGGTTAGGTTAGGATTCGCAACAACAAAAATTCGCAAAAAAAAATTCGCAAAAAAAAAATCGCAAAAAAAAAATTCGCCCAAAAAAAATCGCCAACAAAAAATTCGCAAAAAAAAATTCTCAAAAAAAATTCGCAAAAAAAATTCCCAAAAAAAAATATTCGCAAAAAAAAATTCGCAAAAAAAAATTCGCAAAAAAAAAAATTCCCAAAAAAAAAAAAATCGCAAAAAAAAAAAATTCGCAAAAAAAGTTTGCAAAAAAGTTTGCAAAAAAAGTTCGCAAAAAAAAATTCGCAAAGTGTCACAGACGAGACCTCGGGGGGGGGGGCTTGGGGTGGGGGGGGGGTGCTCCTCCTGACTCCTCCTGGGGTCGGAGACTCCATTCTACCCTACTGCTGTTCGAGTGGTCTCTATAGAACGGGCCCGTGGGAGAGGCGCAGGAGTGGGTGTCGCCAACACCGCTGACTGGAGTCTAGACACCGCGGGACGCTGACAGAGTGACAACGGTTTGTGTGGCAGCTGACAAGCTATTTCCCTGAACAGGCTAGGCTAGGAAACATGATGTAAGACTTAAATCATGGGCTAGAACCATATATTCATCTACTGTGTCTCATTTTATGTCGCTATTTCACGTTGTTGCTCTTAAAGTAAAGATAATGACTATTTGTCTGAATCATCAAAATCTGTTCGGAAGGTTGTGTTACCGAAACACATACTGGGCAATCTAATACAACTTAGGGACAACATATTTTAGTGTTGGAATAACATTTTTTAAATTTGTCCCAAAGGAAATAAAAAACCACTTAAGTCAATGGTTAATTCAAAAAGTCAATCGAGGATACCTGATACAGAAACCACTGTACTACGTAGATGAATTTGAAAACAGTATTATTTAGACTTATCATATTAATGTTTTTACACTATTTATTGTGCATTTGTGTAAGAGAACAATAAAGATATTTTGATTTGATTTGACAATTGAACAATCGATTGACTAAATGTATAAACTGGAGTAGGGATATAAGGGTTGTGGTGTATTAGTGGTGCTTTTCGCAATTAAACGAATGGAATAACATTGTGCAATACCCGACTCGACCTCCTGGCGCAATTGATAGGCGACACGCGACACGGCAACACGACACGCGACGCGCACGGCCATGATGAACCGAAAACACGATTATGTACTTGACAAAAACACTTGTAGTGATGGCAAAAGCAGTATCAGCAATAGATAGGTAAAAATGTATAATTACAACTATATGGTACAGGAAAAATACAGGGAGTTTATTAATAGGCTTACCATACGTCCGGGACAGACCGGAATTTTAGGCTGTGTCTTGGGAAATGTCCGGGATTGGATAATTTTCGGGATTGGATATTGTCCGGAATTGATTGGATAGTGACTGATTAGATCGTGAGGTCCGGGATTGGATAGAGTCCGGGATTAGATATTGTCCGGGATTGGATAGTGTCCGGGAATTTTGGGCCTGGAGTCAAGTAGAGTGGGAAATAAACGTCTAGCGGCCATTCGACGAGTTGTTATTTACACTCATCGTTTTAAAACTATAACGTTGCATAGCTTTGTCGTTGTAAATGTTCTTGCGTTTTGTATTTTTGTTTATAACCTAACAAACAGTACTGCTTAAAGTGGTCCGAAAAGAAGATGTGTTACTAACGAACAACTTCAAAGCGAATATAAATCTATCGTGGTCCCGGGCTTAATTCTCACCATACGGTTCATGCTAATATCTCATACCATAGTAAATTTTCATTAGCGATTGTTTTCTTAACAACGAAGGTTACCTATTCGCTATCCCCACTCCGCAGAGTCCGAGTAGTGGCGCACTCACCACTCACCCGGGGATGGGAAGGCACCATTGCACCGCGCCAGGTGTCTAGCCAATGCGGCGTCAAATGAAAACGTCGAATGGTTTTGTGTCTGTTTGATGTACCGCCCCTTTGATGATGGAGTTCCGTGCTGACCACGAGCCAAATGGAAGGAGGAACATTGATTAAATACAAACCGGGAGGCCCCCTGGTTCCTCACAACGCTAGGTATAACTAGGTTAAGAAAGAGAAACGGTGGAGGGATCAATCTTGTAACCCAGGTGAGAACCCTAAAAATTTCCCCACCCCAGGAGGGTGTGGACGGTGCCGGAGCTAGCATCAGGTAATGGAAGGTACAGTGTAATTAGGTTATGAACGGTACTAATCATCATTAAGTTTCAGTTGTAACCTCCCCTTCCTATCCCCGAGGTGTTTGGAACTTCTAGGTTTCAGCCAGCACCGCACCTGTCTTATCCCATGATACGGTACACTGGGTTCGCTCAGGGGTCTGTATCAATATCAATATAAAAGAATATCAATATCAATATAAATATCAATGTCAATAAAAATGAATATTCCTCGTTATCCGGCGAGGAGTGTTCGGCAGCGTTATGAGTGATGAGATAAAACCACAACGTATCAACAGATCGATGGGTTACCGCCAATCAGCTGTTGCTTAGTGACAACGTAGCCGCACAAATCGTATTGGACATGCCCTTCGATGCCTCCGTTGGCGCCTCCACACCAACAAGAAATGAGTATTATAATGAATAAATGGCCGAGCCGTTCGCATTTAGGGTTACCATATTCTCTGGGTTGAAAAAGAGGACCATTTGAGAGACGGATTAATAAATCGCGAGAAAAATAACCCCCCCGGTTAAATTCGGGTAATTAGATGTTTTAAATTGAAAATCATGTTTTAGCGAATTTCCCCTATAGGGAAGAAGCTATTACCGTAGTCGACATGGTAAGACCTAGGGACCATGATAATTTTCGTTTTGAGGTCAGATGTCACATATGTGTCACAAATATGTCACGTGTGGGTGTGTGTGTGTGTGTGTGTGTGTGTGTGTGTGTGTGTGTGTGTGTGTGTGTGTGTGTGTGTGTGTCTGTGTGTGTCTGTGTGTGTCTGTGTGTGTGTGTGTGTGTGTGTGTGTGTGTGTGTGTGTCTGTGTGTGTGTGTTCAAGTTCAAGTTCAAGTTCAAAGCTCTTTATTTCCAAAATATACAGAGATACATACAATTTAACCTCCCAATGCACCTCATAGGGCGCGTGCGGGAGTAAGTTGGCTATTCTTCAACACTCATTCATTGTCCATTTCTTTTTCTTCATGCTTCTTGTAGATACAAAACCAGATTACAAAGTATCAACAAACAGTGGAGAAACACAATTGCAAAAATAACAATGCAGTAATAAATAACAGATATTAAACATGCAAAATAAATAACTATAAATAGACTATGAATGAATAACGAGCGATTTAACAAGGCAACAAACAAGCAGTACACTTAAATGTATAATAATAAAGCAGTAACAAGCAATTTTAATTGACATGCAATAACAGTAGATAAATAGACTATAAATAGAATAACGCGTGATTATGCGAGGCATCATCAAACAGTAGAAAAAGTTAACATTCAATAAAAGTGCAGTACCAAAACAGATATTAAACATGCAAGGACATGCAAATAAATTATATAAATACACTAATACATACAAATACCTTCAGAAGGAAGACAATTAATTAGCATTACAAAAAGATACAAAGTGTGACACATGTTTCAAACAATATTTCTAACAAAATGGGTAACTTTAATTTTAACTTTATGCTTTTTCTCATACATCACTTCATTACCAAAAAACCTCACAAAGTCATTAAACAGGTTTGGACCACGATAACAAAATTGACGTCTACTTAATTCTTTGGTAAAAAATGGCACTTCAAGCATAACGTATTGGCTAGATCTGGTACTTCTGTTTGACTGTTTTACTTTGAATAAAAACAAATTCTTAAGGACATGCATAATTGAGGTGTATTCATACAACTGTGTGAAAGTTAAAATATTGTGTTCTGTAAAAAGGTGACTCATGCTTTCATTATATTTTACATTATACATATTGCGCAATGCATGCCTTTGGTTCATTACAATAGGTTTTAGAAGAGTGTTATATGTACCGCCAAAATGCAATATCCCATACCTCATGGCACTCTCAAACCAAGACACATATACTTGTTTCAATTGGTCACTTCTAAGAAAATTTTTTAAATGATACATTGCATAGTTTATCTTTCTTAATTTTTTTGCTAATTGGTTTACATGCACATTCCATTTTAAATACTGATCAACATATAAACCCAAATATTTAACATTTTCAACTATTTCTATACTAGAACATTCACAACAATATAGACATTGATGCTTATGGCAACGCAGATTAAACATGTTTTGTAAACATTCTTTTGTTTTGTCATGATCAAAAAATGCAATACACTTAGACTTATTTACATTTACAAGCAATTTATTATTTATCAACCAACGAGAGATTTTTTGCAGGTCATCATTGACTTTTAATAATAATGACCGTCTGTTGTAAGCCCCACACACAAGAGCAGTATCATCTGCATAGGCAAAAACAGAGGAGTTAAGTTCCAGTTTCAACATGTCATTTATAAAAATGAGAAAAATTATTGGCCCCAACACCCCTCCTTGAGCTGTCCCATAATTTAAACTTAGCACTTCACTGCAATGGTTATTTATTTTTACAATTTGTCTTCTGTTCCTACAAAAAGACTCCAACCACAACAAAGTCAGACCACCTATACCATACATCTTGAATTTTTGAACAAGTATATTTATATCTATTATGTCAAAAGCCTTCTGAAAATCTAAATAAATTGATAATGTGTATTTATGACTCTCTACAGAATTGGTAATACTAGTAATATGCTTTTCCACAGCTTGATCTGTACCCCTGCCTGGTAGAAACCCAAATTGATTTTTTGAAAACAACTGCCTACTGTCAAAATAATTAAGTAACTCACTTTTAATAAGTGCCTCAAAAATCTTAGCGATTGTGCTCAAAACAGAGATTGGGCGGTATGATGAGACTGCGGATTCATCCCCTGACTTGTACACCGGGACCACAGCAGCTGTTTTAAACTCAACTGGCATGAGACCCTGATCCAATGATTTATTAAATATGTCATACAACAAAGGAGAAAAACATCAATATTATCTTTAATGGTCAGAATACTTATTCCATCAACACCACAACTTGCCTTATTTTTCATTATTTTTATTACATTAATTGCTTTTGTGTGAGACAAATTAAATGTGTCCAAAAACACGTCATAAGTATTTAGATCCTCCAGAAAAAGGTCACACCGAAATGCATCAAATCTAAGAGACGAAACAGCATTTGCAAAATAAGTGTTAAACTCATTGGCCACAATTTCCTCATTTCCCGAAACATTTAATACCTTATTATTTACCTTAACACTACTGATACTCTTATTTCTATGTTTTATAATTTTCTTAATCACATTCCAATAGCTTCGAGAGTCACCATTGCATCTATCTACCATTGATGAATAATACATGAGCTTCTCCCTCCGTATTCTCCGTTTTATACTTTTTGACATACTAATATAATTATTTTTCAATAAAACAGAATTTTTGTTTTTACAATACCTTTGATATAGGGTGTTCTTACGATTAATTAAAGCTACTAAACCATCAGAAATCCATTCATGCCTTTTTTTATTTCTTGAATTAACCTTCTTAAGAAAACAGGATGCATTATAACAGTCATTGTATATTTGATAAAACACTGAAATACAATCATTTACATCTTGAGTTTGTAATACAGAATTCCAATTTGCAGACTTCAGTTGCCTCTTCAGTTTATCTTTGTCAACTACTTTACAATATTGTGGCCTGCTCGAAGAATATTTTATACCTGTAATTAATAATTCAATGGCATAGTGATCAGTAATGCCCAAACTAATAACATTACTATGCCATTTAAAGCTTTTTGAATTCCTTACCAAAGCATGATCTATACACGACTCAGAATTATTAAATATTCTAGTAGGCTCATTTATTAGACTTTCAAACCCAAAAGAAGAAATTAAATTTAAATATTCATTCGCTGAGCCTTTATTTCGCAATAAACACACATTCATATCCCCTAAAATAATTAATGGGTCATTAGATTTCCTCAATATTTTTTCAAAATCAGGCTTAAATTCTTTAAATGAAAATTTACAATTACGATATATACCAAAAACAGAAATATCAGTAGGAATATTATTACAGCTAACACTAACGACAACATTGACGATCTCTGCCGTAGAAAGCCCTATCAGCTGGTGGGTGTAGCGAAGGTCACAGTCCACGTAGCATGTCGTAGCCTGGGATGTTGAATTTGCTCTCCTCGCCGGATTTAATCCACACTTCTGTCAGTATTATTATATTATACTTGAACGGAAGGCTATTTAAGTAAATACAGAGTTCATCGTAGTGTTGCCTGAGACTTCGAATATTTAAACAGAAGATTTTAATATCTTGCACATTTGAGGGCATACAAATTTATTATTCACTTATTCAGGCGATAATTTAATAGCTTTAGTTTGATAGAAGTTTATTGATCTGCTCAATAGAGGTAATCAATATCCTTTTGTCCTCTTCTGACCTCTTCACAAAAACTTTACCTTCAACAGTCCAGACAAAACGCCAATTTTGTTCCTTGAGTTTCTTAGCATGAAACAGTAGATCTTTGTTATAAGGTGTTAGGTGTGTGTTTACGTAAACATTTGCCTCTGGAACGTTTTTAGCAAAATCGGTGGATTTTAATTTCAACTTTTTACACTTGAGAAGCAGGGCATCCCTAGTCTGTCTGTTTGAAAACTGCATAACAATGGGCTTTGGGCCCTTTTCACGCTTCGTTGGAATGCGGTGCATAGCCTGCACATCAGTGTCAAAATTTAACGGAATGTTAAATGGAGTTTAATGGAGTGTGTGTGTGTGTGTGTGTGTGTGTGTGTGTGTGTGTGTCCATGGGTCCGATAACTCTCGTAAAAATGGTCCGATTTTGATGAAATTTGGTATAAAAACGTAATTCCCAAATTTCAGTTTGCTGCTTGTAAAACCCCGGTTAGATTTCCCAAACATCCGCCCGGACGTTTTCGGATGAACCAAAAAGAGGACATGTCCGGGGAAAAGAGGACGTATGGTAACCCTATTCGCATTGGAATATTATTGGCAGTGTTAGGCATTTTGAACAAAGTCAAAGAATATTTTTTTTTTCATCGATTCAGCCGATTGTTGACGACGCTGTGGGTTTGAACACTGCGGTTTTGTTCTTATTAGTTATTTTATAATCTATTTAGTAGTATGATACGTGTTGTTACAAAACAGGATAAACTCACAACACTACAAATAGTGTTGTAAGTTTATTTATTCATCCTGTTTATCAGTTATTTTTAGAGTATTATAATTGATACTTTTGAGTACCCGGAGAATAAATACTGTTTTATCATGCTGCGTTTGATTTAATTTTAAGTGTTTTTTTTAGCGAATTTACCCTATAGGGAAGAAGCTATTACCGTAGTCGGCATGGTAAGACCTAGGCCCGGGACCACGATAACTTTTCATTATTTATATATATATATATATATATATATATATATATATATATATATATATACCGGGTGTCCCACGAAGAGGTTTAAACGTTTGATTTTATATTACGTGCCCATTCATGCACCGAACTTTTTTAAACTTTACACAGTTTACAAAGTAGGTTCTAAAAATAATCTGGACAAATTTCAGCTCCCTAACCTTAATAGAAACAAAATGGCGGCATATTGAAAAACGATACTTTAAAAACATTAAAAAAGGTGTTTTTGGTTTTATAAAATATTTTTATTGTTACATTCTAGGGCAATATGACTTTTAAATAAAAGAACTAGAACATAGCCTAATGGAAAACCTTAAAGTCAAAAATTATTCAAACTGTAACCCATCCACAGCAACACACTGATAACTTCGGAACACCAGTTTCAAGTTCAACCTTCCTTAGTGATTTCGGTTTACCTGGAGAGCGGAGCATTGATGCGCACACCAGTTCTTCTCTTTCCTCATTAGATCGCCTAGAGTACTTTTTGACAACACTACCAGTTTCTAACAAAAGATTTTTCCACTTGGTTATTGTTGGATTACTAGGTGGTTCAATTCCTGGGTAGGCAACCTGAAATTGTCTAATTGCTTCAGTGACGTTGCCAAAAGCAATAGCCCACGCACAACACTTAACTTTTTGTTCAACGTTAAAAGCCATTTCTCGACTCCACTTTCAGTAAAACAGTACCGAAGAAAGTTAGGTTATGTTTTTATGGCTCAAGCAAAATTTTACAATCAAACAGCTGTTCTTCAACAATGAGCGTTAGAACCGCAACGTAGTAAACAAATCAGATAATAAATCATGAAAGTAGTTTTTATAGGAAGCAAATTGGTAAATTTTTCAATATGCCGCCATTTTGTTTCTATTAAGGTTAGGGAGCTGAAATTTTTCCAGAATATTTTTAGAACCTACTTTGTAAACTGTGTAAAGTTTAAAAAAGTTCGGTGCATGAATGGGCACGTAATATAAAATCAAACGTTTAAACCTCTTCGTGGGACACCCGGTATATGTGTGTGTGTGTGCCCGTGAGCACAATAACTCTCATAAAAATAATCCGATTTTGACGAAATTTGGTATAAACGTGTAAGGCAGCATTTATGACTTTAAGTTCGAAAACCAGACAGATCGACCTATCCGAAGGGGTATTTTGGGGGGTTTTGTACCCCAAAAATGGGGTTTTTGAATTTTGTATATATAATTTTTGAAATAATCAAATTTTAGTTTTCAACATTGGATTCAGCTTGAAAAAAAAAACAAAATTTGGTATTTTGATCATTCCACTACGTCAATTGGTTACCAAGACATTGAAAGTGCTAAACACAGTACGTTGTCTCATGTTATTCTTATGGAGGAAAAGAAAATTGTTATATCTCGCTTATTTATGAACGTATACTAACGAAACTTGGTATACAGCTTCATCTCGCTGTGGTCTATTGATATTAGCTAAAAAATGTGTTTTTTGCCAAAGGCTCCCATAGCAGCAAACCTGCGTACTCAGCTCCCATGTTATTCTTATGGAGAATAATTAAATGCTCTGACTCCCTTAATTATGAACATAAATGAATAAAAACTGGTATACGACTTCACCTAGTTGAGTTATATTGATATTAGCATAAAAACCCATTTGTTGTGTTCCTTGATGCAGCAAACCTGCGTACTCAGCCCCAATGTTATTCTTATGGAGAATAATTAAAATTATATAATATGTCGCTTATTTGTGAATATATTTTTATGAAACTTGGTAAGTGGCTTTATGTAGTATTAAGACCTTTATATCTCCATCTTAAATTCGCTGAGTATGCAGGTTTGCTGTGGCGGGGGTTTTATTGTTGTATATCGCTCTTTGGTAATATCGTTAACGGGGTCAAAACCGGGATCTTATTCCTCAACAATAGTTAACATCGTTGACAAGTTAACAGACAATCGTTCAATAACCGTTTTCGGGCGAACATTTTATACATTCACGATTTCCCAGTGAATAAACTATGTGGAAATGGACATGTTTCAAGTATCACTCAAAATGTTTTGATAAAGTTCTCAAATTAAAAAGATAACGCTCAACGTAAAAACGCTTGAAATACGCGAAGAGATATCTCAACAGTTGGATTCGGTTTCCACTTAGAAGTCAATTAACCTGATAAGAAATAAGCACCGTTATGAAATCACTGTAACTGATCTGTGATACCGTTCTTGACTTTAGTGATTCACATTATCTACTTTACAGCAAGCAAGGTCGCCAACTCATCGTTTTAGCGAATTCCCCCAATAGGGAAGAAGCTATTACCGTAGTCGGCGTGGTAAGACCTAGGCCCGGGACCATGATAACTTTTCTTTTTGAGGTCCCCAGACCTCAAAAACACCATTCGTTCGAAACTGTGTATATTCACAGAATATGTTCACATATGTTATTTTATGTGTGTGTGTCCGTGGGTGTGATAACTCTCGTAAAAAGGTCCGATTTTGATAAAATTTGGTACAAACGTGTAAAGCGACATTTATGACTTTAAGTTCGAAAACCAGACAGATCGACCGATCTAAAGTGGTATTTTGGGAGGGGGGGTTTTGTACCCCAAAAATTAGTTTTTTTAAAGCTTTTACATGTAACATTTTTAAAAGTCAAATTTTAGTTTTCACCATTGGATTCACTTAAAAAAAACTCACAATTTGGTGTTTTGTTCATTTCTCCACGTCAATTGGTTACAGAGATATTGAAAGTGCTAAACACAGTACGTTGTCCAATGCTATTATTATGGAGAATAAGAAAAAATATATATCTCGATTATTTATGAAGGTATAACAACAAAACTTGGTATACGGCTTCATGTGGTTGTGGTCTATTGTAAAAAATCTATTTTTACCGATAACTCCCGTAGCAGCAAGCCTGCGTACTCAGCCCCCATGTTATTCTTATGGAGAATAAGTAAAATGTAATGTCTCCCTTAATTATGAACATAAATTAATAAAACTTGGTATGTGGCTTCACCT
This sequence comes from Allygus modestus, assembly GCA_963675035.1. Classification (NCBI taxonomy): domain Eukaryota; kingdom Metazoa; phylum Arthropoda; class Insecta; order Hemiptera; family Cicadellidae; genus Allygus; species Allygus modestus. The sequence continues at coordinate 350,410,972 of OY776112.1, forward strand.
TGTTGCGTTATATTGATATTTGCATAAAAACCCATTTTTTGTGTTCCTTGTTGCAGCAAACCTGCATACTCATCCCCCATGTTATTCTAATGGAGAATAATTAAAATGGTATATATCCCTTATTTATGAATGTATATTGATGAAACTTGGTATGTGACTTCAACTAGTTAAGTAATATTGATATTGACATGAAAACCCATACTTTTTGTTCCTTGTTTCAGCAAACCTGCGTACTCATACCCAATGTTATTCTTATGGAGAATAATTCAAATAGTATATATCGCTTATTTGTGTGTATATTTTTATGAAACTTGGTATGAGGCTTTATGTGCTATTAAGATATATATTATGCATTGGGAATTCGCTGAGTACGCAGGTTTGCTGCTACGGGGTATTCAATAATATCTGCTTAAAGTAATGCCGTATTTACTGTATATTTTTATAAGTATGAGATCTAATCACAATTTCATACCAGACTCGAACGTTTAAGTGTGAGCGAGAGTAAATGCAATCCACGCACTAATGCTTCTTTTCATGGTGTTATATTTTGTTAAGCGATTGCGTACTTGAAAAGGGACCTCACTGTAGTTTGATTCTTTCCATCATGCTCCTCTTAAAACTTGCCAACTATCTTTCCACAGTGACGACTCACATTGTAAGTTTCTTTCAGGAAACAAAATCAAAATTACAAAGTTAGGAGATAACATTATAGAAAGAATCCGATACATTTTATAAAAGAATCCGTTGACATCCTTCTCAATCGACTATGTGGGGATAAATTAAGCTGGGACCATGCTTACATGGATAAACCAATTAAAAAATGCTTAAAGACCAGTATAAGACACTGCGCATTCAATGAAAACCACGTATGAGTAAAGCCAGTAATAGTTTTTTTTTCTAAACTTCTCCTAACCGATTTTGTCAATTTACGTAATAAAATCGGCCTGATTCTATCTAAGCTTTGTATATTTGTATATTCCATATTTTAATTCCCTTACTCCGCAGGGCTAGAGCTGTCTTTCATGTATATTTTCGCACAGAAGATCTTTTTTCGATACGGAATAGTTTAATCGCGTTGAATATAGAAACACCTTTTAATCAAATAAAACAGTTAAACCGTTAAAACCATTCATTGGCATTATAATATCGACACTCGAAGCGTTATGTTATTTTAAAACGTTGGGCGTTAACTTAGCAATAAAGACATGAGATTGTAATACATCCTTCCGGCATCACAGGAAGCATGGACAGATAAGACTGTGGACAGATAAATCACCAGTTAACTACGCAAAACATACCATAATTATCAATTAATGTTAATTACTTTAATGAATATAGTCTTTCTAAGTTGAAATAAATTCTAAAATAATTAATAATTTATGGAGCTTTGATTATTCATAACTAACTGCAATGCCCGTGCTTTGCAAAGGGAAAATTCAGAGTAGAAACATTGTAAACAAAACAGCCAGTCTGTAGTTAGATATAGGACCTACTCTTTATAACAGCTGTTAACTTAAATGAATTGAATTAGGAAAACACACGTGACATAAACCAAATAAACACTTCTCCATATGAATAACATGGGAACTTGGAAGTCCCGTGGGGCAGAGCCCGGAGGATATTTCTAAACGGCATTAGGTCTATGACTCTTCTCAGTAACAGATTACATTTGTGCAAAGTTTCAAGCGAATTGGTCCAGAGGTTTTGGCGTGATGGAACAATAGACAGACAGACAGACAGACACCACCTCATTTTTATAATAGTAGTGATAAAAGTATATATTATTTCAGGGACCTAGTCCAGTTGACTACTAATTTACTAACGTTTTCAAACACGTTTTGTTAAATTTATCTTTTACCGAGAATTTTATGCAGACGCTCGGAAAGATAGTATTGACTAAACACAAATACCCCCGTAGCAGCAAACCTCCATACTCAGCGAATTTCCAATGCATATTAATTTATCTTAATACCACATAAAGCCACATACCAAGTTTCATCAATATACATTCATAAATAAACGACTTATGACATTTTAATTATTCTCCATAAGAATAACATGGTGGATGAGTATGCAGGTTTGCTGAAATTAGGAACACTAAAAATGGGCTTTTATACAAATATCAATATAAGTCAACTAGGTAAAGCCACATACCAAGTTCTATTAATTTATGTTCATAATTAAAGGAGATAACACGTTAATTATTCTCCATAAGAATAACATGGGGCTGAGTATGCAGGTTTGCTGCTACGGGGACTATCGGTCAAAAAATGGGTTTTTGTGCAAATATCAATATACCACAATGAAATGAAGCAATATACCAAGTTTCATCAGGATAAGTTGATAAATAAGCGAGATATACAATTTTTCTTATCCTCCATAAGAATAACATTGGACAACGTACTGTGTTTAGCACTTTCAATATCTCAGTAACCAATTGACGTAGAGCAATGATTAAAACATCAAATTGTGCATCTTTTTAAGCTGATTCCAATGGGAAAAAAAATAAAATTTTACTTTTTTAAAAATTGTATGTAAAAAACCCAAAAAACCCATTTTTGGGGTACAAAACCCCCCCAAAATACCCTTTCGGATAGGTCGATTTGTCTGGTTTTCGAACTTAAAGTCATAAATGCTGCTTTACACGTTTGTACCAAATTTCATCAAAATCGAACCTTTTTAACGAGAGTTATCGCACCCACGGACACACACACACACACACATATATACATACATATATATATATATATACATATATAAAGTTTCGAACGAATGGTGTTTTTGGGGTCTGGGGACCTCAAAACGAAATGTTATCATGGTCCCGGGCCTAGGTCTTACCATGCCGACTACGGTAATAGCTTCTTCCCTATAGGGGAAATTCGCTAAAAATAAATTCATGTTTTATAAATTAAGTTTATATGTAATAGGGACAAAGATCTGGGCTACAGCACTGGGAAAATATCTGTTTAGTTGGGTACTTTTGTTTAGAGAAACAATTAAGAGTGCCACATTCTGTCGTTAGCCAAAAGATCGTGTACGGGTGAAAAACAGCTTCAATTCAAATTAGTCGTCTGATAAAACATCCTTATCTTTCTGAAGTAAAAATTTAAAATTTATTTTCTGAATTTTCAGAATGATACATGAAAGAATCATAACCAATACTATACGCTTCATAAGATTTTTCTAAAGATAAATTACATCAAATACGGTACTGTATTGTGGATTTTCCATTTTATGACATGCTCTTCAAAGTTAGATGTTAATATAGATATTGAGTTATTTTATCGCCTTTTGGTGTACAGAGGTAATTAAGTATTAAGTTATATAAAGTATTTGAGAAAATTATTATTTGTATATTGTAGCGCGAGAGGAGGTGAGAAGGCAGGGCACCCGCAGTGCGCCGACCGCGCCTGCACGCCTACGCCAGACAGCAACTGTTCTTATTATAAACATCAGTGTACATTTTATGGTCCTGTTCCACTTTTTTACATACAGTATGTGGTTTCAAGTTACATGTTAATACAAAGTGTCGTTTGAAAAGTTGTCCATCGAGGCATATAAGCTGCGTGACACATGGCAGCAATCAATTAAGCCCAAACTGTTTATAGCGATGACGTCACAGTCCTAACTGACGAGAGCGGTCCGCCGACGCTGTGCCAAGTGACACTGATTACATTATCATTAGCTAAGCCTTAGCCGTGACTTCTTGTTGTAGGGTGTTGCACAACTTTGGACCCACACGAGACATCTATGTTATTTTGTGAAACGTTGGGAATAAATCGACATGGAGAAACCGCCGCAACTATTTATAGGACTAATTTAAGGCGAATGTAAATTAATAATGAGTGTGGAAAGGCTGAGATGCCTTGTGTTATGTGTAGCCTTGTCACTGACTAGACTAAGACCGACTGATTCTTTAGCCAGGATCTTTAATTAATAGCCCAACGGCCAGTGGCAGCTGGATCCAGTGTATCGAACCTTCCCCAAATTTTCTCAGGATTTTGCTTACGAACTTCAGATTATTTCACGAGAAAATTCCCTTTTAAGGTTTGCTTGCACAAGTCGGGGACAACAGCGCCCACATCCACTGCTTCTTGTCCCCGATTTGTGCAAGCAAACCTTAAAAGTGCATTTTCTCGCTTATGCATCGACAGATTGCGTTGAATAAAGTATAATTAGATTTGTGATAAGAATGTTTATCTTGTTTGTATCTTGTAAAATATTTATAAAATTAATGGTTTTGTTTACTATCCGACTTTAAAGTATTAAAACTGGCTTCATTTTGAAAATATTCAATCCAACTTAATAATAGTTTTTATTATTTGCTTCTTTGGTTATTTAAGGTACATGCAAAGTTTAGTTTCTGTTGCTAGAATAGTCCTCGAGATATTTATTTATTTGTTAAAAATACAAAATGGCGGCTAACGGCTAAACGGAAAATTCTACGACCTATGTTTATTTCAAATTATTTGTTCAAATTGATAAGTACTACCAGCCCCCGAAGTTTGTAATGACCCTTTCTGAACACCCTGTATATAGGTGTCAAGACTTTCCTGGTTCGTGTTTGTGGACAGGTTTACCTGGGGAACGTTCCTGATGTGGTAATAAACACATTCATGGCCAGGGACAAATAAGGAGTTATGATTGTTTCGACTCGTTATGCTTTGTTATTAACCATCACACTAACAAATGAACATATCCAACAGTTTTAAAATTCCCAATCGGCTAAAATTAAAATTAATTTGTATACTTTAAACCAATAAGAAAGTCTGCTTTTGATTAGTTGAAGTTTCGTGATACAACTTGCCTATTTCTCAATGGTATTCATAAATATTACTGAACTGTGAAAAAAATATTTTATTAAGATATTTGTAAAGTTTTAAAACTAAACGTCCATCAATCCTCACCTGTTTCCTAAGCCACCGAGCACCTGAACAAGTTCACACTACAACCGAACTGAGTTGGTCAACTGCTCAACTTGACTGTGACCGGAGCGGCGGAGCGTCGGCGTCGGCGTCGCGGCGTCCCCGGTGATAAGAAGAGGGGGGAGGGGGAGCCCCCGGCACCTCATCCCTCGCCCCACCACACCACGACCACACATCACGCGGATCATGACGTCACGACTGTCAACAGGTGACTCTGAGTCACAGTCTGAGATCGCGACATGTGACGTAAAAGGACGAATCCGGGATAAGGCCATTCAAATAAAAAAATCGTTCCACAGTTTGAACGAAGACTCATTGAATAATAATGTTTAATTTATGATAATATCTTCTGGTCTGTCTTTGCTATCCTACTAGTAGGGAATTAAAAATATGAAAGTTCGTTAGTTTGTTTGCATTTTGTTTAGATATTTGTGGCTCAATCACGCTCTAACCACTGAACTGATTGAGCTGAAATTTGGCAGAGAGGTACTTGATGGTCTTGAGTAACACATAGGCGTGTTCAAGTTGCGAAATTTTCTATAGGGCTTTGCCTACGGGGGTTCAAAGTTCCCATATATTCCTTATGAACTTATGGACATTAATTTGTGTCAATGTATATAATACTATTACAGTAATAGTATTACTATTATATGGCCGACAGTTCACAGGGCGAAATTGATACGTATTTTTTGTTGTTTGTCAACTTCAACTGCACAGCACCGCAGGCACCTTTGAGTTGCATATTTTTCTATGATAACACAATAATAAAACTTAAGCTATCTAAATGAAAATTATCGAATAATTACCCATAACCACTAACCATATCTTGCTGATCTTTAGCAAATGCAACATTGTCAATTTCTTGCCTTTAAACCACCGCCATTTCATTTTGAGTCAACCTTTTGAGATCGGATTTGCGGCATTGAATTCTAATAAACAATACCTACAATTTGATATCAAACTCGACCCATGCTGCTATTTAAGAATTTCTTCCAACTCCTCGTGGGCCGATCCCGTAAAGGAGGAAAAGCATGATTTTTACATCAAAAAGTAGATTAATGGTTCTACTGCTGATTAGTGGAGTTTTGTTGCTTTATCTGTAACGAGAAAATAAATATTAAGCCGGTCCGGGACTAAATTTACACCCTGATGTATAGTTCCTCTATATTTTCAGATTGCTGTGCCTGGGAAGCAGTAGCCGAGCTAGGAGCTAGACTTTGGAGTGTGTGTTAAGAGGGCTCTAAACCTTTGCCAAACGGCTGAAAAACACACCTCCGGATTACTCAAATTCTAAGGTTATTAAAGCACCTAGCGACCTCAAGTGAACGATAAAATGTTTCTCATGAAATTAACTAGGTTGACAAAGTTATTTTAAGGTTTTAAGTTATTGTTATACATATTTTATTCGGGGTTAAACTCAGTGAAAATTGACCATTTTCTACTACGTAAATGTCAAACAGTTAAGATCAAATTAGAAAGTTTTTCTGTTTTAAAACCCTTATTAGTTATTCAAGATAATTTCCCGCTAGGCAGTTGTAGATCTTGCAAATTTCGTGGCACATGGTGATGTCCGTTTTTCGATAGGTCAATCCGTTCGGCCGCTAGAGCTCAAAAACTAATTTTAAAATAAGCCTTTTTTGGGGGGTTTTAAATATTTTTTTTAGGGGGGATAGTAGTAAAAATTGTCAGTTTTTGCGATTTTCCTGGGGGTTACAAGCTATAAGCTACCTGCATGCAAAATTTCAGGTTTCTAGCTCATCTAGAAGTGGTCTAGAATTCGTATACCTCAGTCAGTCAGTCAGTCAGTCAGTCAGTGAGTTACACATGCGGCTGTATATATGTTAGATTGATCCAGAAATAAACCTTTGTAAAATAAATTGGCAGATGGCAACACTTATTGTTGTTATTGGTTTAATGGTTTGTGGTTTGATTAAATTGCGGTTAGGTTATTTGTTGTTAGGTTACATTTATTCCATTTATTGATTCATTCTCCATTCTTATTCTATAGACAATAGACATTTATTAGTATTATGGATGTGATGTAATCTAAAAATAAAAATACTACCGGTACTTAAAATTAATGTATTGTATGTATGCACATTCATCCATATTGGTAATAGGCTAAGTTAATTATGATTTATGTAGATTAAAATTTTCCAAGTTTTATTATACCGTAAGTTATTGGTCAACTTATCTCCATATCATATTTGTTAAAGACCATTGTATCCAGTAGACACAGTAGTTAATATTATGTAAACATTCCTTGAATTATGTCCCCCAGTTCTACTACTTTGTTGGCATCAAAGAGCTATATGTATTGGCTTTGGCAGGAGGTTATATTTTAACTCATTGGAAGGAGTAGGCTCACTATTTTGAGGTTACCATAGGCCTTATTTCTTCCCTCCTTAATAATCTCAGAAAGGACTCTTAGGGAAGCGAAAATAAATATCCAAAAAATGCTTTTATATTTTGTCCTAATAGATTACAATTAGTAAATGCAACTTGTAGAGTTTATGCTCACTGCTATACAGACATTTTGAGGATGGACCTTTATAAATTAGTTTATTATATTACTGATGTATTATGCAGGATTAGCCCAGATAATCTGGGGTTCGAGCCTATCTCGAATTTGGTCTGGGACTTTTTTTGTGAGTCAAAAGGGGGATTTTAATATGTTTAGGTTGCCTTCATTTTTGTGACTGAATAGTGTTCGTAATTAATTATATGCAACCTAGGCCTATATGTCAAGAAAATTTGTTAGGTAATTATTGCGACCACAGAATTTTAATTCACTGAATACACCGGTTTGCTGTGACGGGGTATTTGAAATCAGGATTGTGCAAATCAGCAGACTTGCGCAGCAAACACAAAATTCTCTATCAGAGCCACCATGAGTGGATTGGTTTTACCTGGGGAAAAAATTAAGTCAGTGGGGGCCTTTAACAAATAATGTGGTTGAGGGGCCCTTGCGGTTGTTTTTGCTGGATTAGGAAACCCCAGCTTAGCTAATAGGCATGTCTTCCACAAGTGGGAATTTTGCCAGGTTACCGGAAGGATAGGATATAGCAGGAAAGGAAAGCAGGGTAGGATGGGACAGGCAGGAAAATTTACCTTTTAGAGGGCTAATTCCCGTGCTCTTGTGATCAGGCTCTAACAGGTGGACACGCTTTGCCCTCCAACTGCCCAACTCAACTGACAGGGTATCCGTGTACAACAGCCAGGAACTACATTCTCAGGTCTCGGACCAAACCCGGTGGTTCTGTCCTCAGCCACTGGAAATGGAGGGACAAAATGTAGTACCGGTAACAAAATGCCCACCATCAAATTGTACCACCCACCCAGGGCTTTCAATATTTGTGTTTATTGTTTCATTAAAATATGAATAAATGAGTTGTACAATTGTATTTATTCTCTATAGGACTAACGATGGACACAGACCCCGTTTAGCATTTTGAATTTCTCTGCAACGGATTGATGTAGAACAACCATTTAAACATCAATATGATTGGGTTTTTAGAGCCTGAGGCATTGGTAAAAAAAGTGAGGTTTTCAATAGAATCGAGTGTGAGAAAAGTAAACTTACAGTATTTTTCTCATAAAACTTTGGTAAATTGTCATAAAATGTCTTGTTGGTGATTGTGTATTAAACGGATTTTAATTATTTTTAAGTTTAAAAACCACCCTGTTTATACATTTGTTTTCAGGCACATAACCAAAGGTGTTCTTTGTAAGGAGGTTTGATCTGACAAACAGTTTCACACATTCACAGTCAAGTTTGGCGGAAACAAGATGCCAGAAAATCCCAAACTTCTTGAATCTCTAAAAGATGTAGGTCATATAAGCAGTAAAATATTAAGGTCTACCTATTTTAATGGTCGTGTACTGATAACATTTGTTTTGTTGTATTAGTTATCACCTTCTCTTTCCTTCATTTGTTGGAGTATTTTAATAATATTGTAATATTAAGAAATAGTTATAAAGCTCAACGATACCAGGAGTTTCTTAGGACACTGCAAGTCTCACGCCCACCGAATGACGAACCTAATAGAGGTATTTCTCTCCCTTGGTCTTAGTGTGAGGATAAACGGTGTCTTGAGTTAGTAAGTTATAAGGAAAATATATTAATTCTTAGACAAACCTCACTAGTTTACAGACGAAAACATTAAAACTCATGAATACTATTTAAATAGACCAAGGGCTATTTGATTTGTATATCAGGTGAGCGTGCATAGGTCAAAGTCCACTGAGGGCCTCAAAATCATGGTTTTTTAATAATCCATGAAAATCCCCGAGTGAAAAAAGGGACAACAGGTACAATTTTAGGCATAGGCCCGAAGTAAACTTAATAGTTTAGTGTAGTAGACCAACCAGTAAATAAAACACTTCCAATAATTAATAATGTCTCACTTTTACTGGTCTCATTATAACTTCAAGGAACAAAAATACTTATGTCTCTACCCCTTTTGCCTTTGAATGTTCAGTTTTCATCTTTGGAAGAAAAGTTTTTCGGATCACCTGATTATTGGTCATTAATCAATATAGTTTCTCTAGTTGAGAGAAGAATCTGCATCCAGATGTTGCCAAGTTAGGAAGAAGTGATTGAGCAAAGGAAATGTAATCATACATTTTCTCCCTGAGAATAACAGAATAATCAACTCAAAGCTCGCTCTCCAAGGTGGTAATTTTTTACAAAACGTCCGGGCAAAGCCTGGTACTGAAGATAGTTGTGGCTAACCATTGAAGAATTAGCAGAATACTGGATCCAGCTGCCATTGGTCATTGGGATATTAATTAATGATTCTGGCTAAGGAATCAGTCTGTCTTAGTTTACAAGGCTACACAAGGCATGCATTTCACTCATTCTTCACTCATCATTCATTTTCACCTTAAAATACACCCTAGTTGCGTTGGCGTCTTACACATTGATGTAGTGATATAGATGTCACCGCATTCTCACAAAATCCAAACTACTAAAGAACTAATGACAATATTTTATATTCTATGGAAGAGTTATGATCAGTTAAAGTTTATTGAGTGAATATTTAGTGATTGTTAACTTAGGCTAAAGTAGGCCATAGCTTTTGTAGGATCAACCATATTGTATGGTGTTTATAACGATTGAAGTATGCTAAAAACGAAACAACTTACCAAAAATATGTTTTCTTAAGGCTTCTTGGTTGTCACTCTCCCATGTTCATATGAGAAACCCAGCAGAGGTGATAGAGAAGATAAACTCTGTAATAAGAGGTGGCCCAGAAAAATTACAAGTTATCTTCGATTTTGACCGTACATTAACGAAACATCATGAAAACGGAACACCTACAAAATCAACTTTCTGTGAGTATTGAATAATTATTGAATACTTTTAAGGACTACTATAGTATTTATCTCTCTGTATGTAAAGTTTACCCCTATACTTTCTTAGTTTATAAAATTTCTCTCTAGTTTTAGTTTAAAAACTTTAATCCTTACCTAACGTAACTTAAAACCTTAGCTCTTGTATGTTTAAACAATTTGATCTTTTGCTAAAGTTCGACAGACATTCTGATGTTAGAGAGTTTATAAGAAGATTACCCAGGCACTCCTCAAATGAGATCTCTCAACATTCACCTGGAGGCCAGGGCCGCCCCTGGGCAGGCCTGGTGGTGTGGGCCCTTGTTGCCGTACAGACAACAGGTTTTACCCGGGCCCCCCTGAGTACGGCACTGCTGGAGGCTAAGGCCAGAGAAGACAATCCTGTGTTGATACTTTACCACAGGAGTGTTAGTTTGAAAGTTCACTGGTTGTTTTTTACATTTCTTTTAATGTTAAACTCCATAATATATTACGGTTATTGATGTTCAAGTTTTCTTGGTGTTAATTCATTTCCAAGGCCTAAAATCATCTATTCTCAACAGTTGTGCAACATCTGACCCCCGGATTCTAAGGTCCATTTGGCATGCAGACATAGCCTGAGCACAGGCCAGTGACCAGCCTAACCAGGGGGCGAGGGGAAGTGACCCCCCCCTCTACTACTGTTCACGGACATGGCGAACAAAGAAACTATCAATTAAACGTAATGGTCATATTGACAATCAGATATATGAAAAACTGTTGAAATAAAAACAAAATAGATCACTTTGTCCAATAGATGGAAAAAAATTATTATGTATTTTTATGGGGGTAACTCTGTCACAGTATCTCTTTTCTCTAAGTCAACTCTGTATAGTTTAGTTATTGCGATTCCAGTACCGCAGTCATTTGCGCAATTAACAGCTGTTAAATATGATAGTCGGTTCAAATGACACATAAAACAGCTTTAGACACACTATGAAGACGAGGCACAAGTTAAAGTTTTGAAAGCCTGTGGGGCGGAGCCCTGAGGGTGGATGTGAATCATAAGAGGAGAGGTCTGCAAGTCTGTGCTTCCTCTTAGTTAACTTATCAAGTATAAACATCTGTTACTTAAATCACAGCTGTACAAAAACATCTCGCTAGCCTAACGGTTAGCGTCTTGGACTTGGGTTCAAGGGGTCACGGGTTCAAATCCCGGGGTGTCCACACAAATTTGAGGGGTTTGGACCGCTTTCCCTAAAAGCGTTTGTGTACTCTTGCTAACAAAAATACCATTGGCGTTGAAAAAAAAACAAAAAAAGAAACTGCCTATTAAATGAAGATATTTAACAGGTTGATTTTTGGTTGTGGGTAATTTATATCCCTAATTGACGGGTCTTTCTATTGCCAAAATATAATTTAGTCCAACAAAGTATAGTTTAGAAGTATAAAATTGTTATAGGTTGTTGTAGGTTGTTATTAATAATTTTGAAAACCAATCGTTGTTTACATTATTTAATTGAATAATAGAGCTGTGTTTGGTAAGTATTTCATATCAGCTCTTTGAATTTCAATATTTCTTAAAACAAAAAGAAAAGTTTTTGACCTTTGCACAGTTTATTATATTTTGTTGATTCATACTATATTTGTATTTATTTTTTAGTACAAGTGAGATGATTATTAGAGGAAATTAAATCATTTGTTTGAATATGAATATGATCACAAAGCCTTTAGAAGGTAGGCCCTATAGGCACACTCGATGTCTATATAACCGGTACTCAATATCTGTTTTTGTGTGTTTCTTTTGCCTTGTTTGGGATAGTATTTTCTTATATCTGTTCCAATGCATTTTTCTAGGCCCACAGTTTAAGATAAATAAATCGATTTCCTTCAATGCTGTGTCTAAATTTTAGGTCTTTTGGAAAATCTACCGAGTGTTAGTGAAGAAGTTAGAGGGAGGTTCAAAAGAAATTTGGAAAAGTATCTGCCAATAGAAATCAATCCAAAGTTGACCGTCGAGGAGAAAACACCCTACATGGAGGAATGGTGGAAGTTAGGGATTGAAAATATGAAGGGAGTTGAGTGGGATGCCGAAGTCGTTGATCAGTACCTCAGACAAAACCAGCAGCCTTTCAGGTCAGCGCAACTGTATCACATGTCTATGTTAGACTTATTACATTCTACATTGCCAATTTAAATTATATAATTTGACAATTTACTTCATTTTTAACAGGAAAATTTGCCTAAGATTAAACTCTGTCATTGGTTACTGTAACGTTGATAGCAAAACAACTAATAGATTTTTAGATTAGTTTTTTTTAATGAAATCTAAAGTCCAGTTTAGTTAGCCCAATAAAGTAAAAAAATGGATTAGGAGAACAAATTCAGAAACAAAATTGAAACGAAAAATTGAGAGCGAGATGATCAAAATAGTCATAAAAGCTGAGGATCCGAATCATTAAAAATCATAATTTAATAGCGTAAAATTAATTGAGGTAATATTTTGGTTAGAAATATAGAGAAAAAAAACAGTTGAGGCAATAATATTTCCCTTCAAACCATGACTTGACCGTTACAATGTAGCATTATTTTTCAAGAGGGAAAGCAGAATCATTTGGGTAGGCCTATATCCGTCCGGTGTATGCCATAATATCTATTGGAATTCTGTGATTTTTAGTTTGAGATCATCATATGTTTACTGTAGAAATAGATGTAAATACACGAGCATACTTCACTTCGGCAATGATAATTATTGCAGTACTTAAAAATGTATATTGCAGGTCAATTGTAGAGTCCGCTTTTCCATTTAACAGGGATCATACCAAGGAGTGTCTGGAGCAGTTACACAGCACTGAGGTGCCAGTGTTGGTGTTCTTGGCTGGTATCGGAGAGGTGGTGAGGCCACTACTGGATCTCCAAGGGTTCCTCACACCAAACGTACAAGTCGTGTCTAACGTTCTGTTCAACAGGGATCATACTAAGGAGTGCCTGGAGCAGTTACACAGCAGTGAGGTGCCAGTGTTGGTGTTCTCGGCTGGTATCGGAGAGGTGGTGAGGCCACTACTGGATCACCAAGGGTTCCTCACACCAAACTTACAAGTCGTGTCTAACTTTCTGTTCAGCAGGGATCATACCAAGGAGTGCCTGGAGCAGTTACACAGCAGTGAGGTGCCAGTGTTGGTGTTCTCAGCTGGTATCGGGGAGGTGGTGAGGCCACTACTGGGTCTCCAAGGGTTCCTCACACCAAACGTACAAGTCTTGTCTAACGTTCTGTTCAACAGGGATCATACCAAGGAATGCCTGGAGCAGTTACACAGCAGTGAGGTGCCAGTGTTGGTGTTCTCAGCTGGTATCGGGGAGGTGGTGAGGCCACTACTGGGTCTCCAAGGGTTCCTCACACCAAACGTACAAGTCTTGTCTAATGTTCTGTTCAACAGGGATCATACCAAGGAATGCCTGGAGCAGTTACACAGCAGTGAGGTGCCAGTGTTGGTGTTCTCAGCTGGTATCAGAGAGGTGGTGAGGCCCACTACTGGGTCTCCAAGGGTTCCTTACACCAAACGTACAAGTCTTGTCTAACGTTCTGTTCAACAGGGATCATACCAAGGAATGCCTGGAGCAGTTACACAGCAGTGAGGTGCCAGTGTTGGTGTTCTCAGCTGGTATCGGGGAGGTGGTGAGGGCACTACTGGGTCTCCAAGGGTTCCTCGAACACCAAACGTACAAGTCTTGTCTAATGTTCTGTTCAACAGGGATCATACCAAGGAATGCCTGGAGCAGTTACACAGCAGTGAGGTGCCAGTGTTGGTGTTCTCAGCTGGTATCGGGGAGGTGGTGAGGCCACTACTGGGTCTCCAAGGGTTCCTCATACCAAACGTACAAGTCGTGTCTAACGTTCTGTTCAACAGGGATCATACCAAGGAGTGCCTGGAGCAGTTACACAGCAGTGAGGTGCCAGTGTTGGTGTTCTCAGCTGGTATCGGGGAGGTGGTGAGGCCACTACTGGGTCTCCAAGGGTTCCTCATACCAAACGTACAAGTTGTGTCTAACGTTCTGTTCAACAGGGATCATACCAAGGGGTGTCTGGAGCAGTTACACAGCAGTGAGGTGCCAGTGTTGGTGTTCTCAGCTGGTTTTGGGGAGGTGGTGAGGCCACTACTGGATCACCAAGGGTTCCTCACACCAAACGTACAAGTCGTGTCTAACGTTCTGTTCAACAGGGATCATACCAAGGAGTGTCTGGAGCAGTTACATAGCAGTGAGGTGCCAGTGTTGATGTTCTCAGCTGGTATCGGGGAGGTGGTGAGGCGACTACTGGATCTCCAAGGGTTCCTCACACCAAACGTACAAGTCGTGTCTAACGTTCTGTTCAACAGGGATCATACCAAGGAGTGTCTGGAGCAGTTACATAGCAGTGAGGTGCCAGTGTTGATGTTCTCAGCTGGTATCGGGGAGGTGGTGAGGCCACTACTGGATCACCAAGGGTTCCTCACACCAAACGTACAAGTCGTGTCTAACGTTCTGTTCAACAGGGATCATACCAAGGAGTGCCTGGAGCAGTTACACAGCAGTGAGGTGCCAGTGTTGGTGTTCTCAGCTGGTATCGGGGAGGTGGTGAGGCCACTACTGGATCACCAAGGGTTCCTCACACCAAACGTACATGTTGTATCAAACTTTCTAAAGATTGAAGAGGGGAAAATCGCTGGATGTCAGGGGGACATCATTCACATCTTTAACAAAAATGAGCAACTCATCCAAAACACAACTTACTATGCGGTAAGCCTAGAGTTTTTCTCCATTGTTCTTGGACAAAATTTTACTAAATTTTTTGGTTTGTTTTCTGAACGTTTCTAGGCCTTATAATTTTATTATATCCTTATATTTTAATCAATCTTGAGGGCATGATACATCGTTTTTACTGGAAAATTTTTGTTCACTGTGATCCCATTTTTACTTTCTCCACTATACATGGTAGGCCTATCTGGAGTATGTTCTGAGCGCCTTACTGGCCTAACGGCTAGTGTATTGGGATAGGTGCAAGAGATCACGGGGTCGACTCCCGGAGCGCCCCCATCATTTGAGAGGTTTGGACCACAAAGTTAAATGCTAAATGCCACTGGCGTCGACAAGCAAAATTTGTTTTAGTCAACAATTTTGAATTTGAGTTACCAGTGAAAATTTTTGTTTTGGTGCTACCTCAACACAAAAAATACCCCCGTAGCAGCAAACCTGCGTACTCAGCGAATTTCCAATGCATGTATATATATATTAATACCACATAAAGCCACATACCAAGTTTCATCAATATACATTCATAAATAAACGATTTATGACATTTTAATTATTCTCTATAAGAATAACATAGCGGCTGAGTATGCAGGTTTGCTGAAGGAAGGAAAACAAAAAATGGGGTTTTATACAAATATCAATATAACTCATTTAGGTAAAGCCACATATCAAATTTCATTAATTTATTTTCATAATTAAGGGAGATAACACGTTACTTATTCTCCATAAGAATAACATGGGGCTGAGTACGCAGGTTTGCTGCTACGGGAGCCTTTGGCAAAAAATTTTTTTTTGAGCAAATATCAATGCTCCACAACCAGATGAAGCCGTATACCAAGTTTCGTCAGTATACGTTCATAAATAAGCGAGATATAAAATGTTTCTTTTCCTCCATAAGAATAACATTAGACAACGTACTGTGTTTAGCACTTTCAATATCTCGGTAACCAATTGACGTAAAGAAATGATCAAAATACCAAATTGTGTGTTTTTTTAAGCTAAATCCAATGGTAAAAACTAAAATTTGACTATTTCAAAAATTATATGTAAAAAATTCAAAAAACCCATTTTTGGGCTACAAAACCCCCCAAAAATACCCCTTTGGATAAAGTGATCTGGCTGGTTTTCGAACTTAAAGTCATAAATGTTGCTTTACACGTTTATACCAAATTTCATCAAAATCGGATAATTTTTATGAGAGTTATCGTGCTCACGGACACACATATATATATATATATATATATATATATACAGTTTCGAACGACTGGTGTTTTTGGGGTCTGGGGACCTCAAAACGAAAAGTTATCATGGTCCCGGGCCTAGGTCTTACCATGCCGACTACGGTAATAGCTTCTTCCCTATAGGGGAAATTCGCTAAAAGCTATTTTTGAGGTTATATCTGTCTGTATTGATATGAGACCTAGAGACTTCTCCAATAGGACGACTTTAATTACATTTGGAATGTATGCACTAATCCTCGGTACCTCCAGGCTTTTTACAAATTTGTTTAAAGTGGAATTATCCACCATAAACCATTAAAAGGCTTTACAAAATCTGAATTTATGATAGCCTAAATACCTTAAACTATTTTATTTACAATTTGATGGTTTATAATGCTTTAGGTCTTCTTTCTTTTTTGGAAAAATTAGGTTCATAAATTATAGGGCTTAAAAGGTCCCGAATTTAAAGTTTTTTGGATTTATCATAAAACACCCTTAAGTGCATTGACTACCTAAAACTGCCTACAACCTTTTAATATATTAAAAAGTAAGCTCACAGTAACAGGCTTCTTATAAGTGTAAATTGAACGAGTACAGATTAATCTAAGAAATAATAAGCGAGTGTTATTGTTGTTGGCAGGAGTTGTCTGGCCGCAGCAACGTTCTCCTCCTGGGAGACTCTCTCGGAGATGCCCACATGGCCGACGGAGTGCCCCATGACACTGTGCTCAAGATCGGCTTCCTCAATACCCATGTAATGATTAATACTTGTACTTGTTACTAGATGGCATAACTTTGAGTCACTGAATATTAATGAAAAGTTTGGTCGTGGTTAGGTTCCAGCGGGCCACTGAGGCTGCTATAGGGTGCTTGGGCCAATAAAAAGGTTAAAACGGCCTGGTTATAGTGCCAAAAGATCCTGTTACATGATGGGGTAATTACCACCTTATAATGATTCAATATCCATGTTTTACTTACAGCTATTACATTACTGTTCACTGATGGTGAGAACATTGGTAATTTATAAAACACTGAGGGATGTAACGTCCCGTAATGCTTATATTTGTGAGGTTTGGGTTCAAATCGTGGGAAGTTGAGTTTATATGGTTTTTCATCTCACCTAGGAAAATTCAGGAATAGTTCTCAAAAAATAAAGTACCCAAAATATATAAAAAATAATTAGTGATCCGTGAAAGTGAAACCAGCAGAATATGAATGAACGAATTGTGCAGTAAACATTATTCACTAAACATCACGTTCAACACAAGGTTAAACTTGTTAGTGAATTGTTATTATTCTGTAAAATTAACACTAAACACTTTTGGGTAAGACTAATAAAATAACTTTCAGAGTCAAAAAAGGATGAGTAATAAATTAATACATTGGAATTAGGGGTGTGCGAGTAGTGATTTGTTGAATCGAGTCGAGTAGTACAAATTATTTTTGAGTTTCGAGTATTTTCAAGCGAGGATGTGCCATCAGTTGGTAGTGTCAAATAGTGTATTGGAGTTTACACATCACTCCATATTTCTTAATCTAAACATGGTTTCCAACTAATACATGAGTAGCAATACAAAGTTTTGGCCAGTACAATCAAACTGGATTTCGTATTGACAAACAAAACACAGTTTGACATTTGTTTCCGGCCGATAAAACACAGTCTGGTTGTCATTTGGCCAATATCACCTGGTCCAGACATCTTTTATAATCAATATTAGATGATTAAATTGTTAGTTACGGCCGATATTAACTGTCCCGGTTGCCACTTTGCCGATATTATGTATGCCGTTGTCATTTTCGGCCTTTATTACGTGGTCCGATTGTTATTTTCGGCCTATATTATGTTTTCCGTTGACATTTACAGCCGAAATTACGCGGCCCGATCGTCATTTTCAGCCGATTTTACGTTATGCGATCCCCTATTTTGGCCGTTACTTCGCGATTTGACCGGTTGCAATCGTTAGCGATCGTCTGGAAATTGGCGGGAAATACTCACTCGAACTTTCGAGTATTTTTCAAAACTTTGAGTTGAGTTTCAGTATTAAAATACTTGGCCGAAAAAGTTTCGAGTATTCACACACCCCTAATTGGAATGTGTTATTCTTGTTTCCCCGCGTCTTAGCAAAAATTATATATTTTTGTCAATGATGTTTTTATTTGTAAGCAAATTGTGACAATGAAGCTTTTAGTTTTGTAAGCAATGCCCAGCTGTATGCAGTATGAAATCATACCGGTTGTTCTCGTTCTTGTGTACGTACGTAGTGTTTGATTTTAAACTGCTCTATTTGAAATATTGGAGTAATCAGGCCAACTATTGTCAGTCTGATTTAATTTGTGGTTGAGAGTATCTTTATTGCCCCGTTTTTCCTATTTATTTATATTTTTTTTTATCTGCTAACATCATAGATTTAAATAAAGTTAATGCATGTGTGTTATTGCCGTTATAGATTTGGTATCGTGCTTTTTATGTTTACCTAGTCTTTTTGCTATTTTATGGTTGTTACAACAAAATTAAGAGAGTGCAAGGAGACAGTATATTTATAAACTGTGCCTTTATATTACTTGTCGATTAGCACATCTTTATTAAAAACCCCAGGTAGCTCATAACACGACAACCCAGATCAGCTGGCTGACATGGATAATGTGGAGCAGAATAAGGGAATTGGGACGGAAAGTGCCTGAGGTGGGGACTCAGATGTTGACTTTCAACCGCACTCTATTATCAGACTGGTATAAAACGTGGTCTGTAGTGATGTTCTTTGACCACTGATTCAGTTTAATTTAATATCGTAATGATCGTGTTGTTTGGTTTGTGCAAACCATGGATGACAAATATCGTACATGTTGTGTTAAGATTTCATTCTTTAAACATTTGAAAATGTCAAACAATGTCTTGGCTGTACCAATTTTCCCATGTGGTGGTGTATTAAATACAAGTTTTTATCTTAACTTGTATTTTATACTAATGTCAGAGAAGGCATAATGTTCATCATAAGGCGGGTTACACACTGGTGTCTCGGATCTTGGCTGAGGCTTGTCTCACTTAAACCAACCTGTGTTATCGAACGGCACCTGTGTTACATATTGCTTGAGACACTATTGTGACGCTACACATCTGCTTCAGACACGTGTCTCGCAAGATCGCTTGGTAGGTGTTTGGTAAGACATGTCTCACGGGAAGCAGGTCCTCGCGCATGCGATTGGAGAGGAGTTTTGCTGCGTCCAGCGTTTATGTAATGCGCAAATAATATGTTTATGAATTGTGAAAATATCAATAAACCACAACCAGATTAAGCCTTAACCAAGTTTCTAAATAAGAAATATATAAAGTTTTTACTTTTTTTCATAAGAATAACATTGGACAACTTACTGTGTTTAGCACTTTCAATTTCTCTGTAAACAATTGATGTAGAACAATGACCAAAACAGCAAATTGTTTGTTTTTTAAGCTGAATCTAACGGTGAGTAATACAATTTGATTTTGTAAAAGATTATATGTAATCAATTATAATCACAGCACAGCATCTCAGGCAAACCTACTCAAACATGCTACAAGAGACATGAGACACGCCTGGAACATACACGTAGCATTCAGTTTCATTAGACAAGACATGTCTAATTTCATTAGTCTTAAGACACGATGTCTGAGATACCAGTGTGTAACCCGCCTTAGTTTGATAATTAGTTTAGAATAAATTAAAAAAGTGAACCGGTTGAAAGGCAGCCTGATGATTTGATAAGCTTTAGCAAGTTGATCTGTACGCAAGTAGAACACTTTCGTAAAAATCACAAAACGATCAGAAAAAGGATTACAAACGTGGTCTGTATAAGCCAGTCCAAACGGTGAGTTTATTATTGCAGGTTTTTATAACAATTGTTATCTATTGCTTGTTAATTTGTTTACAGATAGCAGATTCTTTGGAACAATATAAAGATATGTTTGACATTGTGTTGACGGACGATCAAACGATGAACGTGCTGCTTGAAATCCTCAAGCGAACTCTGTGATACTCGGTCGTGTATTATCATTGTAACACTTTTATTTTTTTATATAATGAACATAAAATATTGGTATAAACTGCATACTTTATAATGTAAATTTTACAATTTTTTATAATTTACCTTTCATTAAATTATATCTGTTACCCTGATTCTGTTTATGCATTTTTTGCCTTCCTGGTACCTTTGATTTCAACAGTTTTTAAATTAAGAAAATGTCAGAAATTCCCTTAGGACTTCCCCCTATTGGCCTGTAAAGTATAAATGGTTATCTATGGCTTACTGTAATTTGTTTAATCAGGTGATTTGAGGAACAAGGTTTGTCCCAAAAGTTCATCAGTTTTCCCACAGAACGTAGCACACATTTTCTGTTAATAACTTAATTTTAAAGTTAAATTGTTATATACCTAGTAGAAAATATTTCTTAAGAAATTCAAATAAAATGTTATTTACATTGGAGCAAAAAAATGTGGGCCATCGGGAAAAGTATTTTTTAAAATTTTTATAGGTCCTAGAATTCTTAAATGAAAGTGAAAAACAGCTGAAGAGGGCTGCGCTCTATATTCTTTGAAATTTTTCTAAAATATTATTCACACTTATGAATTATGGATCAATAATTTGTTTTCATACTAGGTAAATCTTAATTCACTGTGATTTAGTTAGACAATATCAGCTATTGTAGTGTGTACAGTGGGCGCTCTGTTAACCGGCATGTTGGGACCACAGCCATGACGGATGGTTGAACATTCATACAGTAGTTTTTATAATATATAGAGATAAAATACCATAAAAGTAAGTAAAACCTGCATAAAATAGGAAAGCAATGCAAATTTGTAACCCATGTTAAAAATGCCATAAGAAATTGTAATTCTTATTTTAAAAATATTTCCTGACTAAATATTTAAAATACGTGAAAAACCTACAAATATATGAAGAATTAGCTTTCATTTAGTACAAACTGCATGGAAATCGACCCAGTAAAAGTCTCAAGACTAATGAATGAATTTTTGAAATTAAATGTAAGGATGCCGCAAAGTATTTTGAAGTATTTTGATCAGCGATCATATGAGACCAATAGGTGGAGCACATCTCTGATACGAATTTATTACTGGAGCTGAAGCCAGTTTTTTAGCGACAGGACCCACAAGATGGAAGCGGTGACCAACTTTACTAGGGCCGTCGCTTGGTTTGTTTGCGTCCAGGGCGACCCCCAACAACTCATTTCCCCTCCCACCCAACATTAATCCCATATAATATAAGGATTGGGTTTCGAACCGACGCGACAGCGCGAGCATCACGACAGTGAGCGCCGCGACAATACAAAATACATACAGTACAAACAGATGTGGTCAAACACAAAACGACCAACGCACCTTGGAGCGGTGGCGAGACGAGTTCCAAACCGCATCGCGTCTAGACGTTCGTTTGTAAAGTTGCGAATCTTGGGAAAAGTCACGTAACTCATCAATGCGGAATCAGTGTGATAAATACTGGCAGTGGCAGGTGGATGCCAGAGGTTATTGGTGGGGTAAATGGTATATGGGGTAGGAGATGTGAAGTCAGTGTCTCTACCAAGAGTCAGCATCCCAAGGTCGGGTAAAATAAAAACAGAACAGCGCAACACGCGGTAACGAGTATGTGCGTGGATGGGGGTGCCTTTTTAATGTAGAGATTATGCAAGGAAATATCTGGTGCCTACTAGTAGAGTTAATTATTAGGCTATTATTATTATTAACAGTGTACAAGTAAATCCAGCTGCTCAATTTTGAGCAAGTAATTATTTTGTGATAGCTAATAATAAATAGCAAATATAAAGTTGTTAGTGATCTGTTAAAAAAATACATGCAACTTATTATTCAAAAGTATCTTATACACCTAACTTATAAATAACGTTATTAAATAACATAATTTTTCAAAATTGTGTTATTTTAATTTTGCCTGGCACGGCGCCCCTCTGGCCGCGGCAACCGGGGCGGTCGCCGCGCCCACGCGACGGCCCTGTGACCAACCAAAAAGTCATTTGGCCACAAACCATTTATCTTGGCGAATACTGTATTCCAATTCAGCTGTTCCCTATCTTTCCCATGTTAAACAGGAATGTCACATGATGAATCATCTCCGACCGCCGCCATCTTGTTGTGGGTTTTGTCACTCAAAAACAGGCTTTGAGCCATGCAAAAAATTACGTCACGCTATATTCAGCCCTTTTTTACCGTCTCCCCCCTATGTCACGCTCTGCCACGCTGCTTATTACTCCTCCCCTCCCCACTGTCACGGCACACTTATTAATCATTAGGTATTGGATTGTACGTGGCGTACGTTATTTCGTCAATTATTGATTCTTGATTCAATGTAACTGACGATTTCGCAGTTTTTTTATCGTGATGCGTCACACAGCCCTTAACCCTCCCCTCCCCCGTGTCACGATGTGCCGCACCCCCTCCATCCCGGGGAGGTGTGACGTAAATATGCACGGCTCCTTTGGGCCATGTGTGCTCTATTGTATATTGGTCTTATATATGGTCGCTGATTTTGATACACATAAATCCCGTCAGCTGCTTTAGCTTAGACCCGGGATACGAGACCCGAGACGTCACGGTTTGTTTGGCCCGTCCTCTCTTTCTTCTCCGCCACAGACAGACGGATGAAATCTCCATGAGTTATACACATAGAACCGCACTGACGGGATTCAAACCTTATTCGATCCAAGTGCTACCCTAGAGCCTGGAGGATAGCACCTTAGCTGTTTAGCCACTAGACGACTAGCAGCTGTGTCGGACTATCGCACCGGGTGGTGGTTGGTTCACTCTGGGATGCGTTGCCGTGAAAATTTTCATGCAATCAATGTTAAAGCATAATCTATATCTATATGTCAAAAATCTCAAGAAATCACGGAGCAAGATGTCATTTAGGAAGCCGAAACCCCAAAGTTGCACATGATATGTGCAGTTTAATAAATTAGACTTGCTCATACTGAAATTGAAACAACAATGATATATCAGGGAACCATATTTGTTGAAACAATATTAAATGTTGCAAGAGTTTAAGTTAAACCCTAAACAGCGAGGTTTGTGATGATATATTATTGGTTTATTTGTAATGCACAACGCGATTGGATGAGTTGCTTGACCATCGATATTTATGGCGAAGTTTCACAGTGTTGTCGCCTCTTTACAAATATATACGGTCTGGACCCAACAAGGTTAATATATCTAGAGGTCTCGTCTCGTGTAAAAAAGTGTATCATTCATGGTCAACCGCCGTTTGCCCCTCAAACTCTACTTATCTGTTAACTCTTGCTCCCATGGCAACCTAAATGGCAACCAATCAAATCCTCTCTTCACGAGTTATTTGACAGCCATTTCACAAACATTTGACTTGTGAAGAGAGGATTTGATTGGTTACCTGAAGAAAATGCTGATCGACCCTATAAGCACGGCGCGCACTTCCAAATTTTAAATCAGGCCGGGCCAGGCCCGGGTGGCCCGTGCAATTTGTCCGATACTTCTATATTAACCTCATCGTTGCCTTAGATCCTAGACGAGATTTGTGTACATAAAGTTAACCACGTCAAATACAGACCGCAGTCAATGGCCATAACTGTACAAACAATTTTGTTTATATATATATACAGGAAACTATAAACTTTTAAGGGACAGATTCAAAAGGTAATATATAGGTCCTTGGCACTCAATGGGGTAAAGTAAAGCTGATTTCATCCCATAACATGAAGTGAATACTAGATTTATGGCGTAAAATTGTAGAATAAAACCCTACGAAATGTACTTATGCTACAGATTATTTTGATACACATTGTGTAGTCTGCAAACTATGATTTAAATTTACATCATGCCTGCAAATGATATTTTTTATGACCTTAGATTTAGTACAATTTAAAATATGATTTTATGTATTCATTTCATCCTGAAGTATTATATATTAAATAGGTAAATTGTTGCAGTTTAATAATACACAAAATCATATGTTTTTTCATCCAAATGGGCCTTTTAGTGATTGTGTAAAATACCTATATCAACTTAGAGAAAAATAAGATTAATTTAATTTATAATGGAATAAAACCGTTAAAATCAATGTAACAGAAATTTTTTTCAACCTGTTGTTTAACTAAAGTGGAAATCAATCATGGTTAGCCGTTTTCATTTATATGTGTATATAAACTCTTAACTTTCGTTGTAACGATAGCAGAGCTGAAGCTGTACATTTTACTGCTATGGTTGGTTGGTCATACTTGGGATGACGGTCGGAAATCTCCTGCCTTTGTTTCTATCCCTGTGAAAAATGCCTTCCGCGTCAACAGCAAAACTTGAGAAACAGGCCTCTTCGGAGGCAGGAGATCCCATCAAACAAGGAATTACGATGGTAGAACATAAAATAAGGAATCTGCTGAAGAAGAAGGTAAGCCTTTTACTTCGCATTTCTCATTATTTTCAGAAATACAAGTCGTCGGAGCTATCCCTTCCACCATGTGCTGCTCCCTTGGTCGGCGAATTGTCATTTCGAATTTGTTGATAAAAGAGGCATTCTATTAGAAAAAAATAGTTTAACTTATTTAAAACGTCTTATTACAAAAATTAAATACTTTGACATGAAATAAATAATTATGCTAGTATGAATTATTTTCAGGTTATCTAGGTCCACTTCCTTGCCTAGGTAACCAGGAGTCTTGTCTTCGCCTCAACTTGGCTTTGAATGTTAAAACAGTTTTTAGGCCTTGCCTGCACTGCAGCTCAATGGTCAATATTATTTCACTTTGTATAGTTGTATGGTTTGGGTTTAGGTTGCTTGGCCCATACTGTAAGTAGAAGAATCGATAGTAGGGGCTCTTCCGGGCCTTTGGCAGTATAGTTCATGGGCACCGTAAAGCTTTGTCACAATTCATAAATGCTAATTATTTACCTACTTATTAATAAGTGCTGATTTAATAGTCTAGCTAATCTTAATTTGGCTAGGCCTAGGTCTAGGTGTAGCCTAGGTAACTTTTAGTTTTAAGTTGACGTGCCAATGTACTTATTATAATATTTCTGGCAATTAAAGAGTTCTGAGCTACCGTAGTCTTATTAGGTAGGCATACATTCTCATATGTTAGCATTCCCATAGGCTTAGTTTGTTTTGCAGTTATGCCTAATGAAACAAATTAACTGTTGTCCAGGCAGAACTAGGTCTAGCACATGCCAAAATCCTAGCCCAGGCAGAACTTAGCTAGGCCTAGCCTCTTGAAATAAAATCATAATAAAAAATTACTAAAAAATATATAATTATTTTATTTTTACTTTTATTTTTTTATCAACGACAATGTCAATCCATTCATAAATTTAATAGATGGATGACAATAAGGCAATGCCAATATGTACATAAATTTAATAGTTGGATGACAAGACAAATCTTTAGAAATTCTTATGATCAACCATGAATTGTGAATAATAGGCCTATAAGATATAAAATATTCAACTTAAGTTAAGTTAGCACATGCCTACTATTTTTCTGTATGGAAATTATACAAAGTAGGCCTAGGCCTATTTGTTAGTTTAACCCTAGGAGTGGCGATCCGCCGGTTTCCGGCGGATTTTTGTGTCGCCTATTGTGGCGATCGCCGGTTTCCGGCGGATTTTGACCGAAAATTTTGCAACGTAAATAAACCTCTATTAATCAACTCAAAAGTGAATAATATATATATCATTCGAAAGATAATATTCTGAACTTTCATTTTATTACATAAACAAACCCTGTAGCAGGTATATAACAATGTCACCGCGATTAGAAATCAAATGAATTTTAGGCGCGACACGATACTTGCAGCCGACACTTGGGAAATGTCAAAACATGACTTTTTTGAAATTACCCACCTCGGGTAATTTTCGTCACACGATGTTGCGGAAAGTACCAATGCACAGCCAAGGAGTTATATTTCATTTTGGTATGGAGTTTTAGATCGATATATTGATTTGACAGATCATATGATTTTATAAACACAGATGATTTTTGTTCTTCTGTAAAATGGCGATCCGCCGGAAACCGGCGGATTGCAAAATCGAATATATATCCAGTGTAATGTTATATTTGCATGACATATAATATCTTATTTGAAAGAAGAAAGAATGGCGAATAATTTGGAGTTGCGCGATGGCAGCACTGACTCCACCGTCAGCTGCTATGAGTTAATAATTATTACAAGGCTATTTCTAATAAAAATATTTTCCGAAGTGACTGCGTACACGTCCAATATAAGGGCAAATTCACTTCGCTACCGCTTAGGTTATGTTGGGTTAGGTTACGTTACGTTATGTTTCGTTAGGTTAGGATAAGTTAGATTAGGTTAGGAGGTTTTCTGGCTCTCAATTTGTTTTAAAAATCACAGGAAAAGTAACGTACGGTGCATAATTTGGAACGGACGTGAACAGTAGCGGCTCACGTCGGACGTGTACGTAGCCACTGCCAATATTTTCCATTCGAGAAATCGTGTTTGATATTTTCGTGTTTTATAACTATTATCAGTGAGTTATTACTAAATAATTTATTATTACGGAGTTTTTAGTGTAAGTGAAGTGTTTGTGTGTATATAACAGTAATCTTTATGCATTATATTATGCATAAATATTACTGAAGTTTGACAAATAGTGTTTATAAAGTGTTGTGTTTACTCCTACATAGGCCTAGTGAAATTTGCCAAATCCGCGACTGTTTAGTGCTACATAACACATATCAAAACAATAATTTACCCTAAGTGTTATACATTTTTATGTAGGTAATTGAATGTACTACAGCATGGTTATATTGGTTTGGGGGTAAAATATTTGGCCAAAAAGTTATATACTAAAAACTGTGAAATTTTTTTTTCCAAATATGCAAAAATTCCAAAACGTTATTTTATTTACATGTATTTATAAGTGACAAAATTTTTTTACCATAAACCTATGACTTTGTTGGATTCCTTACTTCATTAGCTCTACAAATATATATATCATTATTAGTATACATATATATTACATTACTTATTTACATCACAAACTAACACTGTACAGTTTACGCATTTTTCGGGTTTCCGTTTATTATTACATTATGCCCCAAAAGACTTATAAAAAAAAATCTTTCCCCAACATGTTATATATTTATATGTAGGGAATTAGATTGTCTACAAAATGTATATAATGAATTTTCCATAAAAAATCTGTGGAAAAAATTTTACCCTGGCTGCGTTTGAAATTTCAAAAAAAAAAAAATCAAAATTTTCTTATTCTTTTCACTTACCGGAAGAAAAAGTCTAGATCTTTATTATTTTACTATTTCTAGAATCTCCTGTTCTTTCTGAACAAAATGAATATAAAGTTAACTTGTTTACTCTAACGGTTGAATTTATATGGATTTTTAAAAAAAGGTCTGCAAAATCGCCAAATTTAGCTAGCCACACTACGCGTTAAACATGGCGCCACTCCTAGGGTTAAAAATGGTCAGGCCTAACTTACCTTTTTTAATAACAGTCAATGTGACCCTCCTGAACAAGAACATCACCTCCATTACTGAGCTTGGAGTTATATAAAAGAGCTACAGTTTTAACCCTTTCGCCTATCATTTTAGGCTCACCTGTGTTCTGTGAACCCCTAAGGCCACAGGTGTATGCATGTATATTCATGTAATAGGGCATAAACTTGTACAAAGCCCACTGTTTTTTATAAATAACCTATATAAATGACCTAGTCACATCCCTAAGTTGCACTAATAATAAATATAGGCCTACTTGATTATGCCTTAACACTTAAAACAAGGCAAACAAACATTTAGGTCTTCTTGTTTTCTACTAACAACTTTTGATGTTAATATTTAAGAAATTAGGTTAGTTTACTTTTTGAAATTGACTTGAAATGGTTGTGGCACCGTACTGAGAGCCATACTTTTTACAAAGCCTCAGTTTTTGCTCAGTGATGTCGTTAGATATTTCATTACTTTTGTGACTTTCATCTATTTCATGTCTTCGCTAGAGGACCCTGTGTTCTAAATAATTTTCTGATATTTTCGCTTGTATTTTTTTTGTTATCTGGGGCTTGTCTTTAACGGGCAATGCCGGGTGATACCTCATGTAGACGGTTTTTAATTTTTAAAATTTAATCTTTCTAAAGAAACTGAGCAAAAAACGGCCCTTATTTGGTTGGTAGAATCAGAAACACAATGATTTAGCGTCACTGATTGGAGCCGCACGTTCTCGTGACCTATCTTGGAGCGATGCTTAGTGGAACTATGAATATGAATATCCTGATTCTCTTTAAGTATCGTTTCGATTAAATATCGTACTGCCGTATCGTATGAGGCTTGTGTCACTAATATTACGGTATCACTAACAATGCATCGCTTTTGACATATCCTGTCGTTCACATATTACAGGGTTCCCTAACATAATGTATCTTGATTCCAAAACTAGCACTCAAAAACAGTATGAGTAAGATTTATATTTGTTATGTGCCGATGCAATTTGAAATATCAAAATAGACGATATGCATCACTTCCTAAATACTCCATCCATTTATTGTATCGCTCTTTGTCAATTGCATGATTGCAAAACGATACGATAGGTACCGGACATCGCTCACTTCCAGCCAGCACGAGCTCATTCATTATACGAGTAATTTTCTATATTCGCAGATCGTATTTCTGCCTCTAAATTTAGACTACGGTACACAACTTTGGGGTTACAATATTATGTTTACATAAATTTATATAATTCCCGATAGTTTTTTTTTCTTCGCAGAATGGAGAATTTCCTCCAGCAGTATTGATACATTTTTAATTTGTCTGCAGCCGTAATTGATGTGACTGATCTTTCTGCAGCCCTCGCTTTCTTTGTGCAACAATGTCGCACTGTCCCTTGTTGTTCTGCCATGGGGACTGTAAAGATTATAAAATGATCATAAAAACTGTTTTGAAGAGTATAACATGGTTACCACACACATTTTAATTCTGAACAAGACCGAGATAAATACCTAGGACTGGGTATTTACTACTTTGATGGTCTTTTGGAACGTTTAATACACTTACAATTTTAGAAGAAAAGTATTTAAATTCAATTACATTGTGATTTTGTTCTGCATTTGTCCAATTATAAAATTGCTTATTTTTAAATTTGTATATAATTTCTTGTATTTAACCAGTTCCTTCTTAGTTTGGCAGTGGTGTGGTTTGTAAGCTTGACAGGTCTCTTTACAAAAATGTCCATGATATTATTTATTTATTGGTAAAATAATTAATAAATGTAACCAATAAAATATCCTCAAATGTTATACCCTACATTTATAATAACAAAGGTAACTTAGTAAAGGTAGGTATAAATTACATTGGCGTTTTTACTTAAAATATCATAACTACCCAAAATACCTGGGTATTTATGAATCTTGGGTATTTACTCGGGTAAATACCCAGGGTAATTACCCCAAGTTTTAAATACCCCTGGGTATTTTACATCACTAGTTGAGACACTTGATGCCGTGCCGGCCGATGAATGACCTTTCAACCTTGACTGACTGAGGGAGAGGAGGGGTTTTGTAAATGATAAATTCTGTCACAAAAGATAAGCCCTACTCTACCCAGTTACAGTAACCTTACCTATCATAACCGCCACAGCGTGCCATAACAGGTGGTGGTCGGTATAAAGCATCATACCAAGGAGCCTCTTGCAATTTCGAGACAGAAGACTTATTGACTTATTAGATATATAAAAATACCCCCGTAGCAGCAAACCTGCGTACTCAGCGAATTTCGAATGCATATATGCATATACCTGTATATGTATCTTAATACCACATAAAGCCACATACCAAGTTTCATCAATATACATTCATAAATAAACGATTTATGACATTTTAATTATTCTCTATAAGAATAACATGGCGGCTGAGTATCATGGGATAAACGTTGATATCCAAACATCATTTTTTTAAAGATGTATTTATCAGTTTCAATTAAAAAACTTTTCAAAAGTCCAAAAATCCTGCTAGTTAAAAAAAAGATATAAGCTATATGCATGCCAAATTTCACGTTCCTAGCTCATCTAGAAGTGGGTGAGAAGTTACACAGGTTGGGGCTGTATTTTTTTAGAAGATTTGCACAACCTGCCTTCAAGTTCCACAATTGAGTACAATCCTAAATTGACCTAATGTTCTTTTAATTTAGTTTTAAATTTATTAGGCTATAATCTTCCTCTTTTTTATGTATCTGGAATTTTTTCAAACAGTTTGTTTCCTGTATGTGTTGTATTTTTCTTAAAAAATTATAAACAATGATGTTTAGAAATAAAGCTATTTTTCTGTCTAGTGTTGTACTGGAACCGCACCAAATCCCCCAATTATAATAGATATTACTATGAAAAAGATTATAATAAATGAATGTGAAGTTATGTTTAGAAATAAGCTATTTTTCTGTCTAGTGTTGTACTGGGACCGCATCAAAGTCGGATAGCGTCAAGTCCGGACACATTTTTAGTCCTGATTTGTCGCTGTCCGAATATGTCACATCTGTAAATAAATAAAATTGTCCCGATTTGACGTCTTACACACTTGACAAATCCGGACAGTTTCCAAAGTGTCCGGGTTTGACGTTTCTGTTCAGAAATAAAGTGTCCGGATTTGATGCCTTAATTTTCCAAAAAAAAAACCTAACAGAATTTCTCACGCTCAAATGTTGTCACTGACTGTATTTTCTACTACCAAACCGCCGTGTTAGGCCAACAATGACCCTCCCCAACCCCCATTAGTGTTCGTGATGCTGCCTCGCCTTCCCAAGAGGCTCTATAAAATCTGACATGGTATTTTTACTGATAAGTCTTAAATCATTCATGGAGGCTTCACTTTCTTCACCACAGACAAGACCTCTGTATGTATTAACCTCGTTGGGCCTTGCCATTCCAGTAGTCAGTAGCATTTTTATTTACATTATGTTTTAAACATCTGTCGTCACTGTTGTTCTATCGTTTTGTTATTATATCAGCAGCTGTCAAAAACACAATTTAGGCTTTGTTTTTCATTAGATTAACATTGAAACTTTGAAGGGCTGTGGGAGCTATCCCTGATGGCCGACATAGATTATAAGGGGTTTCTGCAAATCGACATGAAAGTAGCCTACATTTCTAACCGTATGTGTGAATTTCTCCTACGATGCACACACTCTGAGAAAAATTTAGGAACAGTTTTGTGCTTGCCTATTAATATAATGATGTTAACCAACTGCTAAACCGATGGAAACCACCTACAGGGTAGGAAAATATGTAATACCCCAGAATCAAACGTAGTCCTTCCCTTATTCCAAAATTCCCTTGACCCTCCATCCCAAAGGCATGTCAACCCAATGTTTTCTGGGTTATCGGAGCTCAGTAACGATGATGACTGATTGGGCAGACGGCCAGCCAATGACAACAACGGGAGAAGATCGGGCCCTCGTTGACATGTGATTAACGAGCCTGTGGAGTCTGGTTCAAAAGTGAAGGTTTCCAGGTTTGATGCTGTCCAACTTTGACGCGTCTGTACGGTAATAAAAGTGCCCGAATTTGACGCCTTATGTACCCGAAAAAACCGGACTGTTTCTAATGTGGTCGGGTTTGATGCCTTACGCACCCGACAAACTAGGACATTTTTAAGTGTCCGGATTTGACGCTGTCTGACTTTGTCGCTGTCCGACTCTGATGCTGTCCGACTTGACGTCGTATTTATGAACTTTATTATTTTGAAAATGACTTAACCTATTAGTTTTAACAAACAAAGTTGGAGCCAGTCTAATACATAGTCCATACAACGTTAGTATATTTAACTCTTTAAATTATCTTTTAACTGACTCATCAAACTTAAGCTTTAAAATAGTTCTAATTGCCATTTTTTGAACTTTATAAATATCAAAATCCTAAGGGATTGCCAAGATGGTAATAGGCCTTATATGTAGCCCAGATAAATCATCTACCTACATGAAAATGTTTAGTTCGATCGGTTCTTAGTAGTTTATACGTTAAAACGGAACATACAAGTCAGTATGTTCAGAACAGACAGACACTTCCTTTCTTTTATAAATGTATAGGATAAACCGACAAATATGGTAAAATTTGTCATTGAAATCTCAAAAATGTATCTATCCAAAGATCACTAAGCTGCATAACAATTATGTTGGCAAACATTCTAATGAAATTGAGCATGCATTCCATTTTTCCCTAACTTTCCCATCTTAAAGGGGGCACTGGGACATGAGTCAACTTCGGCTGCCGCCATCTTGTTGTGGGTTCGTCGCTCATTAACTGTCTCCATCAGTTGATTTTTATGTGATTGCTTAGGTAGGCCTGGTAACAAATACTTTTCAGACAAAGTTAAAAATAGGCCTTTAAAATTAGGTTAAACTAGGTTTGTTTTTTATAAAATAGCTTCAAAGCTCATATTGGTTGCTGTGGGTTGCTTATATTGGTTGCTGTGGGTTGCTTATATGATTTGGGTCTATTGCAACGGTTCTCAACGTGACTGCCGTGGCACGTTTTTTATCAACATGACGCAGTTTGCTACTAGACCTACGCAACGCAGATTTCATGAGTAAACTAGTGTACATATTGTATGGATGCTGATGATGGCCTAGCGCCGAAACACGTTCATCACAAACAAACTTGAATTGACGACGTAAGTAAAATAACAATTAGCACACTTATGTACCCGGTACCATGCTGTGTAAACCTTTGTTGCTGTGTCACAACATTTTGTGAAAGACCCTGGGACATCATTGAAGTCTGTAAAACAAAGGGGAGTTGTACATTAATAGAAGTTGCTCGTGAATATACAATATTCATCAATATGCTCGGTGGTAATGTACTGTTTTTATAATCATTCGACTTCTGATTGAGGTGAAAATACACCCGGTCTAGTTGTAATAGATTGAATGAGATATGCTATACATTTATCTTGTACAGGGAAAACTGGATGACTACAGGGAGAAACTGAAAAATGGAATTGCACTGGAACCCGAGCAGAAGCTGGCTATACAGAAGTATGACGAGGTCTGTCAGAACCTGAGCTTTGCGCAAGATCTGAGCAAACAGCTTAACGGGATCGCTGTCGAGGCCGAGAAGGGGAAGAAGAAGAAGGAAAAGAAGGAGGCTTATGAACGGGAACAGCAAGAAGTGTTTAAGGTCAAGGAAATACTTATTATCCAGGTGAGAGAGTCTTTTTATCATTAACACTATAATTTCGATGTTATTTATTATAAAACGTGAATGTTAAGAGTTTGCGTTGTAAATTAAATGATAGGACAAAAATACTAAATTTCAAATGAAAAACTGATTTCCCCCTCTGCCTAATTTTTGTTATCATCAAATCCCATTCGAAGCACATAAATATGAACAATTTAATTAGCTACTGAACATATAGGTATTTCCTCTTTAACCCATTGAGGTAGTAATTTTATTCTATTTTCAGTAGCCTATAACGGGAATTGATTGGTGCTGCTCTCTAGTAGCAAAATATGTAACTAATGACCGCGGGCGTCTACGGTTCTATCCGCTAGGGGCGCGGACTGACTGAAAAACCTTAATATAGCCGCCAGGCCTTTGGTCGTGTTGGCTGAGTTGGCTACGTCGTGGAAACACCTTGGCCAGGTGGTGATACGATGTTCGTGGGTTCGATTCCTGCACACGACCAAAACTGACCAGTTGTGCAACTCTCAATGAGTTAACCGGTCTGTGGCAACGTTGGTGGGAGGGCCCAAGTAAAATAAACGGTGGCAGGCTTGCTTGGAAGTTGACGGGATCGGTTAATTCTTTGAGACTTGCACATGGTCAACACTGATTTTGCTAATTTTTACTTATGTCTACTGTGTGTGTGCCAATGTGACTCTTTAAACTGAAAAAAAAACAATATTTTAATTAAAATACGCCATTAATCCATTTAAAAACACCAATTTTATACTCCAATTCACAGGTTAATAAAATTACAAGTAAGGAACGATACCAGCTCGTATGTCTACGCCAATGGGTTAAATGAAGAGCTCTGTGACATGGCAAAGAAATTGGGCATCTCACTAGCCTGTCGGTCTTGGGTTTCGGTTCAAGGGTTCACGGGTTCAAATCCCAGGGTGTCCACAACAATTTTAGGGGTTTGGACCGCTTTCCCTAGAAGCGTTTGTGTGCTCTAATAACAAAAAATTCAGTTGGTGTTGGAATAAAAAAATATTCTTTTTATCTGACAAAAGAATTAGATAAGGCTTCTAATTGAGAATCTGAAGAAATTAGGCTTCTAATTTAGAGAACTTGCTTAAAAAATAAATTGATATATTACAGTAGGCTCTCAGAAATCCGGACTGTTATGGCTAACGGCCGGTCCGGATTTTTAAAAATCCGGATTTCCCGGAAGTTTGCATGAACTACCTTTTCCGCCTTTATAAAGTGAACAATTATGACAGGATGCGTTTACGTTTATCTGCTAAGTGTAAACAATAACAAACACCGATAACGGTACGGTTGGACTGAGCGAGGACTCACACCATCCGAGGTCGGGTTAGGGCGCCTGACGATGAAAACTACATGACATTTGTGTAATTCGGTCTAATCGCGTGTAAACTGAAAACGCTAAACTGTGAAATTCAATTTTTATTTGCAAGTAAAAAAAAATAATGATCATCGGTCAACCAGAGAGTTGACCAATGATTAATTAATTAATTAAGATAACCAGGAGTCCGGATAAGTCTAATCCGGATTTCTGAGAGTCGACTGTACTTCCATAATATGTTTATTTTCTGTGTGGATGTAATATTGAGAATTTAATCCTTAGCGACACATTAAAATACTATAAGATTTCTTAGGACTGGACCAGTTATCAGTGTTGACTGGTGGTTGCAGGATGTATTGGCCAGCATGGGCACGGACAGTGTGCGGGAAGACTTCCTCGCCGGCCGCAACAAGGCGTTCAAACTGACAGAGGCGGAGCTGCAGTATCTGGACGATCTGTTCGTTGAGGTCTCTCCCAAGCGCGAGCCGGAGGAGGGGCAGCCGCCGTTCCCGGTACGTCACCTCTGCGGCAGTCAGTAACAGGAAATTAAACATACGTAGTTTTAACCCAACGGCCTAGTAATTCTATTCTATTCGAGACGATGAAAGGTCCTCAGTCAGGAACTGTCGCAGCGATGACTACGCGCAGTAGAAATGTTTGGCGGGAGAATTGTTGCAGTCCCCACCCCGCAGCTGTGAGTACTACACCAGCGAGCCTCGCCGTCCCACTCTGAACATAACATTAGCAGTTCTGCCAACTTCCAGCATCCAGCATAAAATTATGGGACCCTTGGAACTATCTGTATGTCTGTTGGCATCACTGACGGGGAGGGAGCAAACTTGGTCAGAGGGCGTGGTTGATGGTACATTAATTGTGGCGGCAGGGGGCGTGAACACCATTAATTCCCCCACCAAACCTTTAGGACTTCTTGGAATCATGAGTGCGACACTAACCGATGTGTCCAATTTTGCGTTCCCTTCTATTCACGATAACCTGCAATGGGCTCCGATTCGTGCTGCACTCTAGTCGCGAAATTTGTAACTAATGACTGCGGGCAGCTACGGGTTCTTTCCCCTAGGGGCTTTGACT
The DNA here is from genome assembly GCA_963675035.1 of Allygus modestus. Lineage (NCBI taxonomy): Eukaryota > Metazoa > Arthropoda > Insecta > Hemiptera > Cicadellidae > Allygus > Allygus modestus. The sequence continues at coordinate 350,446,816 of OY776112.1, forward strand.
ACCTATTAACCTACATAACACCGCTTGACCATTAGTCGTGGTGGCCGTGTGTTCTAAATCGTAGAAACACCTTGTCCAGGTGTTCTTATGAAGTTCGCAGGTTCGATTACCGCTCACGACCAAAACTGACCAGTCATGTAACTCTCAATGAGGTAACCGATCTGTCGCAATGTCAGTCGCATGCTTGCTTGCAAGTTGACGGGATCGGTTAGTTCTTAGTGAGTTGCACATGCTCAGCACTGATGTTGCTACATTTACTGATGGTTACTGTGTGCCACTACGAATATTGAAACTGAAAGAAAATGTTGAATTATAATACACCATTAATCCATTTAAAACCCAACATTTTTCTATTCCAATTCACAGGTTTTCAAAATGACAAGTTAGAAAGGAACCAGCTCGTAAGTCTAGGCTAATGGGTTAAAGCATTATTTTTTAAATATAATTATGATCATTTAACTTAGTGTGTTTTCTTATTTTTGTCAGATGTAAATTGAAGTCTAGAAAAGGCCAGTTTGGTCCATACACTAGTACAGTAAGTAGTAGTCTGTCCACTCACATAAACACAAATTGATGTACTGCATAATTTGTTACTATTGTCAGCTCTAAAATGTATCATTGTTTGTCCAGGAACAGACACAGAACGCTGCAAAGCACCTCTTGAACATCGTTGAAGGAAAAGACAAGGAAGTTGTTGGCACTAAATATTCTGTTCTCAAGGTGTTGATTGAGAAAATTAGCAACTGTGGCTACTTTGATCAGACAGCCGTTGAAGAAAGTGTTCCACAGGTAAAGAGATATATCACCTGAGTTAATTAAAAAAATTATATATATATAAACAATCTTTATCCTAGCATTCCTTAATTAGTGAATTTCCTATGGAAAAGTTAACTATTAGCATGACCCGCACGGTAAAACTTAAGCCCGGGACCACCATAGAAGTTCATAACATGACCCCATGAACACGTTTTGGGGGGTCGTTTAAAATGATATATTAGATTTAAGCATAGTTTTTTATATATGTTTGCACTCAAGCGTTCACATTTTTTGTCCAATGTACTTAAAATTTGGCAGGGACATTCCTTTCTATAATCTGTTGGACAAGTTCAATCACAAATCAATCGGAAAACTTTAACCCCCTTTTTTGGGCATTAATCTTTCATATTTCAAGTTTTTGGGTCCCAAAAAGGTCAGAAAAGCCCAGGATGTGAAGTTAATGCATGTAAAAATATGGATATTGATGAGGGGAAAGTTTTAATCCCTCTCATTGTTCTAGCATAAAATTTACCGAGTTATTAAAGGAAATGTATATTGACTAAACACAGTACGTTGTCTTATGGGGGTTTTACATTAGAAAAGCCTGTAACTCATTTGTTGGCGTATTTTTGTCATCCCCTGCAACCCTGTGCCTAAACTTTCAATCCTGACTGTACCCTCTCCAAACCTTATAATGTGCAATATTGTATTCCCAGCATTGCAGGTAAATAGAACCAGGTGCATCATCAGAACAGCAAATAACAAAAATGTTTTCAGTTTTCCTTAAAAATTTGAATAAATGTATGTTTTAACGCTAATTTGGATTTTTTAAAGTGTTTAAGTGGAAATTCACTTCCCTCACGTCAGAGTGCTGCGTGTGAACTCGTTTATGTTTGGGGCAGTTGATTTAATCTTGTTAGTACGTATTTAAACAATAGTTAAACAAATAGTCAAAAATATATATATATCAAGTATTGAACCAGATTATGTATTGTGAATTATAATAAGTGCATTTTAAACCAATACAAATTTACTTTTCACACTGAGTTCATTAACCTCTGTTTCAACGATAGTTCAATTTATGAAGCGTTCAAACTTACGCTCAGAATTTGAATTTCACCAAATTGATTGAACAATCCTTAAGCCAGATTCAATCCAAGTAACCTCTTAATTGACAAAATGGGATTTCACCAAAACAATCTAAACAGAGTATTTTGCAGATTAAACTGGCTGGTTTTTAATAGGGGTGTGCGAGTACTCGTGAGTTTTCGGCCGAGTATTTTAATACTCAAACTCGACTCAAAGTTTTGAAAACTACTCGAAAGTTCGAGCGAATATTTCCGGACGATCGCTAACGATTGCGACCGGCCAAAAAGCGTAGTAACGGCCGCAAAAGACAATCGAATCACGTAAAATCGGCCGAAAATGACCGCGAATGACTGCGACCGGCCAAAACGCTTAGTATCAGCCACAAAAGGCGATCGCGTCACGTAAAATCGGCCGAAAATGACAACCACGAACGATTGCAACTGGCCAAAACGCATAGTTACGGCCGCAAAAGGCAATCTTATCATGTAAAATCTGCCGAAAATGACGACCACGAACGATTTCAACCAGCCAAAACGCGTAGTAACGGCCGCAAAAGGCGATTGCTTCACGTAAAATCGGCCGAAAATGATGGCCACGAACGATTGCAACTGGCCAAAACGCGTAGTTACGGCCGCAAAAGGCAATCGTATCACGGAAATTCTGCCGAAAATGACGACCGCGAACGATTTTGACTGGCCAAAACGCGTAGTAATGGCCGCAAAAGGCGATTGCATTACGTGAAATCGGCCGAAAATGACGATCGGACCTCGTAATTTTGGCCGTGGCTCTCGATTTCATCATTTAATATTGATTATAAGCGATGCCTAGACCAGGTGGAATTGGCCAAATGACTACCGGACCCTGTTTTATCGGCCGGAAACGAATGTCAAACCTTGTTTTGTTTGTCAATACATAATCCAGTTTGACTGTACTGGCCAAAACTTTGTATTGCTACTCATGTATTAGTTAGAAACCATGTTTAGATTATCAAATCTAGGGTGGTATTCAAATCCCATTGCACTATTTTAATCTACCAACTGATGGTAAATACTCGCTCGAAAATACTCGAAACTAAAAAATAATTGGCACTACTCGACTCGATTAAAAAAATCACTACTCGCACACCCCTAGTTTTTAATTTTTCTTTTTCTTGAAACCTTTGATTTGAACTAGCGTCTGTTGATGAAATACAGCTCAATTTGTCGTGAAACTTCAGGGAACTTGTGTGTTGTTGCACGTCAATAAACAAACGCTTATCAACTGTAATTTGTTAATTTTCTATAGCTTCCAGTGCATTGATGCGGGTTGATTTCTGGTAAAATTCAAGACACGTTTAAAAAAAAGCATAAATGTGGCCAAAGCGCTAAATGTGTTGAAATTCAATTTTGTCAGTTACAACTGAAGTTAAACGAGCTTTTAATGTAGTGAAATCCAGCCTTAGTATTTAGTAGCGAGTTGTGTTTTAATGTAAATATTCCTGTAGGAAGTAGAGCCGCCAGCTGCGGAGCAGCCTCCAGTCGTGGAGCAGGTGGAGCCAGAGGCGGAGGAGGTTGCTACTGAACCCGTCCCCTCCGCCACCTTCCAGCCCAGTGAGTCAAAGGCCTAGTGTAGCTGTGTTGTGAGAACAAGGGGATATTACTGCCATGTTTAATTTTGATTGCATTATTTCAATCAATATTCATTTAAGACCGTAACATTTTATTTTATTAAAATACTAGCTGCTATGCCCGTGCTTCGTAACGGGGTGAAAATTCAGAGTAGAAAAATTGTAAACAAAAGAACGACAGACTGTAGTTAAATATAATCCTTATAACAGCTGGTTATCTAAAGGAATTGAATTAAGGAAAAAACACATGTGACATAAACCAAATAAAACTCTCCTCAATATAAATAACAAGGGGACTTGGAGGTCCCGTGGGGCAGAGCCCTGAGGACTTTTCAAAACGGCAATAGTCCTATGATACTCCTGGTTACATAGGCTATATTTTTACAAAACTTGAGCGGAATTAGTGGTTTGGCGTGATGGAGCAGTAGTCAGACATACACCACCTCATTTTTAGAATACTAGTGATAACAATCATCTTGCTTATTCTTTCTTTAAAATTCATTGTTGGTGAAGGTGAGTTTATGTTTTTCAGAAACTATTGGGGATAGTTGGTTAGTAAAACAAGGTTTCACAATATTTTGGGATCTGGAATCTAAAATGTATGCAATAACATCTTTGTTAAATGCGCAAACAATGTAAATTCAGAATAGTTTATTTACAAGACCTCTTAGAAGAAAAATGGAATTTTAATTTGGTGTATAAGTCTTAACCCATTGGCTTACCTGAAATTTGCCACCTGACAAACCGTTCAGTTTCCTAAGAAAAATTACATAAATGTAGACTTTTACTAAAACTGTCACTATAGCAACAATTATTGCTCAATTTACTTAACTTTTGCACTAATCTTTAGAGAAATAAATTATCTACAAGAAGAAAATACTTTTTACAGCATTTATGTATGGTAAATATTATATATATCATATATGTATATTTTATAAAAAACATTAATTTTAAAAGGAGTTACATGTAAAAAACAAAAAAATAATGTTTCAGCCCACAACTATTATGTACTTGTAGGTTATTCATTTTTTTACATGAAAATAAAAAATGTTAGTGATACATTTATATTTGACCTAGATATATAACATATTTTCCAAAATCATATTTTTCCGAAATTTGACTAAGTTACCCCAAGTATGGGCATATGCATAAAAAATACATACAAACAGAAACTGAAAACAAACTAAAACAACAAATTAACAAAAAATTTAAAAATTAAAAAATAAAATAAAAAAATAAAAAAGTGCTATTCCGAGTATACTTGGGGTTGCACGTCCGGGCTACTTTCGGCGGCCACGAGTATACTCGGGGTTGTGAGCCAATGGGTTAAATATTTATTTGCCTTATTTTTATTTTGTAAAATCAGTCTCCTCTGCATATAATAATTACAATTTCCTAGTTTCTTTGTTTGTCCCTTGTGCATTCCTAAACCATTCATCTGAATGTGATGAAACTTTGCATGGTAATTCAGGTTAACCCAAGGAATGTAACTAGCCATTAATCAAAGTCTTAAGCCTAAGGGCTTCCGCTCTTCTTGAATTTGAAACTGTCAGCGTAAACCTTATAGCAAAATAATGTTTTTTGAGTTTTCATGGTAACAATATTATTGTCAACGGGAATCAGGGAAGTCCTCACAAACTTGTGGCTAGTAAATTATAAAACTCTTCTCTTGTCTTCAAAATAAAATAAAATTGTTAGTACTGTCGGCTAAGAAGCTATGTGGAATATTTTGCTACCTTATGTTGGGATATTGTTGCTTATTTGCTTGTTGCTGCAGTTCTACTGAAAAGAACCTGTTTCGGCAGTGAAATATTGGGAAATATTGGGAGTGAAGTATCGTGTGTATACTTTTGATTCTGTTACTAAACTGTACTGGATTAGGCCCAAATCATTTGATCAGGTTTTGTTATTAAAGTATCGTTTACTTCATTCAATAACTCATGTTTTCAGCGACTATATATCGTTTTAAAAGTATTTTTAGGATAGAAAATTAATGTTTTGTCGATTTTTGCACTATTGCGGCTACACTCAAAATTCCACTCCTGGCACTTCAGGGTATGATCACTGCTGAAAAAACTCTGGCACTCGGTGCGGTTAACAATACAATTATGAATGTAATTTTGTACAAAACGGCTCTAGACATAAGTTGGTCGGTTGTTGGTTGACTGGTGTCTGGCGGCAGGTGGAGCCCCAGTGATGGAGCCTGCAGTGGCGCCCGTGGTAGAGACGGCCGGACTGTACATCTCCCAGCGACCCATGGCGGACGTGCTGACCAACGTCATGGGCGGCGGACCCACCACCTTCAACTTCATCCAGGTGGGTGGCACTGTGCGGCGCGGATGAGAGTTGCACATTTCATCAGGTGTTATCACGCTACCGGTACTGAGTCCTACCACATCAACTCTGAAAACACTTGTCCAGGTGTTCAAAACATATAACAGATCAATTACTCCATCCAAACACCTGGCAGTCAGGGGGTTAATATTTCAATTTATTAGGGTAATATATAAAATTTACAATAGTTAAAATAGCACTATTTTGTTCTGATTAAATTTGTCTTACGATTGACACCCGGTTAAATAAATAAATAAAATTACACAGCTCGGGTTTATTTTGACTTATAATCACTAGTTCTTAGAAAGTTCTAGTCCTTCGGTCGTATTGACTGCGGCTGCTTGGTTGTTGAAACTAATGCCTTCTATTCTGTTAGGAGTCAGAGTTGGAGCCGGAAGTAGCGGTGGTGCCAGCGACTGCCTTGCCGATCCCCACACAGACATTCACCAACGCCAACTTTGCCCCACCTCCGGGGGCGGCGGCGCCCGTGTATCCGCCCCACCAGCCCCCGCAGGCCGAGGTGTTGTACGTAGCCCCCGCCCAGTACAGCCCCGTCCCCCCACCCCAGCCACAGCCCCCGCTCCAGCCCACTGCCGCCCCCGCTGCCATGCCTGTACCCGTACCCACACAGCAGTTTGACAACAGCAGCACTTTTCAGACCACAGTGAGTATTGGAAGTGGCACTTTGCTGAGAAAGGTGGTTTAAAGAGTCCATCGAGGAGTTTTGGTTCTATGATTCCGTTTTGGAGCTCGATCGATTGGCCTAATTGATTATAATATTCAGTGAAAGGTGTAACATTTGACCTGAAGTTGCTCTGATAGATTTACCTGACTAGCTCTAGCAACTAGAGATCGGGTTTTAACCCTTTGACTGCCGAGGTTGTAAATGGAGTACCTAGTTGAATTGTTTTTTTTTAATTATTATTTGAGTACTTTAAAATAGGTACTTATAAAAAACTTTCTTCTGATAGATACATGCAGTAAGGATGAGTAAAAAAGTAGCAGAAGACCTGCTTTGATGTGCAACCCTCTAAGAATTCATCCATCCATTCATCATGGATCCGGGCATCTACGTATATTTTTGCCAAACAAATTATCTGATTTGTTTAACCCTTTGGTGTTAGCACGAGTACAGCTCAACTGACAGGTAGTAGCAACCCATTGCACATCTCGCCACTATGCTTGCAACAGCTCATTTGAATGGAAAACAATCGTTACTATGAACAAAACCTACCAATATATTTATATTGTTGGATCCTCACAACAACCTCTTTACAACAATATAGAAATCAAGAATATATTTTTGACATTAAAACTGGGTGTTTTTGTCTAAAGTACTTTTTCCTGCAGAAATGTTAACTTTAAGTTTTTTACTTAAACAAATGTATCAGGTGTAAAATATTTGTCAACAGCCATTCAAAAGTTTTGGTACTGCACACTACCGATAGTGACGAGATTCGAACCCTCGTCCAAGAGCTGGGAGCGTAGCGCCTTAGACTGCTTAGCCACTGCACAGACTATCAGCTGTATGGACCGGGTGTTCTACCACATGCCAACTAGTGGCAGACCGAAGTCGGTGCTCACGACGGCCACAGAACAAAGAATGCCACTGTCATGACTATATCAGACAATGTATTGTGGGGTTTGTAATGGATCACCTAAGCCATGTCATACTTATGGTGGCATGATTTTAGTTTTTAATTTTCACCCCTTTCTGCGAGTTCTTCAAAATTTTATTCAATTTATGTTTTTTAAATTATTAGAGCGAGGGCATAGAGCTATTTAAATAGGTACATAAATATTTAAATATCTGAAAACCTCAAACATTTTATTTTAGCTCTTGTTATTTATTAATTTTTTTATATAGCATAGGGCTGATTAAATATTGTTAAATTTCAGAAATCTCAATCCGGCGCAGGAGACTGGAACGACACGACAGAACAAAACAGTGACTGGGCAATACAAGTGGAACAAAGTGAACAGAACCGCTGGAACGAAAACACACAACCGACTGATGATTGGGCTGACAACTCAAATGATGGTCAGTCAAATTTACTAAGAATTTTAGTTGATAAAGTTGAAGTAGCATACTTGCAGCTTGCCCATGGAAACCTGCTTCAGGGTTAAGTTTTAATATAGAGGTTTTTGGTTAAAACCGATATATAAGCTGGGGCACCATTCAAATCTGTTCAGTTGTGGTTCCACTATCCTATTCCAACACTGTACTGTTCACAAGGGAGTGAAGGGTTACCTTCACCACGTCCGTTCTTTTTTATGCCATTGGACAAAGTAATGCAGTTGGTTTTTTATTGCAAGATTTAGTCACAGCTGATGATTAAATACCATTATATTATTATTTTACTAGCTGATAGCCGCATGCTTCGCCCCACAAATGATTTATAAAAACTACAGTTGTGTGTGCTGCATTCTGTGGTTAGCCCGTGGAACTACTACAAATCAAGATCAGCTGTTTGTATTTTCATCAGCTCAAAAAAAATTGAATGTCCATAAGGAATTCATGGGAACTTTGTTGGGGTCCCTGGCGGGGCCCTAAGGTCAGATCAGGATGAAAACCATTTAGTTTTCCTATTTTATGCCTAAAGAATCAGTGTACAAAATTTCAGCTCTCTACCTACATGAGAAGGTGGAGAAATAGTGATGAGTGAGTGAGTCAGCCAGGGCTTTGCCTTTATAGATAAAGATTAAAGCAGCTAAGAAAGCTGTAGAAAGGTTTTTTTAGTTGTTTTTTATTTTGTATTAGTTATAAATTAAATTTTTTACTTTCTCGCTGTTAAAAGGTCATTTAAAGTTTATTGATTCATTGAAATCCGTATTCCAAAATACTAATAAAACGGAGTTTAACCCATTGGCTCACAACCCCCGAGTATACTTTGTGGTCGCCGAAAGTAGTCCGAACGTGGAACCTCGAGTATTTTTTGGATAGCACTTTATTTTTTTATTTTTTATTTATTCTTTTAATTTGTTTTCATTTTTTGTTTGTATGTATTTTTTATGCATATGCCCATACTTCGGGAAACTAGTCAAATTTCGGAAAAATATGATTTTGTAAAATATGTTATATCTAGGTCAAATATAAATGTATCACTAACATTTTTTATTTTAATGTAAACAAATAAATAACCTACAAGTACATAATAGTTGTTGGGCTGAAACATTTTTTTTTTACATGTAACTCCTTTTAAAATTATTGTTTTTTATAAACTATATATATATATATACACATATATATATATATATATATATATATATATATATAATATTTACCATACATAAATTCTGTCAAAAGTATTTTCTTCTTGTAGATAATTTATTTCTCTAAAGATTACTGCAAAAATTAAGTAATTTGAGCAATAATTGTTGCTATAGTGAAAGTTTTAGTAAAAGTCTACATTTAGGTAATTTTTCTTTGGAAACTGAATGGTTTGTCAGGTGGCAAATTTCAGGTAAGCCAATGGGTTAAAAGGTTTAAGTTATTTTAAAGCCTACTACGATTGAGTTACGTAACACATTGGGGGGGTGGGGGGTATGGTTTAGCGTTATGATGCGTTACATGGGGGAGGGGAGGATCTGAAATGGCGACAAAATGTATTACGTAATATGTGTATGGCCCCTATGTCATAAATGCTATACTGTGGTAGTGTATTTCATAGAACATTTGATTCACACGTCCTTGAATTCAGTGTTGTATTATCGCAGGTTTCCAGCCAGCTAGCCGAGGTGGTGGTCGGGGGGGGCGAGGGCGAGGCGGGGGCTCTGACCGAGGGAGGGGTGGCCCCAGGGGTGGGAGGGGCGGCTACCAGAACGGCCGCGGCGGCTACGGGAACAACCAGAACAACCGGGGCGGTGGGAACTACTACAGGAACAACAACGAAGGTGGCAACAACTACTACCAGAACGGCTACCAGTCGCGAGGTGACGGAGAGAGGGGTGAGAGAGGCGAGAGGGGCGAGAGAGGCGACAGGGGAGAGAGGAGCTACAGAGGCGGTGGGGAGAGGCGAGGGGGACCTCGTGGTGGGCAGCAGGACAGAGGCGGCAACCGAGGAGGTGAGAAACTGGTAGAAACTGCAATTGGTCTTAACTAGAGATAGTTGATTCCAAATTTGTTCAATTCTGATTCCGGTTCTGATTCTTACAAATTAATACCTAATTCTCGATTCCAATTCCATCAATTCCAACAGGTGAAATATCAAAGTAATGTTTTTAAAAATGATTTAAAGACAATAAGTTAGTCAGTAATTGATTTTCATTTAATAATTTGAAACAACCAGTTGGTTGGTGATTATTTTTGAATTTGACTCGAGTTGAAAACTGAATAAAATATCGATCATGTCCTCTTATTTTATCTAACTGTAAAATAGTGTGTTGACATGTTCAATAAATATAACAGGAAACCTCAAATGGCAACCGGAACATATTTTATCGCTGAAAACGACGGCAAGACCATGTTTTGTTTGTTTGTCAGTACATAATTCACTTTGATTTTATTGGCCCAAAATGGGTATTACTACTCATGTATTAGTTATAATCACTGATAAGGCTATTCAATTATATCTGGAGTTGTATAAAAATTCCATTATACTATTTAAAACCACCAACAACTAGGGGTCTGCGGTACCAAAAATTCCAGATCGGTACGGTAAAAGATTTTGTACCTAGGTTCTCGGTACAAATTCGGTATGGTACAATGAACCGTCATATAACACATAACACATATGTCATATGTCACATAACATGTACTAAATATTAATTTATATGTATCAAATAAAAAATTATTGGGTGATATTAAATATTAGTTGATTGCTAAAACGTTGATTAATAAAAAAACAAATGTTTTACACAAACTACTGTTGTAACAAATAAAAAAAGGTTGGCCTACATTGGTTCATCATTTTATGTCGTATTTCATAATTATTTTAGAAACTGTATTTCTTTCTCTCTGGTATTCACTTTCTAGGTATACTCTTTGTGTGACTATGGCGTTTGGACGTAAATCACCACATCCACTTGAAGTGACAGCGTGTCATCTTTGTTGATAACATGTTTTGAACAAGTTTTGTGATAGCCTTTATAGTTTAACTATTTAAAACAAACAATGATTGATTGTGATGGATTCTTGATGAACCGCCATCGGTTGCTTGATGAATGTTGGTTGCTGTTGCTGAGTATGTGTCATCCAATTGCAATACAAATTCTTATTCTGTTGTGTTACTTAGTTACAAGATTTAAAAGTTGTTGGAGGCTATAATTTACAATTCATACAACCTGTATTTAATTATAATCTAAAGCTTACCTAAATACATTTTGTTTGTCTGTCAGTATGTTTTTCTTTTAAAATCTTTTTTCTGTTTGGTTTCCGAATACACTTAGGTTATGATAAATTGCGGCTATTTTATTACCACGTACCGTACCGATTTTGTACCGAGAACCGAGGTACAAAAATATTTACGGTACCGAACCGTACCGACCATAAATTTCTGGTACACATAAACAATTTAAACTACTTAAAATTTTATAATTTAAACATTTCACACAACACATAATTGTTGTTTAGGCATTTTTTTTAGGATCTTTTGTTTTTAGAGTTAGTTTGTTTGATGCTGAGTTAGATCTTAAGCATGAATTTTGACGCTATTTATTGTATGCTTTGTTCAAAAATGAATAAAGGTGTTTTGAATTTGAATACTTTGGTTGATAATCAGGCTGATACGTTTTTGCTTTCCATACAAATTCCTCATCTATGTTGTTGAGGAATCTATCCAGTCCGATTTTCTATTTAAAATTTAATGTTTATCCTATTTATTACTCATTGGTTTCAGTTTAGCATGTTACAAATCTTTTCATAAACTTAAATAAATTATTGCTCTATTTGAATTTTGAAAAAGCAAATTTTTTTGTAACAACTATTCTTGTAGGCCTACTACAGATATTTGTTTTGCTTCAAAAGATTTAGTTTTGTTGTTTGAAGGGCTTCTATTTATTACGTTACGTTAATTGTATCAACTGTTGTTTTCCAGCTCCCAGGGGCAGTGGGGGCAGAGGCAACCCCCGAGGCGGCAGTCGCGGCAACCGCCAATAACACACCGACCCCGACCAAACTTTCTGTGATGTTACGTGGAATGAACTCTGCGAGTATTAAAGCAGAAGCTAAACGACTCGTTTTACTTTTGCTAGGCAGGCTTTTTTCACAGGGATAAGAAGACAATGAGACTTTGAAACTTTTGTAAAGTGTTAAAAAAAATAAAAATACCAAAAAAATAGAAAAAAATGTGCAACCGCAAAGAGACAAATGAGTGTGGAAGTGACCCGGAAGTAAGCTGCCTCAGTTAGCTTGGTTCTTTGTTTCCACCGCGGCGGTAACCGTTCCCTAACTTTTACTGTATCTCGCGAACCGACTCGAATATTCCCTCTACTGCGACACGCATTTAGGATTGAAAGGAACTCGTAGTCTTGTGAACAGTCGAGTCGGTTTCTCAAGTTACAATGTACATATATCATACGGTCGGACTGACCCTTACAGCCTGGCGGTCGTGACTTGGAGTTTGTTATTTTTATATGCCTAGAGACGTATCGTCATAGTCTGTTTCTAGGTTAACATGTGCGACAATATCTCCCTCATTATTTTGTGTACTGGTTTATTGTTATTACGATGATTAAATCAATATTTTTATATCACGTAGTTTCTGATAGCTTTTTGAACAAGTAATGTTCTATTTCTTTGAATAAATGTTACTCACCTTTTTTGTACTTTTTTGATAGCATGTTTGGCGTTTACGTATAGTTAAAATTATTTTGAGTAAGTTTCTTTTATGAAAGATTGACTGCTTACTTAGTTTGTATTTACAGATGGATTTATTATTATAGCTTAACTGTATTAATCGGGTGGTGAGTCTGGTGTGAATGAATGGCTTTTCCTAAAGTGATAAGACTTATATAAATTTCTCTTTGTTAGAAAATAGCAATATAATTGTTGACAACAGCAAAAATTACCAGTTTCGGTTTAATTGTAGATTTTTTTGCTTTAACATTGAGATCTCTTGACTTTGTACATTTTTCCACAGCCATAAATTTAAACACTTTTCTTGAGTATTAATACTTAAAATTTTGTTTGTAAAAAACAGCACATTTCTGTTTGATGTACAATACTGTATTTTCTGTTTGATATTTGTCGGAGCTGTACATGAGGCACTTCTCTCATATGTTTATATCAGTGACATGCTGATGATTCCTAACTATAAATAAAGATAGTTTAAATAAACACTTGTTAAGTTTTTATTCTCCATCTAACCCCATCCTAGATTACTTTATCCTCTTCAACAGATGTTAAATTCACTCCTTAATACTTCCAGTCTTTAGATTACCACGGGAATTTCGGGGCAGAGGATTTTGAAATGGCAGAATATTCACGTACGATTTTAGCATATATACTACCTATCTTCCTATAAAATTTCAGTTATGTTTGTACATCAGCGTGTGGTTAGAATTTTGAGTGGGGCAGAACCCCATATGGTAACAGGATGGTAATAGGCCTTTGTTTAAGTGTGGTTAATTTGGACAAGTAAATACTTAGGTCGATGAAATTACTATCAAGCCCCAGAGAAATTTCTAAACAAGAGTAGGCATGTTTGCTCTGAAGTATTTCCTACTTTCCTTACAAATTTAAGCTCAGATCGGTACAGGTGTGATAGTAAGTACAGGAACTTTGATGGTCAGGAGGGCAAAGCTCCACTTTGCGTACAAACACACCGCATCACAAGCACTTCCTTCCTGAATTGCTGAAAAATTGTATCTCAATTTTTACGAGCATTCAGATTAAAAATCTGGTTAAACATTTTTTTCTCGTACAATTTTACGTACAAATACGTTTTAAACTACTTTCCTACTCCCTATTTTGGCACAAATATGTGACAGCACTTAAGTCCTTTAAGGCTAATTTTTTAGCCCACAACCCTTTCTGATGCCAATGGGATACTGTGTCCCCCCAAATTTGGAAATATGCATAAATTACCATTAACTTTATTTAAATATGGTTAAAGTTTTTCCGGTAGCTGCCGAACTATTAGGAGAAAATAGAGATGTTGGCCCTTTACCTTAGGCAACGTGTCGTGTGAGTAAAGGGTGTCCTCGACTCCTTCTTTCTATACTTAGTTGTAGGAATTGGACTTGCAAAGGCTTCATAAACTATACAAAATAAAGCTGAGATAAAAAGGGAAAATTGCCTGGTTGTTCGGGTTTTTGCATTATTAGATTTTTAAAGTTAGTTGTTAGTAACAATAATTTTATCTCAAGTTGGTATCATTTGAAAACATGTTAAAATAGCAATTTTGTATTGAAAAAAGTCAAGGTATCCGAGGTCATAACTAAAGTGGACGTTAACATTGTCTTGCGGAACTTTGTAAAGCTCCTTAATTTTATAACATATCAATAGTAATTTAATATTAGCATTATGAAACATGAGTAGATTGTTGATATTAGTATTTTTAAATTCCCTCATTTATTGAATTTCAATTGTAAGTTTACACTATAACTAAAACAATTATTTCCTCATACCTCGAACCTTCTTCATCTTTTACCCACGATGTGGGATTGACAGCATCACATTTTTCACACAAATCAAACTTAAAACTCACACAAAAAATAAAACATATCTACAAGAAAAGAAAAACTGAGAAACTAGATACTTCTGGTCTGGTGCTTAGCAAAATCAGACCCTCAGATTGGAGAAGTCTTGATCTTGATAAGTTGTAATTCGGTCCAAATAAATTTGCCTGATTGTAAATTTATTCAGTTCTAACGAAAAGTTATATTTAAACAAAGCTGTATTATATGTAAGTAAATGCATATTATAAAATATCTTGAAAAATGAAATCTTGTCCATTGTCTTTAGGGAATAATGAGCGAACTCCTAGTTTAATGTAAAGAACAGACAGAACTACTTGGAGATTACTTGTTGGTCAGTTTGTCAACCATAGGTGAGGGGAAAGCTACGCTACAGTCCTTCTTTACTTATGCTATTGGGCAGTGATTTTTTTTATGGCGAGATGTTATCACAGCCAATAGTTAATTACCATTACATTTCCATTGATGGTTTCCTGGTTGGCTTTGTCGATAAACAGGGGGGGGGGGGGCAACTCCCCTCAACCCTTCGTTCACCAGCTGGCCGTAGAGTCATCTCCGGATAGTAGCGTACCCGTCATCCTTGTCGATGTTTTGTTGTCTATGTTTGTGTTAATCCTCGCTTGTTCAATTGTACAGCCCTCTTCGATCACTATTATATGGAGTAATAAGCCAAGAACATTATTCTTACAAAAAGTTTAATTAAATAACTCGATGATTAATAATCAAACTTATTCTGAAAAGACATTTTAAACTCAGGTATTCAAATGTAAAATACTATTTTAAGCCAGGAATCACCCTTCATCACTGATGCAACATTCCGCAGCCACGTCTTCCCTTGCTTTTTCATCTGATTCACAAAATAAAATATCTATATTATTCATTTAATTTTTTTTCGATGTTTAAATCTAATAGGAAAATCAGTCCTTATTCTAGCGATATAACTATGTCTACTTCATGTCTAGGTAACTATGTCCAATATTTCAACATTTCAATTGAGTTTTTCCGGCATTAAGTTTTCGAGTTCACACAAAAAATAATTTCACTTTTTCATAATCACAACAGTGTAAACAGGATATCCATAAAATACATCTTCGCTATGGTTTAAAATGATATCACATTTATTTATTCTAACTTTATATAGGCCTAAACAATGAATTCGTTGAAAGCATCCGTCTTGTTCGGCAAATTGTCTGAGAGTCGTCTGCAAACGTATATTCTCTCGAAATCCGAACTCGATTCTCGCGGTTGGTACGAGTGCCTCCGCCTTCCTGGAATGAAATGTCGACAACTCGTATCTCGAGCCCGTCACGGCACGAAGTATCCGAGCAGTGTGTTCAACAATCCGCTCTCAGTAGTGTTGAGCCCGAGCCCTTCCTGTTAACTGTCCACGGGCCCGTCCGCCGAGCCTCATACCACGTAGAAGACCCAGTAGCCCAGGTTGAACACGAGGAACGAGACGGGGAATACGACACGAGAGTACTTGTCGATGATGTTGACATCCTTGATCTTGGGCATGGAGGCCTTGATGGCGGAGGCCCCCCGCTTGAAGGCGTGCAGGAGGCGGGGGCGGGTGTTGGGGCGGGGGTGGCGGAGCCGCAGGCCGGGGCGTGCGGTGGGGAATGTGTAGCCCGACCTCGACATGCGAAAACTGGGCGGGAACTTGGCGGGGTCGTCCAGCACCATGCCTGAGGATGTGGAGAACCTGCAACACGAGGAAAATGTGTCTTGTCTGAAAGCTCTAAAAATGACCTAGGTTTAGTTAAAATTTCAGGACAGCTGACAAACTTCTGCCAGGTCTGATTCAAATATGTTGACAAAAACAGTACTTTCTCCATATACTATGTAAAGGGAGAGAAATTAAAAAATAAAATAATTGTACGTTTAGGAAAACGTTTCACAAATGTCGTTATCTGGTGAGACTGTAAAGCTTTCACATGAAGCCTCTCAAAACTCTACAGAACCCCTGTTGTGTTAATGTATCCAAAAGCTGTTAACTTAAATGATGTAACCTAAGATTTGATTTGATTTATAAAAAGTTATTCAGCTAATTCCAGACTTTCGGACAAACGGATTATTAAGGTTTGAAATAATAATTATAGTTAACGTCCCCAGTTTTAAACTTAGTTTAACTTTTTGTAGTATTATTTATAAAATATTAAAATAATTCCTTTGTATGAAATTCAACAAAACTATAAGCTCTAGCAGTACTACTGTAGCATTGTTTTCATTTTTTTTTAACAACATCAACTTTATTCTTTAGCTAAAGCAAGTGACCTGGCGCTGTTGTGACGGTTGCGTATTGACGGTATTGGTGACAGTCGGATGTCCTGCAGTTCTATTATCTCGTCTCCTGTGCTCCCTCCCGCGTAGCCATCACTTACTGAACTGGTTACTGCTTTAGTTCCTGAAACATGTACAAAAATTAATAATAACATTTAAAAAATGTAGTTGATGAACGGAGTCATGGTATCTTGTACTTGCATGCCATGTTAATCACAAGTACCAAACAAACAAACATATTATTTTTTTATCAAATTGGAAGTGTCAATATGCTCAGTCCCAGAATAAATAGCAGCCCTTTGGAAACAACTCCATGGCGTGGGTCCCATCATCCAGTACCTGACTACATAGCAGCCCTCTAGCAACAATGTCATGTGTGACTCCCACCAGCCAGTCTCCGACTACACAGCAGGCTCCTAGTAACAACGTCATGGCGTCGCTCCCACCAGCCAGTCCCTGACTATACAGCAGCCCTCTAGTAACAACGTCATGGGTTGGCCCCACCAGCCAGTCCCTGATTACATAGCAGCCCTTTAGTAACAACGTCATGGTGTGACTACCACCAGCCAGTCCCCGACTACATAGCAGGCTCCTAGTAATAACATCATGGTGACTCCCACCAGCCAGTCCCCGACTACATAGCAGGCCCCTAGTAATAACATCATGGTATAACTCCCACCAGCCAGTCCCTGACTATACAGCAGCCCTCTAGTAACAACATCATGGTTTGGCCCCACCAGCCAGTCCCTGATTACATAGGAGCCCTCTAGTAACAACGTCATGGCGTCGCTCCCACCAGCCAGTCCCTGACTATCAGCAGCCTTCTAGTAACAACGTCATGGTTTGGCCCCACCAGCCAGTCCCTGATTACATAGCAGCCCTTTAGTAACAACTTCATGGTGTGGCTCCCACCAGCCAGTCCCTGACTATACAGCAGCCCTCTAGTAACAACGTCATGTCATGGTTTGGCCCCACTAGCCGGTCCCTGATTACATAGCATCCCTCTAGTAACAACGTCATGGTTCGGCCCCACCAGCCAGTCCCCGAATACATAGCAGGCTCCTTGTAATAACGTCATGGTGTGGCTCCCACCAGCCAGTCTCGACTCCATAGCAGGCTCATAATAATAACATCATGGTGACTCCCACCAGCCCGTCCCCTACTACATAGCAGGCTCCTAGTAATAACGTCATGGTGACTCCCACTAGCCAGTCCCCGACTACATAGCAGGCTCCTAGTAACAACGTCATGGTTTGGCTCCCACCAGCCAGTCCCTGATACATAGAAGCCCTCTACAAACAACGTTATGGTGTGGCTCCCACCAGCCAATTCCTGATTACAAAGCAGCCCTATAGTAACAACGTCATGGTGTGGCTCCCACCAGCCAGTCCCTGACTATACAGCAGCCCTATAGTAACAACGTCATGGTTTAGCCCCACCAGCTAGTCTCTGATTACATAGCACCCCCTATAGTAACAACGTCATGGTTCGGCCCCACCAGCCAGTCCCTGATTACATAGCAGCCCTCTAGTAACGTCATGGTGTGGCCCCATCAGCCAGTCCCTGATTACATAGCAGCCCTCTAGAAACCAGGCCATGGTGTGGCTCCCACCAGCCAGTCCCTAACTATACAGCAGCCCTCTATAACAACGTCATGGTTTGGTCCCACCAGCCAGTCCCTGATTACATAGCAGCCCTCTCGTAACAACGTCATGGTGTGGCTCCCACCAGCCAGTCCCTGACTATACAGCAGCCCTCTATAACAACGTCATGGTTTGGCCTCACCAGCCAGTCCCTGATTACATAGCAGCCCTCTAGAAACCAGGCCATGGTGTGGCTCCCACTAGCCAGTCCCTGACTATACAGCAGCCCTCTATAACAACGTCATGGTTTGGCCCCACCAGCCAGTCCCTGATTACATAGCAGCCCTCTAGAAACCAGGCCATGGTGTGGCTCCCACCAGCCAGTCCCTGACTATACAGCAGCCCTCTATAACAACGTCATGGTTTGGCCCCACCAGCCAGTCCCTGATTACATAGCAGCCCCCTAGAAACCAGGCCATGGTGTGGCTCCCACCAGCCAGTCCCTGACTATACAGCAGCCCTCTATAACAACATCATGGTTTGGCCCCACCAGTCAGTCCCTGATTACATAGCAGCCCCCTAGTAACAACGCCATTGTTAGGCCCCACCAGTCAGTCCCAGACTAAATAACAGCCGTCTAAAAACGTCATGGTGTGGCTCCAACAAAAAAAAGAGATTCAAATGTAAAAATAGAGATGAATGTTAAAGCGGAAATTCTTTAATTAAAAAAGAAGTAGTATAATTTAAATTAGTTTAGAGGGAATTATAAAATCTTGATAAAAAACACTTAAAATTAATCCAATTTAATACAAAATTGTACTGAACATAAATTAAATTTCAGTTAATTACCTGGAATGGACTGTTTTCTCGTTGATTCCTCGGCTTCCTTGGTTTTCTTGGACTTCTTCTTGGCACGTGCACCCCAGTAGGTGTAGTTGACTGCTGCGTACTCCAGTAACGCAGCGAACACGAACACGAAGCACATGACCAGGTAGATGTCGATGGCCTTGACATAGGAGATTCTCGGGAGAGAGCTCCGCACTCCGGTGCTGATGGTGGTCATGGTCAGCACAGTGGTTATTCCTGTACTCGGAAAAGCAAACTAACGTCATTACATAAACAACTCATAGCATGCTACTCACTCGTCTCCCACTACAAACAATCACTTTATGTATTACTGCCTTACCTTCCCCTTACATTGTTACAATATTACTTTATGTTATCTTCCCACATAAAGTTATCTTCGGACTACAGTGGTGTAGTTGAGCGGGAACGCATGGGATCGGCGTTCCCACACCGGTTTTCCATAATTTAATATCACAATAATTTGCTTTTCTGACAACTAGCGTTCCCACACTGGACAATTTATGACCACACCACTGTTCGGATCCTATTGATCCTATTGAACCAGGACTGCTGACGACTAGGATTGCCATGGTGGAACAGTAATTTAATTGAAGCAATCCAGAGGTTGAGACGAATTACAAGCTTTGCATCTCATAATTGCTGATATACTTTTTAAACCGTGGGAAATTTTGATTCGTTTACTTGTGTTTCTTAAACTGTTAATTGAATTCACAAAATTTCTTGCCTGCATATGTTATACAATGAAGGTTAGCTCAATAGGTTTTCCAAATCAAAGATTGCCCAACAGAATAATTGGTTTTCACCAGTAAGTTCATCAGTCTTGCAAATTTGATGTCCTCATTCACTTTTATGTGCCTAGAGGAAAATGCAGTTACGGTACCAAATAATTTTCCAGAGAAAAGATCTTGATGCCAAGTTGCAGATTTACAGGTTTCGTCAGACTGTATAAACATTAAATGTGTCATTGATAATTTGTCATTGATTAAATGTTGTAACAAATTATATCAGAGGCAAGAAGATTAAAGTTAACAGGTATAAATATTGCAATCTTAAATGAATTACTATTATTCGCTCGAGTTCAAAAAGGGTTAAAGCCACAGAACCGAGAAAATACACTTCACTATTAATAACACCCCATCTGAAGAGCTATCATTCTTACTAAAAATGATCAGTAATTTTTATTTTTAGTAAACATAATTTTAACAATGTAGCTTAGGGAGTTTGCCACAATCGCAACAAAATAAACATACAAGTAAATACCCCCGTAGCAGCAAACCTGCGTACTCAGCGAATTTCCAATGCATATATATGTGTCTTAATACCACATAAAGCCACATACCAAGTTTCATCAATATACATTCATAAATAAACTATTTATGACATTTTAATTATTCTCCATAAGAATAACATGGCGGCTGAGTATGCAGGTTTGCTGAAGCAAGGAACACAATAAATGGGGTTTTATACAAAAATCAATATAACTCATGTAGGTAAAGCCACATACCAAATTTCATTAATTTATTTTCATAATGAAGGGAGATAACACGTTACTTATTCTCCATAAGAATAACATGGGGCTGAGTACGCAGGTTTGCTGCTACAGGAGCCTTTGGTAAAAAATTGTTTTTTTCAGCAAATATCAATGGTCCACAACCAGATGAAGCCGTATACCAAGTTTCGTCAGTATACGTTCATAAATAAGCGATATATAAAATTTTTATTTTCCTCCATAAGAATAACATTAGACAACGTACTGTGTTTAGCATTTTCAATATCTCGGGAACCAATTGACGTAGAGAAATGATCAAAATACCAAATTGTGTGTTTTTTTAAGCTGAATCCAATGGGAAAAACTAAAATTTGACTATTTCCAAAATTATATGTAAAAAATTCGAAAAACCCATTTTTGGGGTACAAAACCCCCCCAAAATACCCCTTCGGATAAAGCGATCTGGCTGGTTTTCGAACTTAAAGTCATAAATGCTGCTTTACACGTTTATACCAAATTTTATCAAAATCGGATAATTTTTACGAGAGTTATCGTGCTCACGGACACATATATATATATATATATATATATATATATATATATATATATATATATATATATATATACCCCCGTAGCAGCAAACCTGCGTACTCAGCGAATTTCCAATGCATATATATGTATATTAATACCACATAAAGCCACATACCAAGTTTCATCAATATACATTCATAAATAAACGATTTATGACATTTTAATTATTCTCCATAAGAATAACATGGCAGCTGAGTAAGCAGGTTTGCTGAAGCAAGGAACACAAAAAATGGGGTTTTATACAAATATCAATACAACTCATCTAGGTAAAGCCACATACCAAATTTCATTAATTTATTTTCATATTTAAGGCAGATAACACGTTACTTATTCTCCATAAGAATAACATGGGGCTGAGTACGCAGGTTTGCTGCTACGGGAGCGTTGGGTAAAAAATTGTCTTTTTGAGCAAATATCAATGGTCCACAACCAGATGAAGCCGTATACCAAGTTTCGTCAGTATACGTTGATAAATAGGCGAGATATAAAATTTTTCTTTTCCTCCATAAGAATAACATTAGACAACGTACTGTGTTTAGCACTTTCAATATCTCGGTAACCAATTGACGTAGAGAAATGATCAAAATACCAAATTGTGTGTTTTTTTAAGCTGAATCCAATGGTGAAAACTAAAATTTGAATATTTCAAAAATTATATGTGAAAAATTCGAAAAACCCATTTTTGGGGTACAAAACCCCCCCAAAATACCCCTTTGGGTAGAGCGATCTGGCTGGTTTTCGAACTTAAAGTCATAAATGTTGCTTTACACGTTTATACCAAATTTCATCAAAATCGGATCATTTTTACGAGAGTTATCGTGCTCACGGACACACACATATATATATATATATATATATATATACAGTATCGAACGAATGGTGTTTTTGGGGTCTGGGGACCTCAAAACGAAAAGTTATCATGGTCCCGGGCCTAGGTCTTTACCATGCCGACTACGGTAATAGCTTCTTCCCTATAGGGGAAATTCGCTAATACAGTTTCGAACGAATGGTGTTTTTGGGGTCTGGGGACCTCAAAACGAAAAGTTATCATGGTCCCGGGCCTAGGTCTTACCATGCCGACTACGGTAATAGCTTCTTCCCTATAGGGGAAATTCGCTAAAATATAGTTAACACCGTCAACTCAATGGAGTAGGTGGAGCAGAACACACCTAGAGCGACTCGAGCGCTCGTGGCCTCATGGTTGATCCAGAAGGAGACCCAACTGAGCATGACGATGAGGATGGAAGGCAGATACGTTTGGAACACGAAGTAGCCGATGTTCCGCTTGAGCTTGAAGCTGAGGCTGAGCCGCTGGTAGGCGCCGGTGGCTAGCTTCTCGATGCGGTCGTTGGTGCCGTAGCCGATGATGGTGAACTGCGGCAGCTCTGCCTCCTCCACCCCCCGGACCGGCGTGGCCCTCCAGTACATCACCACATCCGTCACCGTGTACCCATCTGCAAATGAGTCGTCGTGCTGTGGATTCTAATAGGTGTAATCAGTTTTATGTTACCCGAAATACTGTGAAATAATCCCCGCGGTTTTAGGGTTGTTTTTCAGCTATTGAGCACATTAGAACTTGGAAAGTTTAGTTGCGTATCTCTCCTATCTGAATCTGTCTAGTCCTAAAAAAAAATTTAAAAATATATACCTCACATGACAATAACACTTACAATCATCACTATATTTTTAGGCAATCACAAAACTGTCCTTCCTTTTTTCTCAGCATGTGTGCATCGCAGGAGAAATTCACGCATACTGTTAGAAAGGTATTGTCGTTTAGATGAGCAGAAACCCTTTATAATTTACATCGGCCCTCAGGGTTATGCCTCACAGGCTTTCAAAGGTTCAATGTTTATTCTAATGGAAGAACAGTAATCGATGAAATTGTATATCTGACAGCTGCTGTTGTAATAAGAAATGCTAACACAACTGCAAGATTAGCTGTTTCAGGCATAATGTAAATTAAAATACTACTGGCTACTGGAGTGGCACGCCCTTCTGTTATATGTTCTACCTCCACATTACAAAAATCCAAACTATGGGAGGGGAGGGGGAGAGAGAGAGAGAGAGAGAGCAACAGGTTGCATGAAATAAACCGACTTAATTCATTATTCGTGAAGTTAAGCATCATGACACATCATCATCATCATCATCATCATCATGGTTAAAATGATTTTCTTTAACTGCTAATGTAGGATAATGTGATAAAACATTAACGCAAACAGCCACAATTTGTCAAATAATGGTTGGTCAATTTTCGACCATTGGGCTGTCGCTAGTTTAAATAAATCTACCAACTGAGAGAACAAAGTCAGCACATGCTGTTTTCAAGGGCTCTCATAGTCATAATTAATTCATATATTGTCTTAAAATGTGTACGGGTGTGTTAGCATTGTAAATGTGCACGGGTGTGTTAGCATTGTAAATGTGCACGGGTGTGTTAGCATTGTAAATGTGCACGGGTGTGTTAGCATTGTAAATGTGCACGGGTGTGTTAGCATTGTAAATGTGCACGGGTGTGTTAGCATTGTAAATGTGCACGGGTGTGTTAGCATTGTAAATGTGCACGGGTGTGTTAGCATTGTAAATGTGCACGGGTGTGTTAGCATTGTAAATGTGCACGGGTGTGTTAGCATTGTAAATGTGCACGGGTGTGTTAGCATTGTAAATGTGCACGGGTGTGTTAGCATTGTAAATGTGCACGGGTGTGTTAGCATTGTAAATGTGCACGGGTGTGTTAGCATTGTAAATGTGCACGGGTGTGTTAGCATTGTAAATGTGCACGGGTGTGTTAGCATTGTAAATGTGCACGGGTGTGTTAGCATTGTAAATGTGCACGGGTGTGTTAGCATTGTAAATGTGCACGGGTGTGTTAGCATTGTAAATGTGCACGGGTGTGTTAGCATTGTAAATGTGCACGGGTGTGTTAGCATTGTAAATGTGCACGGGTGTGTTAGCATTGTAAATAGTCGTATAATGATGTAAGACTGAGGATTGATGTGGTCCTCCCCACTCACAACTCTCGATCTCAACCGTGCAGTTCTGCGAGTCCAGAGGGTAGTAGTGCAGGTCCATCATGCAGGCCAGCGTGGTCGTGAAGCGCATGCCGTAGGTGATGCTGCCGTCTCCGTTCAGCCGCACCAGCTTGTTGCGTTCCGTCACGTCGTGCAGGAAGCTGCAGTCACAAATGTCATGTCATGTTTGTAAACGGCAATGTAGTACGTGTAAAGTTCTGGAAAAACCTTTTCAGATTAGGTTTTAGTAATACTATAAACTATCTAAACATCTCTGTATGAATACTGTAACTCTCTGCTATCGTCCCGGTTTCACCCGGGAATGCGACAGTTGTGTGTGCTGCATGCTGTGGTTGACCCGTGGAACTACTACTAATCATAATCAGCTGATAGAATTTTCATCAGCTCAAACCAAAGTGAATGTCCATAAAAATAACACAGAGTTGGAACTTTGAAGCCCCGTGGGGCATAGCCCAATGGGAATTTTTTTAAATCCCTTCTTAGTGGGTGCTTATGCTATAAGAGGAGTCACATGCAAAATTTCATGCTTCTAGGTGCAATTAATTGGCCTGGGCATTGATCGGAATTTCGTATTTATAGATATAGATAGATAAGAAGTAGATTTAAAATAAAAGCTCCAATAATTTTAAATACCTATCATAGTGAAATTAATTATTTTAGTCCAAACTGAAATAAGCACACAAAGTCTAGTCTAAAGTCCACAAACAACGACATTGTAGATATTGTATTTTTGACACTCATAATAGCGATGGATATGAATTTATTTTTTGATTTATTTGGACTTTACCTATCGCTTCTAGTGTTTAAAACTACACTACGTTTCGGGAGGTAAGGAAACTCCTCCCGTTATCAAGTGAACCCTACTTATATCTAAATATCAAGTTCTTACACTTAACTAACCTACATTTTTTTGGATTTTCTTAATATTTTTCTTTTAAATTTTAATTTACACAAACACAAAACTAACAGATACATATACAACAAATCAAATACAATACATTAACACAACATTTATGTACACGAACAAATGGAAAACTGACAATACATTACCTGTTCTGCATTATTGCCTCCAAGCTGACTGCAAAAACGGGAAACTTCACTCTCACGTCTTCTCAAGACGGAGATGTGTCATCACGTGCCTCTAGAGATGGGCGTTATTTAACATAACAGGATGAATAACAGTGTTGCGGCCTTGGCAACGTTATCGCGGCAACACGTTGCGGAGAACTCCCTGTTATTCTAATAACGTTTCTACACTCGTTGCAGAAAAGCCGCACGGACAACGGGACAACGTGCAATGCCGTTTCCGTAACGTTACCAGAGCAACGATAACTTCGCCAACGAACTGAATAATTATTACTGTTATCAAAACGGGCTTTAAATTGCAATTTTTGTTCGATAATTCTCAGTGGCTGCTACTGAGAATTCCTCGATATTGTAATCAAATTTTGGTTTGAAGTGTTATGGATCTTCATTATAATTTGTTTTAAATATGCTACAAATTATTGACACTAATAACCAGTTAGTTGTTATTCATTACTTAGCAATAGTTAAATTGATTTATGGGTAATTAATTAGAGATGGTTCTAAGCAGACGGTGTCGAAATAGTTTTTAAATACCTAATTAATTTAAGTACTGTATCAGGTAAATGGTAACACCAACACCATGCAGCGAATCATGCTGCAATAACCTAGCACTGTAATGTAACGTTTTAGAATAACGTCCTCTCTGGATAACGCCCTACTTAGAATTATTGAACAACCGACAACGACAACGTCGACAACTGAACGCCGCAACGCCAGCCGACAGACAACGGTTTTTTAGCGGCAACGAACTGGCAATCGTTATTCAAATAACAGGTTGCCGCAACACGTTTTTGGATAGCTGCGTTGTCGTTACAACCGTTGCCGGAAAACAACGATAATTCCCATCTCTACGTGCCTCTGCAGTTGGTGGGGGTAACGGCTCTCTCCCCTCCAATACCGCTAGCCACTAGTCGAGTGTGCGGTCCGGTAGTGAGTTTATGTGAGAATAAAGTTTCCTGTTTTTGCAGTCAGCTTGGAGGCAACTCAGATGCATAACAGGTAATATATTGTCAGTTTTCCATTTCTTCGTGTATATAAATGTTGTGTTAGGATATATATTTGATCCAACTATATGTTTTGAAAAAACAAAGAACAAGCAATAGAAGTCAATCCTTAAAAAAAAATTAATATAAGTACGATGAGACCAAAAACTATTTTAAAGAAAAATATCACCTAAAAAGTATTGAAATATATGGATTATTGATAGGGACAAGAGGTACCATCCCAATCTTTGTTACAGATATATGGAAAAAGTTTAATTTACAACAAGAAAAACTGCAAACAATAGTCACAACCACAATTAAATTCACCGTATCTATTCTGAGAAACCATTTGTATAACAAAATTGAAGTATAACTAACAAATAATCTTTTCATATTCAATGTAAACGGTTTTAGTTTTACCCAAAATGTTATTGTTTGTAATCCTTTGTTTTAGCAGCTTCAATTGTGAAGAAGGTGTAAATTTATTTTTAATAAATTTTCTTGATATTGTATTTGATTTGTTGTATATGTATTTGTTAGTTTTGTGTTTGTGTAACTTACAATTTAAAAGAAAAGATTAAGAAAATCCAAAAAATTGTAGGTTAGTTAGGTGTAAGAACTTGATACTTAGATGTAAGTAGGGTTCACTTGATAACGGGAGGAGTTTCCTTACCTCGTGAAACGTAGTGTAGTTTTAAACACTAGAAGCGATAGGTAAAGTCCAAATAAATCAAAAAATAAATTGTAGATATCACACAAAAGTTATTTACTGTTGCTGATACTGCTAAGGCATGAGCTTTTCAAGGTTAACAAGGTTGGCTTACCTGTTCTTATCATTGGCGAAGAACGTGTCAGGGACCCAGATCTTCTCGGCGAAATCCCCAGACAACGTTAGTACCTCGTCGTTGTTGCTGAACGCCAGCCGCTCGTCCTTCCAATACTGGTTCAGATACATGGTGATCGTGTAGTCCTGGAATAGAAGAGGAACTCACTATGAATTCGGAAAAACTACCTGGGTTTGGTATTTTCTTTTTGTCTTTGGGTGTATATTTTCTTTTTGTCTTTGCCACTGGTATTTTTGAATGTTTTTAAACTGTACAGTCTGATCTTGATATTATCACGCTGACCTTTTCTTACAACCATCATTAGTTTCTAGCCCAATGCATACCTGACAGCTTGTCCAATAAAAAGAAAAAAAACTGTACGGTGAAGAAAACTGTATCAGTCACCAAGAAATAGAACATTTTTGCATGGTTAGTAAGTCAAAAGATTTGCCTTTTAGTCATTGTAAAGACAAGAAAAAATAAAATCCATATGCGATGATGCTGGATTAAATAGTAATTATGTACGGTTAATGGACTTCAACAATCAAGGGGAAGTCATTGGAAAAAATAATGAATTGGATTTACTTTTTAACAAAATTCGAATATTGGTGCAATCAGCCTAAATGAACACAGGGCTTATGACATAGGGGTTATGTTCACATTTTAAATAGATAACACATTTAATATTGTAGGTGATTTCAATGTGGACATTGAATAAGTGTAGTTTCCTGCAACAACGAATTTTTGTATGTAAAAACTTGTTGTAAAAATATAATCAATCTTTTCCAGATATAATAACTTTCTCAGATGGCAAATGCATTGTTGATGGTTTTCATTCGATCATTGAAATGAAGATATATTTTAAGGCTGGCCGCACACTGAAGGAGCATCAATCAATCAAATCTATTTATTTACATTTTCTTCAAGCAAAATACACTTCGCTAATCTGCCGATTAGTTTCAGCGGCTTTCACACCAATAACACATGTGTATTAAGTATTTTGTTAGCTCTGTTATAACGCTTAAATTATTATTTTTAGATTCTTTATCTGGTTTACAAATTAAAGTGAAAAATAAAATTAGGTTGTACGGACAGGCCTACACTGAAATGATTCGTCAATTAATCCTAATCTGCACGCCGTCACCACTGCCTGACGCAGCCAACTATCATCATCAACTATAAAATATATTTACATTCTTAACAATATGGTCCATGAAGCTATTTATTATATGACAATCTATCATTAAAAGTAAACATTAAACTGCTTAACGATTTCATTGTGGTGATTAAGGAGTTCAGATTACTGACCATGTTGACTTCACTGATGGAATCAAAGCTGGCAATAGTCAGGTCCATGCCAACGTAAAGGGGCTCCCCTGGAACACACCATATCATAAACAACTAGGAAATCATACAACTGGCAATAGTCAGGTCCATGGCAACGTAAAGGGGCTCCCCTGGAACACATCATATCATAAACAACTAGGAAATCATACAACTGGCAATAGTCAGGTCCATGGCAACGTAAAGGGGCTCCCCTGGAACACATCATATCATAAACAACTAGGAAATCATACAAAAACAACTAGGAAATCATACAACTGGCAATAGTCAGGTCCATGGCAACGTAAAGGGGCTCCCCTGATACACACCATATCATAAATCCCTAGGAAATCATACAACTGGCAATAGTCAGGTCCATGGCAACGTAAAGGGGCTCCCCTGGAACACACCATATCATAAACAACTAGGAAATCATACAACTGGCAATAGTCAGGTCCATGGCAACGTAAAGGGGCTCCCCTGGAACACACCATATCATAAACAACTAGGAAATCATACAACTGGCAATAGTCAGGTCCATGGCAACGTAAAGGGGCTCCCCTGGAACACACCATATCATAAACAACTAGGAAATCATACAACTGGCAATAGTCAGGTCCATGGCAACGTAAAGGGGCTCCCCTGGAACACACCATATCATAAACAACTAGGAGATTTTAAAACTGGTAATAGTCAGATCCTTTCCGATGTGGAAAATAAGCAGAACTGGTGCCTCTACAGAAAAGGTTTGTAAAATGCATTGTGCTGCTGCCTGTTTCTAAGGACCTTGCTGTATAGACTCAATAGACCTTAAATACATTAACCTTATAACACACTAGTAGCTGATGTACCCGTTCTTTGCACGGGTTAGAAATATTGAGATCTTGAACCAGCTGTTCTTGCTTCTGCTCTTTAAGCTGTCAAATCTAAGTATATACAGGTGTTCGCATTACAGTTTCTGAATGTTTACTTTCTTATGAATTGTAAACATTGAAACTTAGGACATTCACAGGACGTAGCCCGAGGGGGTTTTAAGGAAGTGAATAGGCCTATGTGTTGCACGGGTTCAAGCCCTTTGTGTAAAGTTTCAGCCTAGTCGGTTCAGTAGTTTTTGCGTTTACCCGGAACAGCAGACAGACAGACAGACAGACAGAAAACACCTCTTCTTTATAATATTACTAGCTGACGTACCCGTTCTTCGCACAGGGGTTTTCTCTACCCGTTCTTTAGTCAATGAAATTGGTTTTTTAGTTAGCTTGAAACAGCTGTTCGTGCTTCTGCTCTTTAAGCTGTCAAATGGAAGTACCCACAGCGGTTCGCATTACAGTTTCTGAATGTTTACTTTATTCTGAAATGTAAACATTGAAACTTAGGACTTCACGGGGCGTAGCCCGAGGGGATTTTAAGGAAGTGAATAGGCCTATGTGTTGCATGTGTTCAAGATCTACCTATGTGTAAAGTTTCAGCCCAGTCGGTTCAGTAGTTTTTGCGTTCACCCGGAACATCAGACAGATAGACAGACAGATAGAATCCACCTCTTCTTTATAATATTATAGATAGATACTATATTATAGATGGATAGATTATCTTTAACATTTTCTTAGTTACTGTTCACAGACAAACTCTTCATCATATGGGGTGGAATCTCTGTAAACAAAAACAAAAGTTATTGGTATATTTGCTTTTGAAAGCAAATTGGCTAGGTTTCGTGTATAATAGAATAGACGCAATTCATTTCACTATGGATGGTGACAAGTCCTATGGAGAAAGGAAATTTTTGCAAAACATAAAATATTCTGGAGAAGATCTGGACAGGCTAGACGGACTGATAAAGGCTCGAAGACCGAGGTCCAGCGACGTCCCTTTGGGTGCTCTTAGGCTTTCCGAAGGTGATGCCTCTCAGAATTTACAGTCAAGAGCGACAGTTTTGGGGAAAAAGAGGGTTCATTGGGCGGATTTGGAAGATAGACATCGGAAATTGAGCTTCTTCAATGTCCGGCATCTGGAGTGGCCGAAGAGAGCGGACCCGGCGTTCGAGGACACGCCCGCGGTGTGCAGCATGGCCGTGGAATGATTCATCTGCAGAGTCCAAACAAGATTTCATGCTTTTTAAATTCAGTGGTTATTTTAAAGACTGAAACTGTGGAAATCAGTTAAATTTTATGTTTTCCCAACTAAACAGGCTAATAAATTAATTTTCAACATCATCGGAACTAAAATTTAAACGAGGTCCGTCTTCTATATAAATAATTAGGAATAATTAGATGAAAAGATTGGCAAAAGTATGAAACGTAGTAAAATAAAACCTGTCAAGCTTCATCGATTTATCCTTAACATATGAATGAATTAGGCACAATGTAAACAAAACTCATGACTACTCTAAGGAAGAATGCAAAATAATTTACTTTCATCCGCACTGAAACGTTCGTTACATTTTCTAAAACGTTTCAAAAGCATTCTTAGAAATTAAAACTTTATAAATTAAAATCATTCTTCATCGCCCTTAGGTATTAAATAACTTTTTAAAATGAAAGGAAACTATAATGAGTGTTTTATGATTTTAAATCATAGTCACTCAAAAAGACAAAAGAAATAGGTAGTTATTCAAAGAGCTAGTTCACTCTACTTAGCATTATGAAGCGATATATAGGTTCACTTTCACTTAATTTATCCGCCAGCAAACGACGAGAGATGTGATAATAAACGCGCGTGATAAACTTGTTAAACCGACCTGCTAAAAACGCATATATAATTTTATTGAGCACAATACAGAGACCAAACCGGCCTCCAAGCACTACCAAACGCTTGAATGTTAGAAATCATCTTCAAAAGTAGGCTCCCGCATATTTAATTGTATTGAGCACAACACAGAGACCAAACCTAACCGTGCGCAGGCCTCAAAGCACTACCAAACGCTTGAATGTTAGAAATCATCTTCAAAAGTAGGCTCCCGCATATTTAATTGTATTGAGCACAACACAGAGACCAAACCTAACCGTGCGCAGGCCTCCAAGCACTACCAAACGCTTGAATGTTAGAAATCATCTTCAAAAGTAGGCTCCCGCATATTTAATTGTATTGAGCACAACACAGAGACCAAACCTAACCGTGCGCAGGCCTCCAAGCACTACCAAACGCTTGAATGTTAGAAATCATCTTCAAAAGTAGGCTCCCGCATATTTAATTGTATTGAGCACAACACAGAGACCAAACCTAACCGTGCGCAGGCCTCCAAGCACTACCAAACGATTGAATGTTAGAAATCATCTTCAAAAGTAGGCTCCCGCATATTTAATTTGCTATTCAAAGGAGGAAGTTCCAAGATCTGGCAAGAAGCCCAGTAGGCCAAATAATCATTTCCGTTTTCTTTCCAGTTGCCTACTGTGTGTTCTTACTCTGTAGCCAACTCATTTTATTTTTAGCAAAAATTATGATTTAGTGAGCTCTGATTTATCTGGACACGAGCACAACCATTCACGCGTTGCCTGCGTGCGTGTTTCAACAAGATAGGCTAATGCTTCCTTCTTAACCAATTCCGCGCATTGCAATGAACGTTTCAACCAGAGAATACGAATTAGAATTAGATTAAATATTCTGAACAAAATTAAAACTATCATCGTTGAATTATTGCAGCAGAATATAGCACTCCTACAGTTTATTTCCAAAAATAACTTCAAAGTAAATTTCCAGGAGCTTCTACGCCAGAAAGAGATTATAAGTATTATTTTAATTTACAAACCTTAATATTAAATCTATAAGTAGGCTTACTTAAGTATACTAATTGGTGTCAAAACCATAATTAGTAATATTTATTAGTGAATTTCCTTTGGAAAGTGAACTATTAGCATGACCCGTACGGTGAAACTTAAGCCCGGGACCACCATAGAAGTTCCTAAAGTGACCCCCTGAACACGTTTTGGGGGGTCGTTCAAAATTGTATATATATGTCTATATATATATATATATATATATATATATATATATATATATATATATATATATGTGTGTGTGTGTGTGTGTGTGTGTGTGTATGCACTCTAGCGGTCGCATGTTTTGTCCGATTAACTTCAAATTTGGTAGGGACGTTCCTTTCTGTAATCAGTTGGACAAGTTCGTTGGGCAAAACAATCGAAAAACGCTAAACCCCTTTTTTGGGGATTAATCTTTCAAATTTCGAGTTTTTGGGCCCAAAAAGGGTCATAAAAGCCCCGGATGTAAAATTAATGCTTGTAAAAACATGGGAATTAGTGAGGCGAAAGTTTTAATCCCTCTATCGTCATTCTATCATAAATATTTACCGAGTTATTAAAGAAAATGTGTTTTGACTAAACACAGTACGTTGTTTTACGGGAGTTTTACACTAGAAAAGCCTGTTATTCCTTTGTTAGAGTACTTTTATCATCCCAAGAAATTCACGCCTACTTTCAAGCCTGCATGGACCTTCTCCTAACATTATAATGCGCAAAGTTATATTCCCAGCTTTGCAGGTAAATGAAACCAGGAGCATCAGAACAGCCAAAAATCAATGTTTTCAGATTTCAATAAAAATTGGTATAGATGTATGTTTTTACACAGATTTTGAGTTTTAAAAGTTTTTTTGTGGAAGTTCACTTCCCTCACGTCAGCGTGCTGCGTGCGAACTCGTTTTTCATTTAAGTTTACTTGTAAAAATTCCTTAAAAAAAAACGTAATGTGTTACTAAAGCAATTTCTGTCAGTTTATATTTATTTAATAGTTTTTATTACTTTAGTCTTTGATGTTTCTTTATAATGCCTATGGAAATCGTTTTATTCAAGAAAAAGAGGAGAAGTTACAAAAGAGAAAGTATTTATCCGAGAGGACAAGGGTGAATGTTTCAGGCCGGGTAATCGCTTCCGCCAACAATTTGCATTAAACTTTCCAGCGATACTGAACCCTAATTGGGCGGATGGCATTCCTCCTAAATTCTTTACTCATTGTGTTTTACTTTAATCTCGGTCGTAAAGTTTGAACACATTTCAAACCATCTTTTTTCTAATACACATAAATTTGTACATGTACAAATACGACTTATACGCCTACGTTACATAAACACATAACATTTTAAATATACCTCGAATGGTTTACCTGTAACAATCAGTAATTGTTGTAGCATAGTCATTAGGAAGCTAAACAAAGTTTTCAATTTTAAAACGCACAAAGGTGATACACATAATCTTCTATGGTAGTTTTTACAATTCATTATACGTATTTGGCATTATTTATCTAACACGTATAGTTCAAAAAACCGGTGTTTGCTTATGTTTAGTATGTAAAACCGGTAAACGGCAATGCAATACAATAACAGCAGTGAAGTAACGCTAAAACAATTTGGTTACATGGCTTCCTGTTTCCTCTCAGAATACAATTTATGAAAGTATCCAGTTATTCCAGTCTCTGTATAATACTAGGCGACTTACATACTGTACAGGTCAATCCGAAGTCAGTTTTTGTCTATGTTAATAATCACGTAATGATTTGACAAATATATTTGTTTGTATGAGCCTAACTTACGCCTCCTGAATACCCTTTTGGACCACACTGTACTGGACCACATGTACTGGACCACACTGTACTGGACCACACTGTACTGGGCCACATTTTACTGTACCACACTGTACTGTAACACACTGTACTGGACCACACTGTACTGGACCACACTGTACTGGACCACACTGTACTGGACCACATTGTACTGTACCACACTGTACTGTAACACACTGTACTGGACCAAACTGTACTGCACCACACTGTACTAGACCACACTGCACTGTACCACACTGTACTGGATCACACTGTACTGGACCACACTGCACTGTACCACACTGTACTGGACCACATTGTACTGAATCACACTGTACTGGATAACACTGTACTGGACCACACTGTACTGGACCACACTGTACTGGACAACACTGTACTGGACCACACTGTACTGGACCACACTGCACTGTACCACACTGTACTGGACCACATTGTACTGAATCACACTGTACTGGATAACACTGTACTGGACCACACTGTACTGGACCACACTGCACTGGACCACACTGTACTGGACCACACTGCACTGTACCACATTGTACTGTACCACACTGTACTGTAGCACACTGTACTGGACCGCACTGTACTGGACCGCACTGTACTGGACCACACTGTACTGGACCACACTGTACTGGACCACACTGTACTGGACCACACTGTACTGGACCACACTGTACTGGACCACATTGTACTGTACCACACTGTACTGTAACACACTGTACTGGACCAAACTGTACTGCACCACACTGTACTGGACCACACTGCACTGTACCATACTGTACTGGATCACACTGTACTGGATCACACTGTACTGTACCACACTGTACTGGATCACACTGTACTGGATCACACTGTACTGGACAACACTGTACTGAACCACACTGTACTGGACCACACTGTACTGGACCACACTGCACTGTACCACATTGTACTGTACCACACTGTACTGTAACACACTGTACTGGACCACACTGTACTGGACCACACTGTACTGTACCACACTGTACTGGACCACACTGTACTGGACCACACTGTACTGTACCACACTGTACTGTAACACACTGTACTGGACCACACTGTACTGGACCACACTGCACTAGACGACACTGTACTGTACCGCACTGTACTGGATCACACTGTACTGGACCACATTGTACTGTACCACACTGTACTGTAACACACTGTACTGGACCAAACTGTACTGCACCACACTGTACTGGACCACACTGCACTGTACCACACTGTGCTGGACCACACTGTACTGGACCACACTGTGCTGGACCACACTGTACTGGACCACACTGTACTGTACCACACTGTACTGGACCACACTGCACTGGACCACACTTTACTGGACCACACTGTACTGTACCACACTGCAATAGACCACACTGTACTGGACCGCACTGTACTAGACCACACTGTGCTGGACCACACTGTACTGGACCACACTGTGCTGGACCACACTGTACTGGACCACACTGTGCTGGACCGCACTGTACTGGGCCACACTATGCTGGACCACACTTTATTGGACCACACTGTACTGGATCACTCTGTACTGGACCACACTAATACTTGACTCAGACAATGTTCTGGAATCCTTAAAAACAACCTTTGATCGTGTTTCACAATTTACTATTTGGTGAGCATTTAAAAAAATCTATTTGACTCTTAGAAACAATAATATATTTCGTTTATAGAGTTTCTAAGTATAAAGCGCTCTTAAGTATCCGTGTTATCAAGTAGGCTACTTAGTGCTTATTTGCATGCTTTTAAAGCACTCTCAAGATTCTGTGTGATTTCAGTAAAGCTTATACATTTACTAGTCATATTATTCGCTTGAAATCCACATGCAGTCTACTACGGACGTATCAACTTTATGTTTCTGCGATGATAATTTATAAAGAACAATTTTTCCAAATGATATAAAAGGACTTGTCTGTAACACGAGGCAACTCACCACCGAAGTTCGGCCTGAGCCGTATGTCGTAGCCGTCCAGAAGCCGTGATATGGTTTGGGTTACGTTGGCCAGCCTGTCCAGGGTGCTTTTGGTGGTGCTGCAACAAAAACATACACATTTCTGGTTATGTTATGTTTTAGGGGAACGATGGTAAAACTGAATAAATCTAGAAGACATTATTCACAGTGAAAATATTCTTTGAAATTCGAACGGAAATACTAAACTTGTGTTGGTATTGTAATATTTTTAGATTGTGTGTACCGATCTACGGTTAAGGCCGGTCCACCCCTTCCGCGCAGCGCTAGGAAAGGGTTTGCAGGACCCCTCTTTAGTCTTTACAGCTGCTAGATAAACCCTTTAATTAAAGTCAATGTATAATATTAAAGAGGAAAATATTATCTACTAATGAACCTCTATTTTATACATCTTGCTACAAATGTACCTTTTTACTTTTTACATTTTTTAATTGACTTACATTTACGAATTTATCATTTAAATTTACGAAAATGAGGTTTTTAAACTACAACAATTTAAGACAGAAACATTATTTTGAAATTATAAAAACGAGCATGAGTAGATAGCTTTCTTCTGTCAAATCCCGTGTATAGTATGTTGATAACAACATTATCATAGCTGCAAAACAGGGATCCTGGATCCTCCGCAATGCTCCTTTTCGCTATCTTAACAATGTATTATCTCGCGGCAGCGCAGATATTTTCATAGGGTAGACCGGGGCCTTAAAGTTTTGGATGGAGTTTAAATCGCAATTTGTTTCTAACTATCTACGGTCAAGGTTCTGGAGGAGTTTAAACCTCTTATCTGGAGGAGTTTTATAGTATCAGAGCTTTATAGAGTTGTATATATATTTTTTGGGTATATAAGTCTCTGTGACAGGTATTTCTAGTGAATGTTTTCTAAAACTAGGACATGTTTTTGGAAAGAAAAGACATTTAAATGCCATTAAAATCTTAAAATTTGGAAATAGAATTGCCCAACCTCTTATATTTTAACTATAGTCAACCTTTTTCTTGGAATGCAAAACATTGGTTTACCCAACGTTTTGCAGCGGGGTTCAGATCCAAACCACATGGTTTAGTAATAGTAAATAATAAATTAATTCAGAAATAAAGGCACCATAAGACAGACAGGGGGGAAGTTGTTCTGTCAACTCAGTGAATACTAAATATATAGTAAATAGTGAATAGTAAACGACTGTACCATTGGTAAGGGAAATAGAAAATCAAAAACACAAAAACCACATGAGGGAATAGACTTATAATGATATAAGTTCACTAATAAGGAATGAAGCGAGATCGTCGAAGCGAGTTTAGCGAAGCGCGGGCGCGGGCGCGGGGACTATTCCTGTAGTGATGAGTTAGCAGGTTGTGAATTGCTGCTTGAGTCGAGAGCGGCGATCACTGCTCATTCACGTCGCCGCCACCCTCGCTACGCTGCACTCTGCACTCTACACCTCCAACTGCTTGCTGCCAACGAGTGATTATCGATTAAACATATGCCTACTGATTTAAACCCATCCCGGTCACTACATGATACGTTTCAGTAAGCAAGTGTCCAAACCCTGTCGGACCTGCGGAATAGTTGGCCAATGTCAGCAGGTTCCCATTTTAAACCTTTACAAACATTTAAAAATGTTGCTCATGATCGATCAAGTAAACTTCACATTTTGAGGTGACCCTCTGCACACTTCGCTACCCAGCCGATTCATTAAAATTGTTAAAGTACTAAAACTACCTTCCTACCACACTTACAATATGGTTACAACTACGTTTAATTCTTTTTGAATTTTGTATTTTCATTTGACTAAGGTCCAGTTATCAATGTCGTAATTCGTTTAGTGTTACCCAGGGAGCACGTGATCCCTGGCCACTAACAATACCACTCCCCACAACTCTCGGAGGCGAAGACTCCTGTGGGTTGAGGGGCGAAACCGCATCTTGGTCACCGAGCGACTGCTCCGGTGGTTGGCATGCTTTTTCTTAGGAAGGAGTGGAGTTGTTAGGGGAGTGGTAGATGCAACTTTTCACCAATCCTATATTGTGGGACCGACTACCAGATAACGAATCTCATAGTTTATGATTGCACTCTGCGTGGTTTTTGGGAGCGTTGGCGAGTCTCCACAATTGGGTAACATAATGTAAATGATGTTACTTATTACAGAATGAAGTATCTATGAAGTATTAGTAGCCCTGAAGATCCCAGTTCCTCCGAGAAAGTTCATGAAGAGCAAGAAACATTTTTTTTTGTGCTGCATTCTGCGTAGAAACTTGCAAAACTTAAAACCCATAAATGATAAGCCTCTTATCTTATGGCGTTACTTCAGTTAGTAGTACACACTGATCACCGAAGTGTCTTCCTCGCAGTTTTAAGGCCCCAATCCAGTCCATTATTTGTACACATAATCAAAGCCATACTCAAACCACAACAAAACGCGAAGCTAGTAGAAGAAAACTAAGAATTGGAGGTGTTAACAAACAGCAAGAAGATCGTAATTTCCATAAATATATATAGATAATTTTGTGTTCACATCTTCTTTGTGTACCGTCCTAATTAGTTTGTTTCTTATCGCTTGTCTTGTCTTTTCTTTGTTTACACAAATTATCTTCTGTTAAAAGTGTATGTAATTGATGAACGAAGTGAATCACTGGATTCATGAAGTTTCAGTGGCCGTGTGTGTGTGTGTTATAAAAATACTGCATAACTATAAAACATTTCTTAATGAAATTTTGAAGGAGTCAGTTGGGATACCTAAGGGATGTTTAAACACAGCATTTGTATTTTATTTTGGATTATTAATAATTGTTAAAGCTAATTTTAATGTTACATATTCAGTAGCTGAATTAATTGGTTTTCGTAGTAAGCTATTGGCTATGGTTGTTTTTAAAATGTCAGCTGGGATTTATCTGTGTTTCACTTGAGGGATTTTTATCCCATATATGGGATATTTTGACTGCTTGTGGAATAAAATGGGATTGTGGGATAAAGTGGGATTTTTTGGAAATCAGCATTACGTCTGCTAGTTTGCTTACAGCTTACGACCAGAGCACCTTAGCAGTAGCACTTCTAGTGGATTTTCTTTCCGTACTGGCAGTTGCGGAGTGTCCCATTTTTAACCTCGCTGTCCGACCCTATTATGATTTTATAAACATCACATAACGAACACTGAGTCAATGAGACAAACTTTATTTACGTTTCCCTGGCATTATTGTGATACAGGTAACTTCGTGGTTAAAGGTGCAAAAAAATGTAAACCAAAATATAAACAAATAAATTAACTCAAAATATAAAATGTAGAACACCTGTTTTGGTTATAATCTGATCCAATAAATGGTAAAGCCCATAAGATTAACATAGGAAGTTTAGTAGCCATTGGGGCTAAACCATAAAGGAATTTTAAAACGTGAATAGGTGTATATGTTACTTTAGGATATTAGCAACCTTCCTACCAAATCAGCTCAATCGATTTAGTAGTTAGAGCGTGATTGAGCCACAAACTAATGTCTCTTATCTCTTAAATCTGTAACATATTTTAGTAGACACGTTAACGTATGCTTGTGGACCTTTGCAAAGCTCCTTGGTTTTATAATATATCAATTCAAATTTTCTCTAAGTATTTTTAAATACAAGTAAACTGTTGACATCATTAGTATTTTTACTCGTACATTCACACATTTGTAATATTTCTCTGTCAGATTAAAATATAAAGAAATTATAATTATTTAGATATGTTGCATATGGTCTAGATATTTGTTGACATATTGTAAAAGTGTTTGGCTAAACAAGGTGTAAGTTAACACAAGCTAAATATGTAACATGTCTATTTAAATATATCTTTAAAAATTCAGTCTTCGATCATCCTCTTACAGGAAGAATGAGCGTACACCTAGTATAAGTTTTACTTAATCGGCAAAAATATTATGACTTTGGGGAAGATGCATGAGATTTGTTGAGAAATTCATATAAGTGAATTTGTAATACAGGTATATTTACTGTAGAAGTAGGTGAATTATACTCATCTCAGAACTGTTACAATATATTTGCAAAATAACAAATCCAGTTGCAACGGATAAAGTAAAATAAGTCGGGCGTGTGGTTTCGGGATAGGTTTAGTCAGAATATCGAACGTTGGAGGAATTCACACAATCTCTCTCTCTCTCTCTCTCTCTCTCTCTCTCTCTCTCTCTCTCTCTCTCTCTCTCTCTCCCTCTCTCTCCCTGTGCCCTCTTGAAACTTGTAGTCATCAAACTATAGCTCAGGCTACAGCGCAGATAACAATTATAACTTATAAGAGATTGATCGTTGAATTCTGACTTGCAACAGCCTCGTTACAATATCAAAGTTGGTGTGTACTCGTAACTTTGTACGGCCGATTGTGGGAATTTGAGGTGAAGCAATTGAAAATTTAATAAAATGAAAATTACAATCATATTTTTAATTTCGAAAAATATCAACCTAATGTATATCGTGGAACCCAGCTCAGAAATGAGTGTCATCGAGACAAAGTTTTAGTTACAACATCATACAACTATTAAAACTGGATTCTGACTTCTGTAACATTGAAAATAGTTTCATTTTTATATGCAACTACACAAATTTACGTTAAAAATATAAAAAAGTTGTGCAAAGCTTGATTTAAAATATTTTAAGGCTTAATGAGGCTGTATAATAATTCTTAAAGTATAAATTCACAAAAATAGGACTACGTCAGGAGACACAAAATAACGTTAACCCTCATGTAACGCTGCATCTGGTCATCTGGTCATCTGGTCATCTGGTCATCTGGTCATCTGGTCATCTGGTCATCTGGTCATCTGGTTGTTGCCCTTTGCTGGAATCATTTTGTGTTTTGAAAGTCTGCTAAGTGAAGCTCTTCGACAGGGTTAAATGTTTTATTTATATAATATTTGTTTTTGCTCCATCTTTTGACAATAGATTGTTAGGCAGGTATCATCCCCAGCAAAAGAATAATTTTGTAAAGAATTGCAAGTTTGAACAAAAACTAGTTATTAATTAGGAGTATAAAATAAAACAACTGCCAAAGTAATCCTCACGTGGGTTTCAGTGTGGATAGCGACTAGAACCATTGAAATAAGATTGCATATATAGCGCATACGTGAAAATGGAAAAATGTAGCCTGAGGGAAGAACAACTTGAAAGAGGATTGACAACTGGAGCAGTTAAGAGGCAAACGAGTAAAGCAATACGCTCGCTATGGAGAGAAATCACTGTGATCAAATATATCAGGCCATTCACACATATTTACTCACCTTCTCCGAGCAAAGCTCGCCCCCCAGGTAATGGAAATTTTATTCGGGATAAGAGTACCATAGTTGTGTGGATAGAGGGGGCTGATTAGAGGGGGAATAATACACTGAACAGCCACTGATTATCAAAGACTCACTAGTTAGATCCCTGTTGTACTCCTCTGGCTCACAGCAGCACGAGCAGCTGAGTACGTGAGATATACTGGCTGTTTGAAATTACTAAAACGCTTCAATAATTTAGGATATCATTATTATACTAACGAGGATAATATATCTACAGATCTCGTCTGGGATAAAAAGAGTGTAGCCTTCTTGCTGCCCCTCTGTCGACAGTATTTCCATTGTAACCACCCAAACCCTCTCTTCATTTATATGTTCGTCAGCTGAATCAAGAATCAAGAATTTGTATTTGTCATGTAAATATACAAGTAGCATTGACAATAGTCTGTTGTTACAAATAGAAAAGGTAAAAATACAGGAGAAACTAATACATAACTGGGTAATATCCCACCAAGGAAGAGGGAAGAAGAAGACAATATACCAGGGCCAATGAGAAGCTAGCTTCCTCCTTCTACAAAATGGCATGAAAGTGAGTGATTAGACCCATCCTCCTGCTCTCACATTTAAATGACTTTTTATTACAGTTTTTTTAATGTTTGACTTGTACTATTCAAAACCACCCTATTTTTCTGGCACTCGTGCCTCAGGAGTGAACGTTCCATCATTGTGTTCCAAACATTCATTATCGACGTCACCAAACTCTATGTTTCTATGTTAAAATGTATTTGAAATCGGGTGAACTTTATAAAATTCGAGTTGGTTTTCTTGAAAAGTGTTTGTTAGGTTTGATTACACAGCCATTCGAGCTTTTAGATCAAACTCCGAACGTTTTTATTGTTTCGTATCTGTGTCAGGCAGAGGATGAACGCGAAGGATTAGATGCTAGCGGTCCATATGGGACGCGCCGTAATCAAGCGACTCTTGACCTAGATAACTAGATCCTGCCGGGCCCTGGGAAATCAGCTTTAACTGGTTTAACTTTGAAGAATTAATTAAATCAGTAAATTACACTCAATTAACGTGCCTAATA
Source organism: Allygus modestus (assembly GCA_963675035.1). Taxonomy (NCBI): domain Eukaryota; kingdom Metazoa; phylum Arthropoda; class Insecta; order Hemiptera; family Cicadellidae; genus Allygus; species Allygus modestus. Next base: position 350,489,197 of record OY776112.1, read on the forward strand.
GACAATAGACAAGTTACAATAGATAAGTCGTCGTTAGGTAATTTACAACAGTTACAATAGATTTTGTCACTACATTAATATACTGGGCTCTCAGAGTAGGAGCCTACTTGACGCAAAATGTCCTGTTATAACAATTAAAGCCGCACTAAAATTTGGATTTTCAATACACATTCAATCGATAATTTACGGCAAGGAAACCGTAAATATTCTGAGTAGGGTTAATAAGGCATTAGTAAGTTTTATAACGGTTTAATTTGATTGCTTCGAACCCTTTATAGAAATTTTAAAGATTTATTGAAACTATGTTAAAACCAATGCCTAGTTAGCCTTACAACATGACTGGTTGACCTTTACAATTGTTTTGGCAGTGATTCTCCGCTGGCTGTGCTGTGATTGAGTCGTAAAGTAAGAATTTGGGTTAACAATAACTGGATTTCGTGTGACTGGTTTTCAGTTTCATATCAATGCGCATTCAAATTAAAAAAAATCATGTTACATATCCCAGGGGGTTGTTATATTGTTTACAATAATGTTCATTATGTTCTTTCATCCCATAGTATTTGAACTTTAACCAAACATTTGGTGTGATAGGTCATGTTGTTCTGGGGAAAATGACTCAAACAGTTTGTTAAACAAACCCAATAGCTTAATGAATGGCTGTTGAATGGGTTTACGCCGTCGATTGTTAAACAAACCCAATAGCTTAATGAATGGCTGTTGAATGGGTTTACGCCGTCGATTGTTAAACAAACCCAATAGCTTAATGAATGGCTGTTGAATGGGTTTACGCCGTCGATTGTTAAACAAACCCAATAGCTTAATGGATGGGTGTTGAATGGGTTTACGCCGTCGATTGTTAAACAAACCCAATAGCTTAATGAATGGCTGTTGAATGGGTTTACGCCGTCGATTGTTAAACAAACCCAATAGCTTAATGAATGGCTGTTGAATGGGTTTACGCCGTCGATTGTTAAACAAACCCAATAGCTTAATGAATGGCTGTTGAATGGGTTTACGCCGTCGATTGTTAAACAAACCCAATAGCTTAATGAATGGCTGTTGAATGGGTTTACGCCGTCGATTGTTAAACAAACCCAATAGCTTAATGAATGGCTGTTGAATGGGTTTACGCCGTCGATTGTTAAACAAACCCAATAGCTTAATGAATGGCTGTTGAATGGGTTTACGCCGTCGATTGTTAAACAAACCCAATAGCTTAATGAATGGCTGTTGAATGGGTTTACGCCGTCGATTGTTAAACAAACCCAATAGCTTAATGAATGGCTGTTGAATGGGTTTACGCCGTCGATTGTTAAACAAACCCAATAGCTTAATGAATGGCTGTTGAATGGGTTTACGCCGTCGATTGTTAAACAAACCCAATAGCTTAATGAATGGCTGTTGAATGGGTTTACGCCGTCGATTGTTAAACAAACCCAATAGCTTAATGAATGGCTGTTGAATGGGTTTACGCCGTCGATTGTTAAACAAACCCAATAGCTTAATGGATGGGTGTTGAATGGGTTTACGCCGTCGATTGTTAAACAAACCCAATAGCTTAATGAATGGCTGTTGAATGGGTTTACGCCCTCGATTGAGCTTAAAGCGTCAACCACCAGCTGACACAATACAGAACTCAATCCAAATTTGAATAAAATCAGACAAAAATGTGAATGCTTGAGCGCTTCTACTGATGTCTCGGGCTTAACTATTACCATAGATGGGTAGAGCATGTGTATCAAAGAAGACTGTTGGAAGTGAATTGGGCGCTAAATGTGGTTAATGTGTTTGAACTGTGCTAGGGTTACTGAACAACCTTACGTATTTTTGAGAACCTCGTTCATTTGAACTAGAATCATAATGCTATAAATCTTTATTTATTTTTTCTCAAGGGTATTTATTTTTTCTCAAAGGTGGTTATTTTGTCAGCAGGCCATATTTCCATTTCTATATCATGAGTAATTGGTGGTGTGGGGGGGGGGGTTATTTTGTTTAACCGATGTGACCAAGAAGTGAAGAGGCCGCGTGTGAAACAGGAGGGGGAAACAGCCAGTTATCAAATATCTCTAGAGGCCTGAGCGAAGTGACATTGCGGAAAGCAGCCAGTTATCAAATATCTCTAGAGGCCTGAGCGAAGTGACATTGCGCTTTTATGGATTAGAAACATATCTTACGAATCCATAAAAACAATTATGCAGACATTTTCATCATATGCATTGTTTTTAGGTGAACAAATCGGCCCATTTCTTATCCCGTTAGCTATAAAGTCTACTAAAACGACTTTTCTATACGATATTCATGTGAGACTGGGTTATACGGGTCGTACGGTATGACGAAGTTGTGGGTGAGGTCAAACTTGTAGAGGGATAATTCTCAAGATCTTGTTCGAGCGAGTTTATGCGACCTACAGTTGTTAATGTTGTAGCACGACGCAAAAGTCGATTAGTTTAGCTAATGACTCCATACAGGTTCACCATCAGTAACAGCGTTTCTATAGATGAGTTTATGCGACCTACAGTTATTAATGTTGTAGCACGACGCAAAAGTCGATTAGTTTAGCTAATGACTCCATACAGGTTCGCCATCAGTAACAGCGTTTCTATAGATGAGTTTATGCGACCTACAGTTATTAATGTTGTAGCACGACGCAAAAGTCGATTAGTTTAGCTAATGACTCCATACAGGTTTGCCATCAGTAACATCGTTTCTATAGATGAGTTTATGCGACCTACAGTTATTAATGTTGTAGCACGACGCAAAAGTCGATTAGTTTAGCTAATGACTCCATACAGGTTCGCCATCAGTAACAGCGTTTCTATAGATGAGTTTATGCGACCTACAGTTATTAATGTTGTAGCACGACGCAAAAGTCGATTAGTTTAGCTAATGACTCCATACAGGTTTGCCATCAGTAACATCGTTTCTATAGATGAGTTTATGCGACCTACAGTTATTAATGTTGTAGCACGACGCAAAAGTCGATTAGTTTAGCTAATGACTCCATACAGGTTCGCCATCAGTAACAGCGTTTCTATGGATGAGTTTATGCGACCTACAGTTATTAATGTTGTAGCACGACGCAAAAGTCGATTAGTTTAGCTAATGACTCCATACAGGTTCGCCATCAGTAACAGCGTTTCTATGGATGAGTTTATGCGACCTACAGTTATTAATGTTGTAGCACGACGCAAAAGTCGATTAGTTTAGCTAATGACTCCATACAGGTTCACCATCAGTAACAGCGTTTCTATAGATGAGTTTATGCGACCTACAGTTATTAATGTTGTAGCACGACGCAAAAGTCGATTAGTTTAGCTAATGACTCCATACAGGTTCACCATCAGTAACAGCGTTTCTATAGATGAGTTTATGCGACCTACAGTTATTAATGTTGTAGCACGACGCAAAAGTCGATTAGTTTAGCTAATGACTCCATACAGGTTCGCCATCAGTAACAGCGTTTCTATAGATGAGTTTATGCGACCTACAGTTATTAATGTTGTAGCACGACGCAAAAGTCGATTAGTTTAGCTAATGACTCCATACAGGTTTGCCATCAGTAACATCGTTTCTATAGATGAGTTTATGCGACCTACAGTTATTAATGTTGTAGCACGACGCAAAAGTCGATTAGTTTAGCTAATGACTCCATACAGGTTCGCCATCAGTAACAGCGTTTCTATAGATGAGTTTATGCGACCTACAGTTATTAATGTTGTAGCACGACGCAAAAGTCGATTAGTGTAGCTAATGACTCCATACAGGTTCACCATCAGTAACAGCGTTTCTATAGATGAGTTTATGCGACCTACAGTTATTAATGTTGTAGCACGACGCAAAAGTCGATTAGTGTAGCTAATGACTCCATACAGGTTCACCATCAGTAACAGCGTTTCTATAGATGAGTTTATGCGACCTACAGTTATTAATGTTGTAGCACGACGCAAAAGTCGATTAGTGTAGCTAATGACTCCATACAGGTTCACCATCAGTAACAGCGTTTCTATAGATGAGTTTATGCGACCTACAGTTATTAATGTTGTAGCACGACGCAAAAGTCGATTAGTTTAGCTAATGACTCCATACAGGTTCGCCATCAGTAACAGCGTTTCTATAGATGAGTTTATGCGACCTACAGTTATTAATGTTGTAGCACGACGCAAAAGTCGATTAGTTTAGCTAATGACTCCATACAGGTTCGCCATCAGTAACAGCGTTTCTATAGATGAGTTTATGCGACCTACAGTTATTAATGTTGTAGCACGACGGAAAAGTCGATTAGTTTAGCTAATGACTCCATACAGGTTCGCCATCAGTAACAGCGTTTCTATAGATGAGTTTATGCGACCTACAGTTATTAATGTTGTAGCACGACGCAAAAGTCGATTAGTTTAGCTAATGACTCCATACAGGTTCACCATCAGTAACAGCGTTTCTATAGATGAGTTTATGCGACCTACAGTTGTTAATGTTGTAGCACGACGCAAAAGTCGATTAGTTTAGCTAATGACTCCATACAGGTTCGCCATCAGTAACAGCGTTTCAATAGATGAGTTTATGCGACCTACAGTTATTAATGTTGTAGCACGACGCAAAAGTCGATTAGTTTAGCTAATGACTCCATACAGGTTCGCCATCAGTAACAGCGTTTCTATGGATGAGTTTATGCGACCTACAGTTATTAATGTTGTAGCACGACGGAAAAGTCGATTAGTTTAGCTAATGACTCCATACAGGTTCGCCATCAGTAACAGCGTTTCTATAGATGAGTTTATGCGACCTACAGTTATTAATGTTGTAGCACGACGCAAAAGTCGATTAGTTTAGCTAATGACTCCATACAGGTTCACCATCAGTAACAGCGTTTCTATAGATGAGTTTATGCGACCTACAGTTGTTAATGTTGTAGCACGACGCAAAAGTCGATTAGTTTAGCTAATGACTCCATACAGGTTCGCCATCAGTAACAGCGTTTCAATAGATGAGTTTATGCGACCTACAGTTATTAATGTTGTAGCACGACGCAAAAGTCGATTAGTTTAGCTAATGACTCCATACAGGTTCGCCATCAGTAACAGCGTTTCTATGGATGAGTTTATGCGACCTACAGTTATTAATGTTGTAGCACGACGCAAAAGTCGATTAGTTTAGCTAATGACTCCATACAGGTTCGCCATCAGTAACAGGGTTTCTATGGATGAGTTTATGCGACCTACAGTTATTAATGTTGTAGCACGACGCAAAAGTAGATTAGTTTAGCTAATGACTCCATACAGGTTCATCATCAGTAACAGGGTTTCTATGGATGAGTTTATGCGACCTACAGTTATTAATGTTGTAGCACGACGCAAAAGTCGATTAGTTTAGCTAATGACTCCATACAGGTTCACCATCAGTAACAGCGTTTCTATAGATGAGTTTATGCGACCTACAGTTATTAATGTTGTAGCACGACGCAAAAGTCGATTAGTGTAGCTAATGACTCCATACAGTTTCACCATCAGTAACAGCGTTTCTATAGATGAGTTTATGCGACCTACAGTTATTAATGTTGTAGCACGACGCAAAAGTCGATTAGTTTAGCTAATGACTCCATACAGGTTCACCATCAGTAACAGCGTTTCTATGGATGAGTTATTTAATACCCATAGCTTATAATGAGGAGCGTTGTGGAAGGCACTAGCTTCGATCATTAAGTTGTCTTATAGCGTACAAACATTTATGATTTAAAATAGTTTTTAAACACCCAATAACAACGACATAATACTATCTAAAAACCTGTTGAGTTCATCCGTTACAAATACCATCCATCCATTAGAAATACTATATATTAAAAACTATTTAAATTAAACTAGCGACCGCCCAGTGGTCAAAATTTGACCAAAAGTAATCGAAGAATTATGGCTGTTTGCGTGAATGGGTGCACATTATCCTGCATTAGCAGTTTATCAAAATAATTTAAACCGTTGTCAGAATGCTTAGCTTCACGAATAACTAAATAAAATTAGTTTAATACGTAGTGGGTCCTGATTGCTTTTTCTCTCTTTACCTTCCCCTCGTTCCCCTCCCCCAAGATTATTTTTTTAAATGGTGTTAAAATAGATAAAAGAAAGGCGTTTCCATTCCAGTAGTCAGTAGTAGTTTTATTTAGTACGCTTAAAACATCTGTTCTGGTTGAGGTGCTAGCATTTGTTATTATATCAACAGCTGTCAAATATACAATTTAATTGATTAATGTTCTTCCATAAGATTAACATTGAAACTTTGAAAGCCTGTGGGACGTAGCCCTAAGGGTCGATGCAAATTATAATGGATTTCTGCTCATCTACAGGACAATACCTTTCTAACGTTATGCCTTTAATTTTTTCCTACGATGCACAAGCTGAGAAAAAAGGAGGGACAGTTTCGTACTTGCCTATTAATACGAAGATTGGCGGACACACATTTCCATAATGTTATAATGGTTAACTAAATGCCAAAGCTTATTAACAGCTTAATACTTCATTTTTTATGTAAGCTAAAATTTAAAAACCACAAATAAACACACAAACAAAAATCGGCCCATTTCTTATCCCGTTAGTTATATAGTCTACTAAAACAAATCTTCTATACGATATTCACGTGAGACTGGGTTATAAATACCCTGTAGCAGCAAACCTGCATACTCAGCGAATTTCCAATAGAGATATAAATGTCTTAATACTACATAAAGCCACAACAACATACTTAAAGCTTAACATACACAATTAAGAATTATTCACGGTAGTGTTAAACTGCTTCACGCATTGTGCTACACGAAGCTCAATAATTCACTTGCATCAAACCACTGAAATATTCATCCAGCTTATATTAGGGCACAACGTGGATTTGGGATTTAAACGAGCAGTATTATCCGTGGAGTTCCCAATATCGTCCGGGGCTGTAAGGGTTCAGCCGGAGCAAAAACACATTTCTTCGTAATAGGCCTACCTCAACTCAAAAACGTCTTTTATCCTGGTTTAAAATTTCTTGCACATCATCAAAACATACTCATTCTGTAATTTTATGGTTCACTTCTAAATGGGCTAAGAACATAAAATTTAGCATGCGTAATTTTCCTAGAAACGCCCAGGAAAATCGCCAAAATTAATAGTTTTCAAAATGAAAACCTCTAATCTTTATCTTGAAAATTATAAATTTTAACATTAGCTTATTAAAAGAAATCATATCAGCTGGGAAATAAATAAATAGCCAGTATACAGTCAGTAGAACTTTCACATTTTAAAGTAAAACCAAGTGTTACAACCACTGAATAAATATTACATCTACAATGAATATAGTTAAAACCAAGGAATCTAGTTTTGGTTTCCTTGGTTCAGACATACTCAGACTAATTTTGCAATGGCTATTGACGGAAATCTGGGGCAAAGCGAGTACCAGAGGGTAGTAAGCATGTAGTGTAAATATATATATATATATATATATATATATGTGTGTGTAATATATATAGTATGTGTATATATATATATATATACACATACTATATAAACACACATGGTGTCTCACGTAAGGCGTCTCAAACCGACTGCAGCCGAACCACTTGACTTAGAAGGATGAAATAAAATTATTTCCCACTAAATCAACCCCAAGGAGTAACGTAAGAATAATTTTAATTCGCTTTAAAAAACAGGGCGCACCAAAAACTGAGGGTCACTAGTTCGAATCTCGGAATTTTCAAATATAAACATATGTCATGATATACACCATTTCAAAGCTTTCTGACAGACAAACATTTTGGTGAAAACATAACTCACTTATCACTATCCGTTTCAAAGTGTCGGCCATTTGTGTGAAAAATATGAACATTTACGGAATACCCTGTATCTGATAAACCACAAGATATATTTTTATTATGATTCACGTTTCTTACTCGTATTGAACTCAGCTTTACCCTGATATGCTACATGTCAGTATTTAAAACATAGTAAAAAATTAACAAAAAATACTCTTTTTGAAATTGTTTACATACCCAAAATTAAAAAATATCAAATAGTAACGAATATCAAAAAGTATATAATTTTAAAGGTCTTGAAAATCCTAACAACTTTCTAACTTACATCAACCCCGTATCTCTTTTTGTTTTTTAGCAATCAACAAAAATCGTCATTTTCACATATAAAATTCATGGTATTTCTACATAACACTTCCAAATTCTCTGAGGTCTCTTTTATAAATGAGTTCACGGGATCAAGAAATGGTATATTCTGTCCCGTCCAACTAGCTACAACGGGATCAGGAAATGGTCTCTTCTGTACTATCCAACTAACTACCACGGGATCAAGAAATGGTCTCTTCTGTACCATCCAACTAGCTACCACGGGATCAGGAAATGGTTTCTTTTGTACCATCCAACTAGCTACCACAGGATCAAGAAATTGTATCTTCTGTCCCGTCCAACTAGCTACAACGGGATCAGGAAATGGTCTCTTCTGTACTATCCAACTAACTACCACGGGATCAAGAAATGGTCTCTTCTGTCCCGTCCAACTAGCTACCACGGGATCAGGAAATGGACTCTTCTGTACCATCCAACTAGCTACCACGGGATCAAGAAATGGTCTCTTCTGTACCATCCAACTAGCTACCATGGGATCAAGAAATGGTCTTTTCTGTACCATCCAACTAGCTACCACGGGATCAGAAAATGGTCTCTTCTGTACCATCCAACTACCTACCACGGGATAAGGAAATGGTTTCTTTTGTACCATCCAACTAGCTACCACTGGATCAGAAAATGGTCTCTTCTGTTCCATCTAACTAGCTACCACGGGATCAAGAAATGGTCTCTTCTGTACCATCCAACTAGCTACCACGGGATCAGGAAATGGACTATTCTGTACCATCCAACTAGCTACCACGGGATCAAGAAATGGTCTCTTCTGTACCATCCAAATAACTACCACGGGATCAGGAAATGGTCTCTTCTGTACCATCCAACTAGCTACCACGGGATCAGGAAATAGTCTCTTCTGTACCATCCAAATAACTACCACGGGATCAGGAAATGGTCTCTTCTGTACCATCCAAATAACTACCACGGGATCAGGAAATGGTCTCTTCTGTACCATCCAAATAACTACCACGGGATCAGGAAATGGTCTCTTCTGTACCATCCAAATAACTACCACGGGATCAGGAAATGGTCTCTTCTGTACCATCCAAATAACTACCACGGGATCAGGAAATGGTCTCTTCTGTACCATCCAAATAACTACCACGGGATCAGGAAATGGTCTCTTCTGTACCATCCAAATAACTACCACGGGATCAGGAAATGGTCTCTTCTGTACCATCCAAATAACTACCACGGGATCAGGAAATGGTCTCTTCTGTACCATCCATCTAGCTACCACGGGATCAGGAAATGGTCTCTTCTGTACCATCCAACTAGCTACCACGGGATCAGGAAATGGTCTCTTCTGTACCATCCAAATAACTACCACGGGATCAGGAAATGGTCTCTTCTGTACCATCCAAATAACTACCACGGGATCAGGAAATGGTCTCTTCTGTACCATCCAAATAACTACCACGGGATCTGGAAATGGTCTCTTCTGTACCGTCCAACTAGCTACCACGGGATCAAGAAATGTACTCTTCTGTACCATCCAACTAGCTACCACGGGATCAAGAAATGGACTCTTCTGTTCCATCCAAATAACTACCACGGGATCAGGAAATGGTCTCTTCTGTTCCATCCAACTAGCTACCACGGGATCAGGAAATGGACTCTTCTGTACCATCCAACTAGCTACCACGGGATCAAGAAATGGTCTCTTCTGTACCATCCAAATAACTACCACGGGATCAGGAAATGGACTCTTCTGTACCATCCAACTAGCTACCACGGGATCAAGAAATGGACTCTTCTGTTCCATCCAACTAGCTACCACGGGATCAGGAAATGGACTCTTCTGTACCATCCAACTAGCTACCACGGGATCAAGAAATGGTCTCTTCTGTACCATCCAACTAGCTACCACGGGATCAAGAAATGGTCTCTTTTGTACCATCCAACTAGCTACCACGGGATCAGGAAATGGTCTCTTCTGTACCATCCAAATAACTACCACGGGATCAGGAAATGGTCTCTTCTGTACCATCCAACTAACTACCACGGGATCAGGAAATGGTCTCTTCTCTACCATCCAACTAGCTACCACGGGATCAAGAAATGGTCTCTTCTGTACCATCCAACTAGCTACCACGGGATCAAGAAATGGTCTCTTCTGTACCATCCAACTAGCTACAACGACATCTCGTAATTGTGGCAACAATTTGTGTACACTTCATTAATGAGAATCATCAAGATCTTTAACAATTAAAACTCTACAATAGCTGCCCCAGCATAGGAAGTGATCGGTGCAGGGCCTCGTGTCATGCCACTAGGGAACTGTGACCAGCTTATAAAGAGTCCCAGGTCCCAGGACTACCTTAAAACTGGTCTATACCCGTTTCGAGGCTAGCATTGGGTACAGAAAATTAAGTTTTAATAACATATGATAAGTCTTTTGGCTGTCCATTATACAAACTTCCCTTTCACCTTTGGTCCCTCCATTTGCAGCAGCTGGGAACGTAACGTCTGGTTTCGAGCCCTGACCTGAGAATGTGGTCCCTGGGTGTCGTTCTTGGATACTATGACAGTTGAGTTGGCCAGTTGGAAGGCAGAGCGGGTCCGCCTGTTAATTTCAGCCTGATCACAGGAACACGGGAGATGCGATAACAACATAAGAACAACAGAGTCCCAGATTACCTCAGACTCATATTTATACTGCTTTTCTTAAACAAAGAAAGCTTATAATAATAGGCAATATAAATAACAATATAGCCTAACTTAGGCGAATTAATAATAGGCTGTACTTAATTAATTGTTAAACAAGGTACTGAATTGAAATTTGTCATGAAATTATTAACATACTTGGTGGATTATAATATTATAATTGTACAATCTACTTGTTCTTGGCTCGATATTTCAAACAGCACTTTACGATGGTTGAGTCAAAGTGCGAGAAGTAATGCGCACTTTTAGCGAACAGGCGGAACGTTCGAGAGCCGTCATTCCGGGCAATCAATAATAAAGTAAGTGCTTGCGGCGGGCCTGTAATCCCCTAACACCCTGCACTACTGCACTACTGCACTACTGCGCTACTGCGCTACTGCACTAATGCACACTACTGCACTGCTGCACTACTGCGCTACTGCACTACTGCACTACTGCACTACTGCGCTACTGCACACTACTATACTGCTGCCCTATTGCACTACTGCACACTACTGTACTGCTGCACTACTGCACTCCTGCACTACTGCACTACTGCACACTACTGTACTGCTGCACTACTGCACTACTGCGCTACTGCACACTACTGTACTGCTGCACTACTGCACTACTGCGCTACTGCACACTACTGTACTGCTGCACTACTGCACTACTGCACACTACTGTACTGCTGCGATACTGCATTACTGCAATACCGCACTACTGCACTACTGCACTACTACACTGCTGCAATACTGCACTGCTGCATTGCTGCAATACTGCGCTACTGCACTACTGCGCTATTTCACTACTGCGCTACTGCACTACTGAAATGCTGCGCTACTGTGCTACTGAAATGCTGCGCTACTGCACTACTGAACGACTGCGCTACTGCACTGCTGCACTGAGCCGCGGAAGGTTGGGTTGTTTGTAGATAAGCATGTAATCAAACTAAGATACAATAAACAACCCTATTCAAGAGTAAAGGTTTATCTTTATAAAAACTATTGTAATCTGTACCACTATCTATCAGTGGCAGTGTTTGTGGGACTTTTAACTGGTAAACTTGAGCTTGAAAGATGGCTTTAGAACACTGTAAACTAAACAACATGCGATACAAAACATATTTCATACTTTACATGCAATATGATATTCAATAAAACTCAGTTATTTGATAAATATTTTTAATTCTCAAATATAACCATCAACATCGTGACGGTGAGTGACGGTGTCGGCTTCTGTTTCATCTATTAATTATAATCATACACTAAATTTTCATTTTATCATCGCTTCTTTGCTGTAAACGTTTTGTTATCTATGTCATCTTATCTTATCCCATCTCTGTAATCGATGCTTATAAATGCAAAAATCACCGCTGATTCTCCTACGTTCCAGTAAGGGTGCAATGTTGATATATCTAAAGGATATTCATTATACATGGTAAACACAATTTAGAAGCAATGCCGTAGTTGATTGACCATCTTACTGGCCCTCACTGTTCCGAATTTACTCAACGTTATCCATTTGGTGGCTACGAAGGTTTACAGTACCAGACGACTAATTAAACTGATTTAATTAATCAATCTACTGAAGTTCTATCAATACCCTTTATGTTTTTTTTTAGCGAATTTCCCCTATAGGGAAGAAGCTATTACCGTAGTCGGCATGGTAAGACCTAGGCCCGGGACCATGATAACCTTTAGTTTTGAGGTCCCCAGACCCCAAAAACACCATTCGTTCGATACTGTATATACATATGTGTCCGTGAGCACGATAACTCTCGTAAAAATTATCCGATTTTGATGAAACTTGGTATAAACGTGTAAAGCAACATTTATTTATGACTTTAAGTTCGAAAACCGGCCAGATCGCTCTATCCAAAGAGGTATTTTGGGGGGGTTTTGTACCCCAAAAATGGGTTTTTTGAATTTTTTACATATAATTTTGAAAATAGTCAAATTTTAGTTTTCACCATTTGATTCAGCTAAAAAAAACACACAATTTGGTATTTGATCATTCCTCTACGTCAATTGGTTACCGAGATATTGAAAGTGCTAAACACAGTACGTTGTCTAATGTTATTCTTAAGGAGGAAAATAACAAATTTATATCTCGCTTATTTATGAACGTATACTGACGAAAGTTGATATACGGCTTCATCGGGTTGTGGTCCATTGATATTTGCTCAAAAGAACAATATTTTGCTAAAGGCTCCCGTAGCTGCAAACCTGCGTACTCAGCCCCATGTTATTCTTATGGATAATAATTAAATCCTATGTCTCCCCTAATTATGAACATAAATGAATAAAAACTGGTATATGACTTCACCTAGATGAGTTCTATCGATATTAGCACAAAAACCCATGTTTTGTGTTCCTTGATGCAGCAAACCTGCGTACTCAGCCCCCAATGTTGTTCTTATGGAAAATAATTAAAATTATGTATATTGCTTACTTGTAAATATATTTTTACGAAACTTGGTAAGTGGCTTTATGTAGTATTAAGACAGTTATATCTACATTGGAAATTCGCTGAATATGCAGGTTTGCTGCGACGGGGGTATTTAATTACAAATAGCCGATTGAGCGATGAAATTTTGTAATTTATCCTCAATGAAAAGAATACAAAATCAACCCCATGGTAGTTTAGTGTATATTTAATACAGTTCATGGGGGTGAAACTATGACAAATCAGTAAAGTCATTTGATACGAAGTATTTTAAAAACCAACTTTTGGCATTGAGAAAAGTATAATTAACCAACGAAAAATAGAGTGTAAAAATAAAACCCTTTATGATAAAAGAATGGTTAATAATCCTGAAATCAACATCACCCTCGTATCACCGGCTTAGAGTAAGTAGCCCTCAATATCACCGGCTTAGAGTAAACAGCTCTAGATATCACCCTCATATCACCGGCTTAGAGTAAACAGCTCTCAATATCACCCTCATATCACCGGCTTAGAGTAAACAGCTCTCGATATCACCCTCATTTCACCGGCTTAGAGTAAAGAGCTCTCGATATCACCCTCATATCACCGACTTAGAGTAAACAGCCCTCGATGTCACCCACGTATCACCGGCTTAGAGTAAACCGCCCTCGATATCACCCTTATATCACCGGCTTAGAGTAAACAGGCGTCGATATCACCTTCGTATCACCAGCTTAGAGTAAACCACCCTCGATATCACCCTCATATCATCGGTTTAGAGGAAACAGCCTTCGGTATCACCCTTGTATCATCAGCTTAGAGTAAATAGCCCTCAATATCACCCTCGTATCACCGGGTTAGAGTAAACAGCCCTCGATATCACCCTCGTATCACCAGATTAGAGTTAACAGGTGTCGATATCACCCTTGTATCATCAGCTTAGAGTAAACCACCCTCGATATCACCCTCATATCATCGGTTTAGAGGAAACAGCCTTCGGTATCACCCTTGTATCATCAGCTTAGAGGAACCAGCCCTCGAAATAATCCTCATATCATCGGCTTAGAGTAAACAGCCCTCAATATCACCCTCATATCACCATCTTAGAGTAAACAGCCTTCGGTATCACCCTTGTATCATCAGCTTAGAGTAAATATCCCTCGATATCACCCTCGTATCACCGGCTTAGAGTAAACAGCCCTCAATATCACCCTGATATCACCGGCTTAGAGTAAACAGGTGTCGATATCACCCTCGTATCACCGGCTTAGAGGAAACAGCCCTCGAAATCATCCTCATATGATCGGCTTAGAGTAAACAGCCCTCAATATCACCCTTATATCACCGGCTTAGAGTAAACAGGTGTCGATATCACCCTCGTATCACCAACTTAGAGTAAACAGCCTTCAGGATCACCCTTGTATCATCAGCTTAGAGTAAATAGCCCTCGATATTACCCTCGTATCACCGGCTTAGAGTAAACAGCCCTCGATATCACCCTTATATCACCGGCTTAGAGTAAACAGGTGTCGATATCACCCTCGTATCACCAACTTAGAGTAAACAGCCTTCGGGATCACCCTTGTATCATCAGCTTAGAGTAAACAGCACTCGATATTACCCTCGTATCACCGGCTTAGAGTAAACAGGCGTCGATATCACCCTCGTATCACCGGCTTAGAGTAAACAGGTGTCGATATCACCCTCGTATCACCGGCTTAGAGTAAACAGCCCTCGATATCACCCTTATATCACCGGCTTAGAGTAAACAGGTGTCGATATCACCCTCGTATCACCAACTTAGAGTAAACAGCCTTCGGGATCACCCTTGTATCATCAGCTTAGAGTAAACAGCCCTCGATATTACCCTCGTATCACCGGCTTAGAGTAAACAGGCGTCGATATCACCCTCGTATCACCGGCTTAGAGTAAACAGGTGTCGATATCACCCTCGTATCACCGGCTTAGGGTAAACAGCCCTCGATATCACCCTTATATCACCGGCTTAGAGTAAACAGTTGTCGATATCACTCTCGTATCACCAACTTAGAGTAAACAGCCTTCGGGATCACCCTTGTATCATCAGCTTAGAGTAAATAGCCCTCGATATTACCCTCGTATCACCGGCTTAGAGTAAACAGCCCTCGATATCACCCTTATATCACCGGCTTAGAGTAAACAGGTGTCGATATCACCCTCGTATCACCAACTTAGAGTAAACAGTCTTCGGGATCACCCTCGTATCACCGGCTTAGAGTAAAGAGCCCTCGATATTACCCTCGTATCACCGGCTTAGAGTAAACAGGCGTCGATATCACCCTCGTTTCACCGCTTATATTAAACCGCTCTCGACGAAGAATCCCTCGCCCACCAAGCAACGCCATAATGTCGCGGTGATGCGCCTGGTGCACAACGGTACACCTGGACAACCTGTCAATAATCTCGATACTCCATGCTCAGCTGCATTACAATGAGTTATTGCTACCCTCACACAATGATTCCATTAGAGTTGACTCGAGAATAGCGTCGCTTGATGCGAAGTGCTGAGCGCAATGCTGGCACCATAGTGTGGATGTTTTATTAGACATTCAGTGAGGCTCAGTTGTTTCTGCTCTCCAGTTAGGTCTACTGTTTCTGTGATGATGACATCACACATCTTCAATCGCAATTCAGTGTTAAAGGGTGATATGTTTTGCAACGGCAAAACATAATTTGGTACCGCGGATTGCTCATTTGATTATATTGAATTCAAAATTAGTGTCTCTAAATTCAAATGTTTGTTGGTACAGTAAGTAAAATATTTGCCGCTGCTTCAATGTGTTTACACAAATAGGCTTTAAACAAATTTGAAATTATCAATGCCGTACCAAAGTTAAAAACATGTTTATTTTTATCACTAATCACCTTGAGCCATAACACTGAAGAAAAATAATATGAGATACATACAAAAAGAAAAACAGTAGACTGAGGATGCATTTTAGGCCACGTTGTAATCATGTGGATCAACTGCGGATGAATATCGACATTGTCTGCGGCTGTATTGTGTCATGGTGGCGCACAATGGGGATCATTGTGTGGCAGTATTGGGTAAGTACCGAGACGTGCAGTGTTGTAGCCGGCTTGTCCCGAATCGTCGCTAAATCACCGCCCATTACTGTAGTACCATCGACAGCTTCCAATTTCCGATGCGCTTCTCGCCCTTCAACAGACTCTATGTCGCGGTGTTTGGGTCTTTACAGTAGAATTTAAACGATAATCTTTCTTGCTTTACCCAAATGGAACGGGCATATTTATCGGCGTGGATGGATATTTATCGTAAACCATTAAATTAGGAATTCTGACGTACTTTGGTAATGTTTTAGGAGAAGGCTCCATATTTTTAATTACAACAGTCCTATAGCCTACGTGTGCATACTCTTCTCCTATTCTTTTCTGTGTGTGCATACTCTTCTCCTATTCTTTTCTGTGTGTGTATACTCTTCTCCTATACTCTTCTGCAAGTGCATACTCTTCTCCTATACTCTTCTGCGTGTGCATACTCTTCTCCTTTACTCTTCTGCATGTGCATACTCTTCTCCTATACTCTTCTGCGTGTGCATTATCTTCTTTTATACTCTTCTACTTTACTCTTCTGCGTGTGCATTTTTTCTTTTATACTCTTCTCCTTTACTCTTCTGCGTGTGCATTCTCTTCTTTTATACTCTTCTCCTTTACTCTTCTACGTGTGCATACTCTTCTCCTTTACAATTCTGCGTGTGCATACTCTTCTCCTATACTCTTCTCCGTGTGCATACTCTTCTCCTATACTCTTCTGCGTATGCATACTCTTCTCCTATGCCGCTTCTTATAAGCGGAATTTCTATATTTTGATTGGGGGGGGGGGGGCAAACATGGTCGTGATCATGATTACTGCGACTTTTCATATATTACAATAATATTTTCTCCAAATTATTGAAGGGGAGGGGCAACTGCCCCCCTTGCCACCCTCGAATTACGCCTATGCCTCTCTTTTAGGGATTCAAAACACTCACTCACCCCCATAACATAACATTATCCAAAATGGTGTCATAATTTTAATCTAAAAAAAATGTAAAAAATTTTGCTATCCTTTATTGTATATACAAAGGAAGATCTTTGAGGCGATAAGAAGGCTTCTATTATATTTTATTTTTTTATGAAATCGGAGAAAACTGTAGGCTGAGCTTTATACAACAAAATCAAATTCATCAAAATCATTTAAACTGTATATGTGAAAATACAGTTATAAAAATAATCGAATATTTTAATGGAACATTTTTAGAAATTGCTTCTGTCTATTTTTATAAACGTAAAACTAAGTTCAAAAGAAACCGATGACTTCAAGAATGGACGTGTTTACAAATAAAGACATTTATAACAAAAATACGAATCAGGAGGATTCCTTTTTGTAACAAAGTCAGAAATAATGGAAGGCCGGCAGTATAAAGCCACCGTGACAAAAAAATGATAGTTTTGGGAAATCAGGAAAGAGCTGTAAAAAATCACGGAGACTCTGGGACGGGGCGACGATGCAGCTCAATACATCGGTGGTTGGACCAGACTATAAACTAGGTCGTTCCAAATAAAAACACAATGACAGAAATATAAGCTATCGAAACTACTTATAATTCTTCGTAAAAAACAAATGCTATGAGATATTTGTTAACTTACTCGGGGGAAGCAGAAATGTGTGCGAGGGTCACTACAAGAAACTCCAGGAGGGCGAGGAGAGCAGCGGGTCGCATGGTGAGGAGCGATGCTGGGTGAGGTTCACATGGCGGCGTCGCAGCCATCCGTGGAGTCCGCGACGATCATGCTCTGTCCTGCAACACATAACACAACAAACTGTAACATGTTGAACCCCACAGTGTATATTTGTTACAGCCGTATTCTGAGGAGCTATGCTGGGAGAGGTTCACATGGCGGCGTAGCAGCCATCCGTGGAGTCCGCGACGATCATGTTCTGTCCTGCAACACATAACACAACAAACTGTAACATGTTGAACCCCACAGTGTATATTTGTTACAGCCGTATTCTGAGGAGCTATGCTGGGAGAGGTTCACATGGCGGCGTAGCAGCCATCCGTGGAGTCCGCGACGATCATGTTCTGTCCTGCAACACATAACACAACAAACTGTAACATGTTGAACCCCACAGTGTATTTGTTACAGCCCCATGCTGAGGAGCGATGCTGGGAGAGGTTCACATGGCGGCGTCGCAGCCATCCCTGGAGTCCGCGACGATCATGCTCTGTCCTGCAACACATAACACAACAAACTGTAACATGTTGAACCCCACAGTGTATATTTGTTACAGCCGTATTCTGAGGAGCTATGCTGGGAGAGGTTCACATGGCGGCGTAGCAGCAATCCGTGGAGTCCGCGACGATCATGCTCTATCCTGCAACACATAACACAACAAACTGTAACATGTTGAACCCCATAGTGTATATTTGTTACTGCCCCATGCTGAGGAGCGATGCTGGGAGAGGTTCACATGACGGCGTCGCAGCCATCCGTGGAGTCCGCGACGATCATGTTCTGTCCTGCAACACATAACACAACAAACTGTAACATGTTGAACCCCACAGTGTATTTGTTACAGCCCCATGCTGAGGAGCGATGCTGGGAGAGGTTCACATGACGGCGTCGCAGCCATCCGTGGAGTCCGTGACGATCATGTTCTGTCCTGCAACACATAACACAACAAACTGTAACATGTTGAACCCCATAGTGTATATTTGTTACTGCCCCATGCTGAGGAGTGATGCCGGGTGAGGTTCACATGGCGGCGTCGCAGCCATCCGTGGAGTCCGTGACGACATGTTCTGTCCTGCAACACATAACACAACAAACTGTAACATGTTGAACCCCATAGTGTATATTTGTTACTGCCCCATGCTGAGGAGTGATGCCGGGTGAGGTTCACATGACGGCGTCGCAGCCATCCGTGGAGTCCGTGACGATCATGTTCTGTCCTGCAACACATAACACAACAAACTGTAACATGTTGAACCCCATAGTGTATATTTGTTACTGCCCCATGCTGAGGAGTGATGCCGGGTGAGGTTCACATGGCGGCGTCGCAGCCATCCGTGGAGTCCGCGACGATCATGTTCTGTCCTGCAACACATAACACAACAAACTGTAACATGTTGAACCCCATAGTGTATATTTGTTACTGCCCCATGCTGAGGAGTGATGCCGGGTGAGGTTCACATGACGGCGTCGCAGCCATCCGTGGAGTCCGTGACGATCATGTTCTGTCCTGCAACACATAACACAACAAACTGTAACATGTTGAACCCCATAGTGTATATTTGTTACAGCCCCATGCTGAGGAGCGATGCTGGGTGAGGTTCACATGGCGGCGTCGCAGCCATCCGTGGAGTTCGCGACGATCATGTTCTGTCCTGCAACACATAACACAACAAACTGTAACATGTTGAACCCCACAGTGTATTTGTTACAGCCCCATGCTGAGGAGCGATGCTGGGAGAGGTTCACATGGCGGCGTCGCAGCCATCCGTGGAGTCCGCGACGATCATGCTCTGTCCTGCAACACATAACACAACAAACTGTAACATGTTGAACCCCATAGTGTATATTTGTTACTGCCCCATGCTGAGGAGTGATGCCGGGTGAGGTTCACATGGCGGCGTCGCACCCATCCGTGGAGTCCGCGACGATCATGTTCTGTCATGCAACACATAACACAACAAACTGTAACATGTACATAGTGTATATTTGTTACAGCCCCATACTGAGGTGAGTTGCTGGGTTACCATGAACGCGATTTTAACAGATTTTATAAAACTAAATATTGCTTGTTATAAAGTTACAACCGACTTTTGCAATGTTGTTTATAACAGTAAAGATAACGAACTTACAAAGAATTATGTGTGGAGCTGGATACCGAGCGACTTTTTTTAACAACTGCATCTTCTCATTCTCCCAAGAATTTATATTCTTCAGGTTTTATGCTTTTATTTAAAGCAATTTCTTTGAATAGAATATTTTTATACATCCCTATACCACAAGTCATAAGTGTAACTTGGTCTACCCTATCGAAAGATTGACACTACTTGAAAAGGGCATCCACTACTCGCTGTCCCGGCGCCTGAAAAATATAGATAGTGAAGAATATTTCTTAAAAAGGTAAAAACTATTCTGCTTTAAATGTGTTTTTACTCAGTGGATGAATTCCTGTAAAAAATGTGGACTTTTCGCTCGAGAATATTTTTAAATTGTCGATTTAGTATTTAGTATTAGTTTTAAAACTGACTTGTTTCACATACAAATTTGTTATTCACGAAATAAATGTGTTCTGATTCTGATAAAGCAATTTTAATATTGATTTTCGTTTCCAATACTAAAATCTAAAGATAGACGGTTATCTCAGTCGAAATATACGTCATTATATTGCATGAGGTACCAAGCTGAGTCTAGTACTGCCATTGCAGTAATTCATATGCATATAAGCTAAGTTGCTATCTATGGCAAGAAGTGAAAATACTGCAGCATAAAATAGAGTGTAGCAAGTTCAAGAATTTACTGGTTTTCGATAGAGCACTCGTTTGTCACAGCTTCTTTTAATACAATAGACAATTTTATTGTATCACGTTACAAACTGTTTATATTGCACGGGTCTGTATGTGACTGATTTAGTTTCATATACAATTCATATATGTTATTAGTGAATTGCCTTTGGAAATTGAACTATTAGCATGGCCCGCGCGGTGAAACTTAAGGCCGGGGCCACCATAGAAGTTCCTAAAGTGACCCCCTGAACACGTTTTGAGGGGTCGTTCAAAGTTTCATATACAATTCATATATGTTATTAGTGAATTGCCTTTGGAAATTGAACTATTAGCATGACCCGCGCGGTGAAACTTAAGGCCGGGGCCACCATAGAAGTTCCTAAAGTGACCCCCTGAACACGTTTTGGGGGGGTCGTTCAAAGTTTCATATACAATTCATATATGTTATTAGTGAATTGCCTTTGGAAATTGAACTATTAGCATGACCCGCGCGGTGAAACTTAAGGCCGGGGCCACCATAGAAGTTCCTAAAGTGACCCCCTGAACACGTTTTGGGGGGGTCGTTCAAAGTTTCATATACAATTCATATATGTTATTAGTGAATTGCCTTTGGAAATTGAACTATTAGCATGACCCGCGTGGTGAAACTTAAGCCTGGGACCACCATAGAAGTTCCTAAAGTGACCCCCTGAACACGTTTTGGGGGGGTCGTTCAAAGTTTCATATACAATTCATATATGTTATTAGTGAATTGCCTTTGGAAATTGAACTATTAGCATGACCCGCGCGGTGAAACTTAAGGCCGGGGCCACCATAGAAGTTCCTAAAGTGACCCCCTGAACACGTTTTGGGGGGGTCGTTCAAAGTTTTATATACATATATATATGTTTGCACTCTAGCCGTCGAATTTTTTGTCCGATTGACTTAAAATATGGTAGGGACGTTCCTTTCTGTAATCAGTTGGACAAGTTCGATGGGCAAAACAATCGGACAACTCTAAACCCCTTTTATGAGATTAGTCTTTTAAATTTCGAGTTTTTGGGACCAAAAATGGTCAGAAAAGCCTTGTATGTAAAATTAATGCACGTAAAAAGATGGGAATTAGTGAGGCGAAAGTTTTAAGCCCTCTCTCGTCATTATAGCATACATATTTACCGAGTTATTAAAGAAAATGTGTTTCGCTAAACACAATACGTTGTCTTATGGGGGTTTTACACTAGAAAAGCCTGTTATTCTTTGTTAGAGTACTTTTATCATCCCCAGCAACCTCACACCTACTTCCAAGCTTGTCTGTACCTTCTCCTAACATTATAATGTGCAAAATTGTATTCCCAGCTTTGCAGGTAAATGAAATCAGGAGCATCAGAACATTAAAAAAATCACCGTTTACAGAATTTAATAAAAATTTGAATAAATGTTTGTTTTTACACTGATTTTGAGTTATAACAATTTTTATGTGGAAATTCACTTCCCTCACGTCAGCGTGCTGCGTGCGAACTCGTTGTAACTTGATGAGTAATCCAAGCAATGTCTAAAAGGAATTCTTGTGAGTAGTGTAACAAATAATAAAACAAAAAATTATCCTGCAAGTTGTAAAATGAAGCAAAACATGATTCGTGATCGAGATTATTTGTATTATTAAGTACTTAAAAACCCAATTGATATTTTGAATAATGGACGAGAGTTATAGAGCATTCTGGCCAATATAGATCAAAACGGGTATTATATATGTTTAAAACACTTATATTGAACGTTAGTGGAATAGATAAGAGCGATATGCGAGCTAAATGGTGCACATTTTATTAATGAATGAAATATGGTACAAAGGTAACTTTAAAAATTAGTATTATATGTCGAGGTTACGGTTCTCAATTTGAAAATCTAAAATACAAAATAACGTTATTTCGCTGACTGTTTATTTGTAAGGGTCTTATGTATTACACGCCAGCATACCTTAAACCTCTATCTATAATTATATTAATATTATAAATGTGAAAGTTTGTAGGTTTGTATTTGTTTAGATATTTGTGGCTCAATCACGCTCCAACCACTGGACTGATTAAGCTGAAATTTGGCAGAGAGGTACTTGATGGTCCTGAGTAACTTATAGGCATATTGAAGTTGCGAAAATCCTATAGGGCTTTGCCCCACGGGGGTTCAAAGTTCCCATCTATTTCCCTTATGGACATTCATTTTTGTTTAAGACTATGAAAATACAAACAGCTGATCTTGATTCGTAGCAGTTCCACGGGCTACAGTAATCACAGGATGCAGCTCACGCAATTGTTGTAGTTTTTTGGCGAATTTCCCCTATAGGGAAGAAGCTATTACCGTAGTCGGCATGGTAAGACCTAGGCCCGGGACCATGATAACTTTTCGTTTTGAGGTCCCCAGACCCCAAAAACACCATTCGTTCGAAACTGTATATAAATATATATATACAGTATAAACTATATATATATATATGTATATATATATATATATATATATATATATATATATATATATATATATATATATATATACAGTATATATATGTGTCCGTGAGCACGATAACTCTCGTAAAAATTGTCCGATTTTGATGAAATTTGGTATAAACGTGTAAAGCAACATTTATGACTTTAAGTTCGAAAACCAGCCAGATCGCTCTATCCAAAGGGTTTTTTTGGGGGGGTTTTGTACCCCAAAAATGGGTTTTTCAAATTTTGTACATTTAATTTTGGAAATAATCAAATTTTAGTTTTTATCATTGGATTCAGCTTAAAAAAATACACAATTTGGTATTTTGATCATTTCTCTACGTCAATTTGTTACCGAGATATTGAAAGTACTAAACACAGTACGTTGTCTAATGTTATTCTTATGGAGGAAAAGAAAAATGTTATATCTCGCTTATTTATGAACGTATACCGACGAAACTTGGTATACACCTTCATCTGGTTGTGGACCATTGATATTTGCTCAAAAATCTTTTTTGCCAAAGGCTCCCGTAGCAGCAAACCTGCGTACTCAGCCCCATGTTATTCTTATGGATAATAAGAAAGTGTTATCTCCCTTAATTATGAAAATAAATTAATGAAATTTGGTATGTGGCTTTACCTATATGAGTTGTATTGATAATGGTATAAAACGCCATTTTTTGTGTTCCTTGCTTCAGCAAACCTGCATACTCAGCCGCCAAGTTATTCTTATGGACAATAATTAAAATGTCATAAATCGTTTATTTATGAATGTATATTGATGAATCTTTGTATGTGGCTTTATGTGGCATTAAGATACATATATATGTATTGGAAATTAGCTGAGTACACAGGTTTGCTGCTACGGGGGTATATAAATCACTCGCGGGGCGAAGCCTGCGGGTAACATCTAGTAACATACTAACTTGTGAACTGCTGTAAAACACCTTTCAGAGCCAAATCTGGCGTTGTACATGATTCGTAGTGGCCAGTTTACCCTCAGCAATCTCTTGTTATCAGCGCACAACTGTCGCGACTGTCCGAGTCTGACGGACTTGCGGCAGTTCATTGGTAGTGAGTCTAGTATCTGCTTCATTCATCTCACGACTGTAAAGAAATGCCACTGCAGTTTTCATAAAAAATGGGCGCTTAGCACAGTGGAGTATGGACGTGGCGAGAGTGCGGATTTAACGTTTGGTCAGGAAGTAAAAGATTATCTGTGATAATTTAAATACCCCCGTAGCAGCAAACCTGCGTACTAAGCGAATTTCCAATAGATATGAATGTCTTAATACTACATAAAGCCACTTACCAAGTTTCATAAAAATATATTCACAAATAAGCGATATATACAATTTTAATTATTCTCCATAAGAATAACATTGGGGCTGAGTACGCAGGTTTGCTGCAACAAGGAACACAAAAAATGGATTTTTATGCTAATATCAATATAACTCAACTAGGTGAAGTCATATACCAGATTTGATTAATTTATGTTCATAATTAAGGGAGACATGGCATTTAATTATTATCCATAAGAATAACATGGGGCTGAGTACGCAGGTTTGCTGCTACGGGAGCCTTTGGCAAAAAATAATTTTTTTGAGAAAATATCAATATACCACAACCAGATGAAGCCATATACAAAGTTTCGTCAGTATACGTTCATAAATAAGCGAGATATAAAATTTTTCTTCTCCTCCATAAGAATAACATAAGACAACGTACTGTGTTTAACACTTTCAATATCTCGGCAACCAATTGACGTAGAGAAATGATAAAAATACCAAATTGCGTGTTTTTTTAAGCTGAATCCAATGATAAAAACTAAAATTTGATTTTTTCAAAAATTACATGTAAAAAATTCAAAAAACTCATTTTTGGGGTACAAAACCCCCCCAAAATACCCCTTTGGGGGTAGAGCGATCTGGCTGGTTTTCGAACTTAAAGTCATAAATGTTGCTTTACACGTTTATACCAAATTTCATCAAAATCGGATCATTTTTACGAGAGTTATCGTGCTCACGGACACATTCATACATACTATATATATATATATATATATATATATATATATAGTTTCGAACGAATGGTGTTTTTGGGGTCTGGGGACCTCAAAATGAAAAGTTATCATGGTCCCGGGCCTAGGTCTTACCATGCCGACTACGGTAATAGCTTCTTCCCTATAGGGGAAATTCGCTAAAACCATGATTTTACTATGGAATTGCAACATATAACCTAACTAACCTACCATGCTGGGGTATTGAACAATACCGACTAAATAAAGTAAAAAGTCACGGTCATGTTTATTTAACCACGCGTAGTTAGGTGTAAGTCTTCTCTCTCACTCAACCTGGCGGGGTACTACCAATTAGGGAACCATGCTGGCTTTTGCCTAGCAGGTGTTTGTAAAAATGGGGTTTTGAATATTTCAAAGTGAAAGGAAATCCCTTATTTTTGTTTCACTATTGGAATAAGCTTAAAATAAAAATTTAGTATTTTGAACTATTTCTCAGAGTAAAATAGAAAACAAATTTTAAATCCAGTCCATCGTCCCACGCTTTCTATGTAAAATAAATATTATTGTATATCAAGGTTATTTATACGATCTTATTGAAAAATGTGGCACAGTGGTACCGGAACATTTTATACTCATAATAAAAACAATCAATAATGCAGTAGTTGCATATTTAAACAAGTAAAGTTCACCTAATCAAATATAACCTCCGCCACTCTTGTTATTGAGAACAGAAGTTTTCAATCAAACAGGACGAATATTTCGTATTAGGGTGATCAGAGACCCTGGACAAAGTTGTAGGGCTTTGTAATTCCATGGAGGTAATCAATATCGAGCTCTGAATGTCGTTTGACGTACATGGGGACCGAGCTTTGCACAGAGAAGATCAGTAAGTTTGCTAACTACTCGGATTACTTTGTCACCGCCTACTGACGCAAGCACGCACACAAACCGTCCTCATACTAGACTGTAGGACGAGACCCTGTCTGCCGTCCGTTGGCGCGCTCGCGGCCAGAAATACGGACAATCTGTAACCGCATCTCTGGCATCGCGCGGCATTCCGCGGTCACCGCCTCCTGGTTAGGCGGCTTGGGTTACTTATTTATTTATACTCAGGTAGTGAATACATCGCAAACACATGTTTTGATAGGTAGTTCTATGTAAGTAACTTCAAAACAATTATACATCAGCTGCTTGTCGTTGCTTCAAAACAATTGTACATCAGCTGCTTGTTGTTGCTTCAAGACCGCGAAAACTAACATGTAGGGTTATTTACGCGATGTTAACTCTATATAGTTAGGTTACAAGTCATCCTCACTCAACTAATGTTATTCCATGGATATAATTTTCCGGAAATGATGGTTTACGTAATTGATTTTAAAGTTATTTGAAAACTAACTTAAAATGTTTGTTTAACAAACACCAGTTTATTTTAATATATAATCTATTCTGCTCACATTTTCGTGATCAGGCAGTAAAAGAAATTGGGAAGTACACTAGTATATACTGGACGCTTGAAGGGCCATAGCCCCTAACCTTGTTCCAATACTCTGTCTCAAACTAATTTTTTCTCTCATTAATGACCGAGGAAAATAAAACGTTATAAGTAGGAACACATATCAGGTCGTAAAAAAAGTAGACACGTGAACACACGTTTTAATGTAAACAAATCAGACGTTTTTAAATCCCCATACTTTTCTTATGGGGGATATTTTACGTTATCTCTCGTTTGCTGATCATTTTGAAAATACTGCTATTTTTCCCGAGTCCCTGGGATCAATACCTTTAATTTGAGCCTTCTCCCATAATTCTGCGATTTGCCAAACTCCCACAATTTTGACTTACAAATTTCGCTTACAGAATTATATATAAAGATTTATTTTACTGAACATATCATATAATAAGGAGAAGGTACTAAAAATGTGCCCCATTTTAAATAGAGTTTAAGAAGCTATTAACTGGTTTAGAAACGAGTTTCATTGAGACAGTAATATTATTATAATTCAACACTATGGCCTGGTATAAAGGTTTCATACAATCGCTAAGAGGGTAAGACGAGGCCTTCTGTTTGAAAATGAAAACGACGCAGCTTAAGACAACTGTTGTGTCGCTAGAGACGATATTGAATCGTTCATAGTGTTATGAGGTTAAGAATTTATTTAATGGTTTAAAACCACTAAAAGACGTCTGGCATGATTTATTTTCGGGTTTACGAAGCGTAAGTTTACTATCTTCATTCAATTATTGCATCAAAGTAATAATTAGGCTAACCACAGAGACAATAGATTGTAGTAGAAACTTAACCAAGAAAACTTTAAAGGGTGTTCTTCAAAAAACAAATGTTATGAAAGGTAGTTTTCCGAATTGCGATTTAGTATTCACGCATACAAAATATCCATTGTTTTCAGTTCGGATGTTAACTTGAAGAATACCCTGACTTTGAGAAATAACAAGGAGTTGTAATAAGTATTCCTCGCCAAGGAGTTGTAATAAGAGTTTAACTGTTTACTAGCATTGTGTACAAACATTCTTAGAACTGTCTATTACGGACTCCCTACAAAGGCGGTAGTGGTTAAGATGGAGGCTTAAAGGTTAGCCTGTAAGTGTTTAGAGAAAAATAAGATACTACTAATCTGGAGTTAGCGTAGCTTTGCAAGATGTTTTATTATATTTGCAATGCAAGCCGGGTCTGTTGATTTTAAAATTGTTTAACTATTTCAATACGCAAACCAATTTTTAATATCAATTTTCAGCTTAAATGTGAAACATTCTCAATATTCAAATTGATAATGTTCATTCTACCCCTTATTTTCCTATCATTCTATTTTTCCAAGTTTTGAATGATGACGGTTTTGTTGATACCTCTACTCTCAACATTCACAATCCACGATCCAGTACAATCGCCAAAATAAAACAAACAAATATGATTTAAGTTCAGAAATAATTAAATTAAAACGAAAAGAAAGGAACTTATAAAAGAAAAAATAACCCAAAGGAACTTCCGCTTTTCTAATCAAGAAGATGCGGAGAGTTAATTTTGCACAGTATGAACAATTAGTCAAGACAAGACAAGACTTGCGCACGATAACTCGTTGATTGTACCAACTAACGAGGTAACTCGTTGCGCCGCCGACATCGCGCTGAGTTGTCTGGCTTGTACTCAGTCAACGGGTCTAACAGATAATTGGGCGCAGCTGCGGCAAAACAGGTACGGCCACGTGTTGCGGGTATTGCATACCGCCAGGCGCACTTTCAACTGGAGAGATTGTATTGTATTATTTAATTTCCTTCATAATAACAAACAACGTTAAATATATAATTTAAACCTTTGCAACATAGAACATATAATTGCCTGTGGTGTCACCAGTACGTTGGCAAATAAGAGAGAATCACCCATTAAATTATATTTTTTGCGGTTTTGACCTGTTTCATTTTTTTCGAATCTACCAGTTTTGAATCTTCAAAACGATGGCTCAGCTATTGATTTTGGTAGAGTATCGAGGCCTAACGAAAAGAACACTATTGAGAATCCTACTAATATTATAAATGTGAAATTTTGGATGTATGGATATTTGGAGTTCCATCACGCAAACACTACTAGACCTATTAAGCTATAATTTTGCATGAACAAAGCTCACATATCACATTAACATATAGACCTGATAACGTCTACAACCTACATTAGTGCTCCACCCGCGGGCCCTGTAAGATCCGATGCAAATCTTATGGGAGGATAGCATTTATAAAATTACCAGCTGTGTACTTAAAATGTTTGTCAGTTACTGCAAAGGAAGTCATATGGGGAAACATAAATAAAGATTTCATAGTGCTGGTCAGGTTAATATTTCAAATATATTTTAATTTTTCGCGAGCGAAGCCGCTGGTAACAGCTAGTAATATACAAAGATTATGTTATATAATAATTTGTTAGTCTTTATAGAAGTTTCTTAAAGAGCTAAAAGAGCTAATTCTATAAACTGTCTGATTTTAGCAAATTTTCCCTCTAGGGAAGAAGCTATTACCGTAGGTCTCATGGTAAGACTTAAGCCCGAGACCATGATAACTTTTTGTTTTGAGATCCCCAGATGTCAAAAACACTATTCGTTCAAATTTATATATATGTATATATATATATAAATATATATATGTGTGTGTGTGTGTGTGTGTGTGTGTGTGTGTGTGTGTCCGTTAACACGATAACTTGAGTAAAAAAGTCCGATTTCGATGAAATTTGGCTCAAATGTGAAGTGACATTCATAACTTTAAGTTCGAAAACCAGACAAATCGGACCACGGGAAGGGGGTTTATGGGGGGTTTAAATTTTCAAAAATCAGTTTTTTGCACTTTTCACCCTAAAATTTTTAAAACACTCAATTTTGGTTTTGAGCATTTTATAGAGCTTAAAAAACAAATAATATAGTATTTTTAATTATTAACCTAGGTTAAGTGGTTGCGGAGAAAATCCAAAAAACCTGCTCATAAAATCTTCCATGTTAATCTTATGGGAAAAAGGTTTTTGGCTTTTCCTCAGTTAATTTTAGTGTAAACTTCACATTTGCTTTTACAACTAGATTCAGCTCTACAAAACAATTATTTTGGTGTTTAAATTGTGATTCTACGTCCAACCGTTGCAGAGATATTCAAAGTGCTAAACACAGTACGTTGTCCAATGTTATTCTTATGGAGAATAAATAAAATTTGATATCTCGATTATTTATGAATATAGATTGATGAAACTTGGTATGTGGCTTCACGTAGTACTGGTATATTGATATTTGCACAAACAATTGATTTTTTGTCGATTATCCCAGGAGCAGCAAACCTTCATACTCAGTCCTAATGTTATTCTTAGGGAGAATAAGTAAAGTTTTATATCTCCATTAATTATGAACATAAATTAATACAACTTAGTATGTAGCTTCACCTCGTTGAGTTATATAGGTAATTGCATAAAAATACATATTTTGTGTTCCTTGTTGCAGCAAACCTGCGTACTCGGCCCTAATGTTATTCTTATGGAGAATAAATAAAATGCTGTAGATCACTTATTTATTTATGTTCTTTTATGAAACTTAGTAAGTGGCTTTATGTGGTAGTGAGAAACATATGCATGCATTGGAAATTCGCTGAGTACGCAGGTTTGCTGCGACGGTGGTATTTAATTTGTATACTAATCTCGAATATAACTTCAGCAAGTAATTACGCTTTTATAATTTTAATTTAATTTGTTAAAATAAATCCCTTAATATAGCTATCCAGTGTTGCATTTTAAATATGCGAAGTCAATTGACTTAATTTTGCTTATATCCATAAAATTGCAATACAGCGGATTTTGTTAATCAGGCCTACACATGTACACCACAATGCCACACTACATCATTTACTGCAGTTAAAAAGAAACAAATCACAATGGCTTGAGTACAGACCACTGGTAAGTAGATCACTTGATGGCCAGCTAGTAAGAAAGAGGTGAGGGGAAGATTACCTCCTCCACAATAATACTTCGTTACTTATACCATGTGACAAGTGAATTTTGATTTGTTTTGATTGCAAAATATTTTCACAGCTGATTATTGCACACCATTACCACCATTAAATTTCATTGTTAGATTCTTGGTTGGCTGTATCCAAGGTTCGTAGAGCTTTTAGCCCAGATATGATCATTTCAATAAGAGTAACGTTCGCAGCAAAGACGTCTTACGATGTCGTCCAGCTGAAGCATAAATCAACAACATACTATAAGTGTTGCCAACCTTACAGGGGATAATAATGG
The DNA here is from genome assembly GCA_963675035.1 of Allygus modestus. Classification (NCBI taxonomy): domain Eukaryota; kingdom Metazoa; phylum Arthropoda; class Insecta; order Hemiptera; family Cicadellidae; genus Allygus; species Allygus modestus. The sequence goes on from OY776112.1 coordinate 350,520,233, forward strand.
TACCGGTACAGCTATTTTTAAATTATCGCTGGACATACAGAAAGTTTAATCCCTTAATCCATTAATCTAACGATACAAATACATCAGATAGATTAGATCCATAAAATAACAGCTGATAAAATTATGTAGTTAGTTACACAATGTTTATTTTAATTACAATGATGTGGAAAATATAGATCACGTGTTCTTACGATGTCTCTTCCGGTTAGCTAGAAAACCTTAAAAATACCGACTGCACATACCTTACAAAGTATCTATCTTGGGCTCCATCAAACTCTCCGGCCATGAGGTCATTTCATTACAGACCTTCTAAAACTTCCCTATAACGTTGATTCTGCTAACAGACATGCGATCGCCACGTGTGACTCCGTAGGCTAGAGGGCCCGCTGCCAGGAGCGGATCAACACGCTCGGCCGCCCCGGCTGATCTGTGCACGCCACGTGTGAGTCCTAATGCTAGTGGGCTCGCTGCCAGGAGCGGATCAACACGCTCGGCCGCCCCGGCTGATCTGTGCACGCCACGTGTGAGTCCTAATGCTAGTGGGCTCGCTGCCAGGAGCGGATCAACACGCTCGGTCGCCCCGGCTGATCTGTGCACGCCACGTGTGACGCCCTATCCTAGCGGGTTCGCTGCCAGGCACTGATCGACACGCTCGGTTGTCCCGGCTGATCTGTGCACGCCACGTTAGACGCCCCAGGCTAGTGGGCTCGCTGACAAGCGGATCAACACGCTCGGTTACCCCGGCTTATCTGTGCACGCCACGTGTGACGTCCCAGGTTAGTGGGCTCGCTGACAAGCGGATCAACACGCTCGGTTACCCCGTCTTATCTGTGCACCCCACGTGTGACGACTCCCCAGGCTAGTGGGCTCGCTGCCAGGTGGATCAACACGCTCGGTTACCCCGGCTTATCTGTGCACGCCACGTGTGACGTCCCAGGTTAGTGGGCTCGCTGACAAGCGGATCAACACGCTCGGTTACCCCGGCTTATCTGTGCACCCGACGTGTGACGACTCCCCAGGCTAGTGGGCTCGCTGACAGGTGGATCAACACGCTCGGTTACCCCGGCTTATCTGTGCACGCCATGTGTGACGTCCCAGGTTAGTGGGCTCACTGACAAGCGGATCAACACGCTCGGTTACCCCGGCTTATCTGTGCACCCCACGTGTGACGACTCCCCAGGCTAGTGGGCTCGCTGCCAGGAGCGGATCAACACGCTCGGCCGCCCCGGCTGATCTGTGCACACCACGTGTGAGTCCTAATGCTAGTGGGCTCGCTGCCAGGAGCGGATCAACACGCTCGGTCGCCCCGGCTGATCTGTGCACGCCACGTGTGAGTCCTAATGCTAGTGGGCTCGCTGCCAGGAGCGGATCAACACGCTCGGCCGCCCCGGCTGATCTGTGCACGCCACGTGTGAGTCCTGATGCTAGTGGGCTCGCTGCCAGGAGCGGATCAACACGCTCGGTCGCCCCGGCTGATCTGTGCACGACACGTTAGACACCCCAGGCCAGTGGGCTCGCTGACAAGCGGATCAACACGCTCGGTTACCCCGGCTTATCTGTGCACGCCACGTGTGACGTCCCAGGTTAGTGGGCTCGCTGACAAGCGGATCAACACGCTCGGTTACCCCGGCTTATCTGTGCACCCCACGTGTGACGACTCCCCAGGCTAAAGGGCTCGCTGCCAGGTGGATCAACACGCTCGGTTACCCCGGCTTATCTGTGCACGCCACGAGTGACGACTCCCCAGGCTAGTGGGCTCGCTGCCAGGTGGATCAACACGCTCGGTTACCCCGGCTTTTCTGTGCACGCCACGTGTGACGACTCCCCAGGCTAGTGGGCTCGCTGCCAGGTGGATCAACACGCTCGGTTACCCCGGCTTATCTGTGCACGCCACGTGTGACGACTCCCCAGGCTAGTGGGCTTGCTGCCAGGTGGATCAACACGCTCGGTTACCCCGGCTTATCTATGCACGCCACGTGTGACGACTCCCCAGGCTAGTGGGCTTGCTGCCAGGTGGATCAACACGCTCGGTTACCCCGGCTTATCTGTGCACGCCACGTGTGACGACTCCCCAGGCTAGTGGGCTTACTGCCAGGTGGATCAACACGCTCGGTTACCCCGGCTTATCTGTGCACGCCACGTGTGACGCCCCAGGCTATAGGGCTCGCTGTCAGGTGGATCAACACGCTCGGTTACCCCGGCTTATCTGTGCACGCCACGTGTGACGCCCCAGGCTAGTGGGCTCGCTGCCAGGTGGATCAACACGGTTACCCCGGCTTATCTGTGCACGTCACGTGTGACGCCCCAGGCTAGTGGGCTCGCTGCCAGGTGGATCAACACGGTTACCCCGGCTTATCTGTGCACGTCACGTGTGACGCCCCAGGCTAGTGGGCTCGCTGCCAGGTGGATCAACACGCTCGGTTACCCCGGCTTATTTGTGCACGCCACGTGTGACGACTCCCCAGGCTAGTAGGCTTGCTGCCAGGTGGATCAACACGCTCGGTTACCCCGGCTTATCTGTGCACGTCACGTGTGACGACTCCCCAGGCTAGTGGGCTTGCTGCCAGGTGGATCTTCACGCTCGGTTACCCCGGCTTATCTGTGCACGCCACGTGTGACGACTCCCCAGGCTAGTGGGCTTGCTGCCAGGTGGATCAACACGCTCGGTTACCCCGGCTTATCTGTGCACGCCACGTGTGACGACTCCCCAGGCTAGTGGGCTTGCTGCCAGGTGGATCTTCACGCTCGGTTACCCCGGCTTATCTGTGCACGCCACGTGTGACGACTCCCCAGGCTAGTGGGCTTGCTGCCAGGTGGATCAACACGCTCGGTTACCCCGGCTTATCTGTGCACGCCACGTGTGACGACTCCCCAGGCTAGTGGGCTCGCTGCCAGGTGGATCAACACGCTCGGTTACTCCGGCTTATCTGTGCACGCCACGTGTAACGACTCCCCAGGCTAGTGGGCTCGCTGCCAGGTGAATCAACACGCTCGGTTACCCCGGCTTATCTGTGGACGCCACGTGTGACGCCCCAGGCTAGTTGGCTCGCAGCCAGGTGGATCAACACGCTCGGTTACCCCGGCTTAACTGTGCACGCCACGTGTGACGACTCCCCAGGCTAGTGGGCTCGCTGTCAGGTGAATCAACACGCTCGGTTACCCCGGCTTATCTGTGCACGCCACGTGTGACGCCCCAGGCTAGTGGGTTGTCTGTCAGGTGGATCAACACGCTCGGTTACCCCGGCTTATCTGTGCACGCCACGTGTGACGCCACAGGCTAGTGGGCTCGCTGTCAGGTGGATCAACACGCTCGGTTACCCCGGCTTATCTGTGCACGCCACGTGTGACGCCACAGGCTAGTGGGCTCGCTGTCAGGTGGATCAACACGCTCGGTTACCCCGGCTTATCTGTGCACGCCACGTTTGACGCCCCAGGCTAGTGGGCTCGCTGTCAGGTGGATCAACACGCTCGGTTACCCCGGCTGATCTGTCCAGTCCACGTTAGACGCCCCAGGCTAGTGGGTTCGCTGTCAGGTGGATCAACACGCTCGGTTACCCCGGCTGATCTGTCCAGTCCACGTTAGACGCCCCAGGCTAGTGGGCTCGCTGTCAGGTGGATCAACACGCTCTGTTACCCCGGCTTATCTGTGCACGCCACGTGTGACGCCCCAGGCTAGTGGGCTCGCTGCCAGGTGGATCAACACGGTTACCCCGGCTTATCTGTGCACGTCACGTGTGACGCCCCAGGCTAGTGGGCTCGCTGCCAGGTGGATCAACACGCTCGGTTACCCCGGCTTATTTGTGCACGCCACGTGTGACGCCCCAGGCTAGTGGGCTCGCTGCCAGGTGGATCAACACGGTTACCCCGGCTGAGCGATGCATTATCCGGCCCTCGGACCAACGCTGGATCCCCTTTTAGCTATAAGGGCTTAAACCTAATACATCTAGAGTTCTCAACTGTGTAAACAAACATCAGATTATAATGGTTTCATGCAATGGTTTCCATCGTCACCCAGCGTCTTCTAGCGTCAAATAGCGCCACCTAGCGCCCCCCATCGTCACCCAGCGTCTTCTAGCGTTAACTAGCGCCACCTAGCGCCCCCCAGCGCCATCTAGTGTCACCTAGCGTCGCTTGTTAGAACCTGCTCTTTTTTATGCATTTTATTTTGAGTGTTTACTTATATACACACACATACTGTGTTCTCATTTACCTTTATTTTAAATGTTAGACTGCACTAAATAAATCCTCAATATAGTTTAACAACATTGTTGAACTCAATTTTTTATTTACCATAGAGCTGAAATAATTTCTCTTTCTCTCAAATTTTAAAGAGTTTGGTTTAAATAATTCAGTTTATTTTGCTTTTCTAAGATTTATTTTACTATTTTAGTAATAAAAATCGTCCCGCACTAAGGCCTACTGGTATTGGCCAACGCGGGATTATGTTTCATGACATTTGTAATTAAAATATTGTCTGGGAATAAACTGTCAACGTAAGGGCTTTCAAAACATCCCCTACTACAAAAAATTGTAACAATCTTGAACAATTTGATAAGATAGGCTATATTTAAGAATTATGATTTCCCTATTGTTCTTCATACTTGATAACCGTGTTAGAAAACATAAAAGTGTATAGATGATTATATTTTATTACAATAAAATCTATATTTTTAATTTAAGAATTAAAGCCAGTAATTAAGGGTTACAATAATTTAACTTTCATTTGTAAAAAAAGTTGTCTTACAATTTTGTATGCCAATAACTAAAGGCAAATATTATTTTCATCTCGTACTTTATTAGTGTTCATGCACTTTTAATTTTAGGTTGTGAGAAGGTTATTTAGATCAAATAACGGTACGTTTGATATATATTCAATATTATACTATAATGCAGGAAAGGTACAATTTCCCCGGAGAAATCCATTGTGATGACTGCTCGGTCCCCGCATAATACTGGCCATGAATGCCAACTGTCGCGACGCGGCGGCGGCATGGAAATCATTCCCCAGCCGTGCCTGTTGGAGTAGGAATACCAACGACAGAATCAGAACAGCCGAGGCGGAGCTACTCACAGGGGTTGCACCTTACAGAAATAATTTGAACAGAGTTTTACAACATTAAAACGAGTTCGCACGCTGACGTGAGGGCAATGAATTTCAGCATTAACATCTTTAAAAAATTTAATAAGGGGTTTAAAACAACACTAGTAACATTTTTGGGAAAATCTAAAAATGTAATTCTTTGGCTGTTCTGATGCTCCTGGTTATACTTCAATTAACTATTAGGATGGCAATGTTGCACATTATAAGGTTAGGAGGAGGTATAGTCAGGATATCAAGTTGGTATAGTGATATTGGGGGTGATAAACTACATCAAGATATGAAAAACAGCCTTTTCCAGTATAAAATCCCCATAAGACAAATGTACTGTGTTGAGACAATTAACATTTTCTTTAAGAACTCGGTAAATATTTGTGCTAGAATAATGAGAGAGGGTTTAAAACTTTCGCCTTATTAATGTCCATCTTCTTAATTGCATCAATTTTACATTCAGGGCTTTTCTGACCCTTTTTGGGCACAAAAACTTAAAATTTAAAAATTAAAATCCCAAAAAACGGGGTTAAAGTTGTCCAATTGTTTTGCCCAACGAACTTGTTCAACTGTTTACTACAGAAGTACAGAAGGGAAGATTCCCACCAAATTTCAAGTAAATTATACAAAAAATGTGACCGCTAGAGTGCGAACACACACACACACACACACACACACACACACACACACACACACACACACACACACACACACACACACACACACACACACACACACACACACACACACGCACGCACGCACACACACACACACACACACACATATATATATGTATATATATATATATAAATATCTCTCTATATAAATACATATATAAAGTTTTTAGAGACCCCCCAAACGTGTTCAGGGGGTCACGTTAGGAACTTCTATGGTGGTCCCGGGCTTAAGTTTCGCCGTGCGGGTCATGATAATAGTTCATTTTTCCATAGGAAATTCACTAACAATTTTATGACTGGTAAATACTAAAAAATAAATTATTGTGATTGAGTCGGGGGCAAATCAAAATTCAATAATACAGTTTTAACCGGAAATATGAAAAGTGTACATTTATTAGAAGATCTAGTTTTAAGAGCCACTAGATTGTTATGTAAACAACGCAATATTTTATTCCTCATGTCCGAGGCAACTTTCAGGTTGGCATGGAAATCTGATGGTATCTGATCACTTCAGTTCTGAGTGCGCCGTGTTCATGTTTCGGTGTAGCAACACGCGTCAAGACATTATCCCCGACGCATCAGAAGGTCTTGCTATTTTAATCGTCTGGTTTCACTGCGAACGCATATGGTAATTTTTCTAATATGAAACTTTCTTAAATCGCGTACTGTCACCATTAAATTAAAAGCTCAGTAAAAATTAATCTAATTACTCCAAATTTATTTTTAAAACATTTCTATCTTTATTTTTTTCTCCCGTTCATTTTTTAACACGTTATAAAATGAAATTATTCAAAATTTAATAAATTACTAATCTAAACAATAAGAAGGTCAATAATTTATTATTTCACAGCAACGCAGCAGACACGCACATGTCTTTGTTGCCTATGTCTGCTGATTCCCATGACCATATTTTTTCTATTGTGACAGCTTATTGTAAATTTTATATTGTTTTTCTACAATAGTATAGATTTTAGTAATAATAATTGTATTATATAAGAGTAATTGTACAAGCTGTAACTTTGTTGGAATTAACGTTTTGTTTGTTCATTTATTCATTCATTCACTCATTCATTCATTCGTTTATTCAATCCCCAATGCTAAAGTTGTTATTCGGACATATACATATCTTTATATTAATAGGCAAGCACAAAACTTGTCCTCCTTTTTTCTCAGCTTGTGTGCATCGTAGGAGACATTCGCGCATACCGTTAGAAAGTTAGTGTTCTATAGATGAGCAGAAACCCATTATAATTACATCGGCCCTCAGGACTACGCCTCACAGGCTTTCAAAGTTTCAATGTTAATCTTATGGAAGAACAGTAGTTGATTAAATAATCAAAAACACACATACACATTGAACACACACACACACACACACACACACACACACACACACACACACACACACACACATAGAATGTTGTATTGTATTGTTGTTAAATTGGGGAATTATATTTGACAGCTGTTGATATAACAAATGCTAGCAAAACAGGGAGAACAGATGTTTCAGGCATAATTTAAATGCGAATACTACTAGCTACTGGAATGGTAACACCCTTGTATTACCCTTTTTACCTCAAGGTTAAAAAAATAAACCTGTTTGTGAGGGGGAAGGATGAGGGCTGGGAAGAGGATGAGGTGGAGAGGTTTCAGGCATAAATAAAAAGGCTACTGTTTACTGGAATGGTAACGCCCTTCTGCTTTCCTTTTTAACTTTGGGTTGGGGAGGGAGAGTGAGGGAGGGGAGAAGGAGAGAGAGATGAGTGCAACAAAACCCACTAAATATTAAAGTTGTTTAGTGTCGAATTTCGACCATTGGGTGGTTTCTAGTATTTAGTAACAAGCTTCTCAAAGCTAATGCTGGTGACCGGCTACATAGAGAACGTTTTGATTAGTTTTTTCTAAGTAAAAAGTCATTTAAGATTTATTATGTGGTAAATACACAGCTTTTCAGAACTAAATATTGAAAATTCGGGAAGTTGCTCCTACTGGGGAAAAAAGTGAAAAATCATGGATACTGATATGTATGATACTGATCAAAAGACATCATGTATACATAAGGTCCACAGAAGGGAAGAAAGGACCTTTGTACTTAAAATGTGACATTTAATAAATGCAGAACCAGTCCTTGAATCTCCCTTGAGCTGTTGCATTAATGACTGTGCATTTACATTATATCTTGCCATACACTGCTGCCACCTTACGACCGTGTCGCGAGGGTATTGACTTTACACTGGACTTCAAGGTGAGACATACCAAAACATGAGGTAATCATCCGAATAAATTACTATTACTATAGTTTCCCCCTAAATAGGGTTCAACTAGGTTACGAACCAGAATACTAGCTATAATACCAACTAGGAATGCGGAGAAAGAATGGAAATAATAAACCCGTGGGTAGTTTGCAGTTAAGAGAACGTTGGACATGATGAACGTTGAGATTCTGTGTTTAGTAATAGTTGAAATTTATTCGAACGATAGGGAGATATGAGTGTAATAATTTTGCTATCGAATTTACCTCTATTACAGCTGTTTAACTAAGTAAGGAAAATGACAAATTGGAAACGGTTCTTTCCTCATTCTAATGGAAGACATTGAGCGTTATCGTTATTAATATTTACCGAAAAGACGATGAAATACATTATTCTTAATTCATTATAACGCTGAATCGTTATATTAATAGGCAATCACAAAACTGTTCTTCCTATTTTCTCAAGGTGTGTGCATCGTATGAGAAATTCACGCATACCGATAGAAAGGTATTGTCGTGTAGACGAGCAGAACCCCCCTTATAATTTACATCGGCCCTCAGGGCTACTTCTCAGGATTTCACAGTTTCAATGTAAATCTTATGGAATAAAATAATTTTTATATTTCACAGCAGTTGTTGTAATACAAAATGCTAACACAACAGCAGGATCATGTTTCAGGCATAATGTAAATATAAATACTATTGGCTACTGGAGTAGCAACGCCCTTATACACAAAGCCTTATATACAAAGCCTCATTTACCTAGAAACTTTTGAGAAAACCATAAGTCTGACACCCATACTCGTATGTTTTAACTCCACATCAAAAAGATTTGAACTGTGGGAGGGGGAGGGGATTGGGGAGAGGGAGAGGGAGGGGGAGAGAGAGAGAGAGAGAGAGAGAGAGGAGAGAGTGAGAGAGAGAGAGGGAGAGAGAGAGCACTAGATAATAAGCTAACTTATTTCTTTATTCATTCGCGAAGTTAATCATCATGGCAGTGGTTCAAATTATTTTGTAACTGATAATGCAGGATAGTGTGATAAAACATTCTCTCAAACAGCCATTAATATTTGGTAGAATTTTGACAATTGTGCTGGTTGCTAGTATAAATTAAAACATATTCAAGATCAAAAGGTGTAGAACTATTAAAGCTAATAGTTTTGTTGGCGCTTTCTGCACTAATTCTAATGTAAGTATAATTTTCACAGAAGCGTAAGATGCGATGTTTATTCGGAGTGAGTGGAAGAGCGGTAGGTGTAGTTATTAATCATACATCAACTTGTCTAGCCCAGCTCCAGCCTCCCGCCTCCCGCCTCCCGCGCACACCAACTCCACGGCCCCAAATAGAACTTATATGTTTGCTTATATATTAATGTATTTAAACCACTTATTTTGATGTGCTTGTGATCAGATGGTATCTACGGTACCACAAATTAATGGTCTAAAACAAAAACACCATATATCAAAATGTGTATTATGATTCCAGCGTATTATAGGGTTTTGCCCCATCGGCCTTCAAAGTTACAACGTGTGCCTAACAGAGATGGTTTTGTTTTATCAGATGATCAACACATGTTCATTAACAGTCAGTCAGCAGGTTTCGCCAAACAATGCACAGAAATTCAATATTTTACGCACGAAATTAATCAGGTATTTTCCTGTTCAGGCTTGTATTTTTATACTATGGAAAACCATCGAAACAATATTATGCTGTATCATGTAAATTATAATCGTAAACATCCGATCGTGGGGTAACAAATTCAGTTAAACAAATATGGGACTGAAAAGATTGAACTTAAATATATGATTACTACCGGAACAGAATAGCTGTTAAAGGCTCACATTACTGCAAATAATAAATGTATACAAGTAAGTCAATATTCAAATCTCAACCCCTGCATATTATTAGTGAATTTCCTATGGAAAGTGAACGATTAGCATGGCCCGCACGATGAAACTTGAGCCTGGGACCACCATAGAAGTTCCTGACGTGACCCCCTGAACACGTTTTGGGGGGTCGTTCAAAATTATATTTATATATATGTATATATATATATATATATATATATATATATATATATATGTGTGTATGCACTCTAGCGGTCACATTTGTTGTCCGATTTACTTCAAATTTGGTGAGGACGTTCTATTCTATAATCAGTTGGACAAGTTCGTTGGGAAAAACAATCGGAAAACTCTAAACCCCTTTTTTGGGGATAACTTTTTCAAATTTCGAGTTGTTGGGCCCAAAAAGGGTCAGAAAAGTCCCGGATGTAAACTTAATGCATTTAAAAAGATGGGAATTAGTGAGGCAAAAGTTTTAAGCTCTCTCTCGTCATTCTAGCATAAATATTTACCGAGTTATTAAAGACAACGTGTATCGACCAAACACAGTACGTTGCCTTATGAGGATTTTACATTAGAATAACCTGTTATTCTATTGTAGGTGTACTTTTATCATCCCCAGCAACCTCACGTCTACTTTCAAGCCTGACTTGAGGTCTACGTCAAGCCTGACTTCACGTCTACTTCTCCTAACCTTATAATGCGCAATATTGTATTCTTAGCATTGCAGGTAAATGAAACCATAAGCATCAGAACAGCCACAAAAATCAATGTTTTCAGATTTCAATAAAATTGGAATAACTGTATGTTTTTACACTGGTTTTGAGTTTTAAGTTTTGTATGTGGAAATTCACTTCCCTCACGTCAGCGTGCTGCGTGCGAACTCGTTCAAGATTTCCTTTACGTAAGCTTGTTAGCTCATTGGAATAAAAACAAATTGTTGTGACCGTGGAATGTGCATGGAGTATTGACGTATAATGAAATAATATTCCAATCTAAGCGTTAGTTTCATCTTAAAAATAACTGGTTTTGTTCATAGTAAAATCATAAAACACTCTCTTACAAACGTGGTCATGCTGGAAGGGAGTGTAACCAAAAGGCTTTGTTCAACAAAGCAACCCTTTGTGTGGTCTTTGTGTTGAATAATGAGCCAAAGTGTGAAAATCGCTTTGTCTTTTTGAACGATTAACCGTATGAGGGAGGGTATGAGCTTGTGCGTGTGTGTGAGTGAGTGTTCTACTCCTTGGTCGCTCTCAACCCAGTTCTCGGGCCAAAGCGCTGTTCACAGTTAGCTTCATTAAGCGCCATGTGTATGCTTGTCTATGTTGCCAAGGAGCACATAATTACTATATTAATATTAAATAACACTAAAATTTAGTAATCTTTACATAGGATATATATTTAGCTGCTTTAAATGAAATCATAATTGCATGGTTACAACTATACAGCTATATGCAAACGAGAAAATTGGTATCTCAGCAAAAAACTTAGGCTACAGAAAGAAAGCTTAATAAATATGATATTATTTTATGTACTACCACAAATGTTAGACTCTTAAATCCTATTTTTTCGTAGTATTTTCTGATTAGGGTTCTCATGATTAAAATTATATTTTTGACGGCTACAAATTAAGTGGTATATGTGTATATTTGTATCCAAGCTTGTTTAGTAAGGGCCACGCAGGTTTACATAGCCTACATGTAAAAAAGTGATTATTTAAAACCACTTGCTATATTCTCTCTAGTTTTATTAGTGAATTTCCAATGGAAAAGTGAACTATTACGGTGAAACTTAAGCCCGGGACCGCCACAGAAGTTCCTAACGTGACCCCCTCAACACGTTTTGGGGGGACGTTAACAAATTTATATATATATATATATATATATATATATATATATATATATATATATATTGAATATGAAATAGTTTTACATAAAATTCCGAAAATTTTAAGCCCTCTCTCATCATTCTAGCATAAGTATTTACCGAGTTATTAAAGAAAATGTTAATTGTCTTAACACAGTACGTTGTCTTATGGGGATTTTACACTGGAAAAAATCATATCTTGACGTAGTTTTATCACCCCCAATACCCTTTACCAACTTGTTACCCTGGCTATACCTCCTCCTAACCTTATACTGTAATGTACAATATTTCCATCCTTAAAGTGAATTTAAATATAACCAGGAGCATCAGAACAGCCAAAAAATAACATTTTTCAAATTTCTAAAAACATTTTACCAGTGTTGTTTTAACCCCTTTTTAAAAATTTTAAAGGTTTTAATGCGGAAAATCACTTTCCTCACATCAGAGAGCTGCGTGCGATCTCGTTTTAATGTTTATTGACTTCGCAGGTTCTTCAGAAACTGTCTTATACTTTTTATACATGTAAAATTTAAAGAATACACTAAACCAAAACAGTTCAAAATATGGTTTAGCGTTTATGGACTTTATTTTACCTTACACTGCTGAATTATGTGCTAAACAAGAATGCCAAGCAGTAAATTACACACAAGGTGGAATTTGTGAGAATTAAAGTGTTCGGACAGTTTTGTTTAGGGCTTAATATTGTTTGGGAACAAGAGTAGGTATTTGCAAAATGCTTGCAACTGCTTTTGTTCTTTCAAAACTCAATTAGTCGCACTACAAGTAAAAAATATACTAAAATAAAGGTATATTTTATCAATGTGTAAGTTCATACTCTATTTGTTTTATACCGTATATTTATAAAGTTATTTAATAAAATAAACCAAGGGTGAAAGAGAAATAGTAAATGAAATAAAAGCAATACCGCAGTGAGCCGTGCCCGCGGCCAAATGCTGCAACAGTGCCGCGACATTTCCATCCTCTGGCGTTTGTTTCGTGGATATTCTCTGGGTCGTGTTGGTCGTCGTGGACTGCACTTACCTCGACTGTTTATCATTATCATTATACTCTACATTTTTTTTAACATTTGTTTCATATCAGAAGAATATTTTTTCGATCCAGATTAATCATTACTTGTAAAATGTAGGCGGGAGATTGACTCAACTTGATTTAAGAACAATGAAGATTAAATAACAGCCTTTTTTAAGTTTTGCAATGAGGTTTTGACATATATGGTTTCATTAATATTCATAAAAACTGTTTTTAATAGGAACAAAGATAAACACAAAGATTGCCATACACTTTACTCAGCGTGTGCTCGTCTTTTGAAAGGTATTGCTTTGTAAATGTGTATAAATCCCTTATAATTTACATCGGTTCGTAAGGTTAAGCCCTTAGGCTTTAAAGTTTCAAAGTTAAAATAATCAGTTGAATTTGACCGATGTTGATATAATAACTAATGTTAGTACAACTTAAACAGATGTTAGAACAGATGTTTCAGACATAATCTAAATAAAAATACTACTGAAATTGCACCGACATACTATTATTTGCTTTAATTTCAAATTTAAAATTTAAACCCTACTGGGTTTTAAACTACAATGGAACACAAATATTCTTCAAACCCAGCAATAAGGAAGCAAATAACAAAACATAATTCCATTTAGTTATAAAAAAGGCATATACATATCGGCTTACTGTTCTGAAAGCAACCGATGCTCATGAGGTTGAGCTGATGATCAACACAGAACAGAGAGTGTGCAACTATTTTGTTGTGACAGCAACCGATGCTCGTGAGGTTGAGCTGATGATAAAAACAGAACAGAGAATGTGCAACTATTTTGTTGTGACAGCAACCGATGCTCATGAGGTTGAGCTGATGATCAACACAGAACAGAGAATGTGCAACTATTTTGTTGTGACAGCAACCGATGCTCATGAGGTTGAGCTGATGATCAACACAGAACAGAGAATGTGGAACTATTTTGTTGTGAAAGCAACCGATGCTCATGAGGTTGAGGTGATGATCAACTGTTGTGAAAGCAACCGATGCTCATGAGGTTGAGCTGATGATCAACTGTTGTGAAAGCAACCGATGCTCATGAGGTTGAGCTGATGATCAACACAGAACAGAGAATGTGGAACTATTTTGTTGTGACAGCAACCGATGCTCATGAGGTTGAGCTGATGATCAACTGTTGTGAAAGCAACCGATGCTCATGAGGTTGAGCTGATTATCAACACAGAACAGAGAATGTGGAACTATTTTGTTGTGAAAGCAACCGATGCTCATGAGGTTGAGCTGATGATCAACTGTTGTGAAAGCAACCGATGCTCATGAGGTTTAGCTGATGATCAACACAGAACAGAGAATGTGGAACTATTTTGTTGTGAAAGCAACCGATGCTCATGAGGTTGAGCTGATGATCAACTGTTGTGAAAGCAACCGATGCTCATGAGGTTGAGCTGATGATCAACACAGAACAGAGAATGTGGAACTATTTTGTTGTGAAAGCAACCGATGCTCATGAGGTTGAGCTGATGATCAACTGTTGTGAAAGCAACCGATGCTCATGAGGTTGAGCTGATGATCAACACAGAACAGAGAATGTGGAACTATTTTGTTGTGAAAGCAACCGATGCTCATGAGGTTGAGCTGATGATCAACTGTTGTGAAAGCAACCGATGCTCATGAGGTTGAGCTGATGATCAACACAGAACAGAGAATGTGGAACTATTTTGTTGTGAAAGCAACCGATGCTCATGAGGTTGAGCTGATGATCAACTGTTGTGAAAGCAACCGATGCTCATGAGGTTGAGCTGATGATCAACACAGAACAGAGAATGTGGAACTATTTTGTTGTGAAAGCAACCGATGCTCATGAGGTTGAGCTGATGATCAACTGTTGTGAAAGCAACCGATGCTCATGAGGTTGAGCTGATGATCAACTGTTGTGAAAGCAACCGATGCTCATGAGGTTGAGCTGATGATCAACACAGAACAGAGAATGTGGAACTATTTTGTTGTGAAAGCAACCGATGCTCATGAGGTTGAGCTGATGATCAACTGTTGTGAAAGCAACCGATGCTCATGAGGTTGAGCTGATGATCAACACAGAACAGAGAATGTGGAACTATTTTGTTCTTTTTCTATAACAGACCAGAATTATCTCGATTAGGTACCAGAGTACGAATATCAAGGGGAAAATAAATCAATAATTTATTAATTAGCGCGATACGTGTTGTTACAATTAAACAGGATAAAATAAACTACGTCTCACAACAATACAAAATACATTTACACTTATACAGTAGATATACTTTACTTACATATATGACGGTAAATATAAACAAACTATGGTACAATGCGATAAATTTCAATAAGTTACACCGGTTATATGTTGTAGGGGTGCGAGAGGTAGTTTATTTGATCTCTCGAAAATAAATACTTATAATAATATTATAATACGATACTTTTAGCGAATTTCCCCTATAGGGAAGAAGCTATTACCGTAGGTCTCATGGTAAGACTTAAGCCCGAGACCATGATAAATTTTTGTTTTGAGGTCCCCAGATGCCAAAAACACTATTCGTTCAAATTCATATATATGTATATATGCATATATATATATATATATGTGCCCGTTAACTCGATAACTTGAGCAAAAAACATCAGATTTCGATGAAATTTGGTACAAACGTGTAAAGCGACATTAATGACTTTAAGTTCGAAAACCATAAAGATCGGGAGACCATAAGAAGGGGGTTTTATGGGGATTTTAAATTTTCCAAAAATCAGTTTTTTGAATTTTCTACCCAACATTTTTAAAACACTCAATTTTGGTTTTGACCATTTTATAGAGCTTAAAAAAACAAATAATATGGTATTTTGAATTATTAACCTGGGTTAACTGGTTGCGGAGAAAATCCAAAAAAAGTGTTCATAAAATCTCCCATGTTAATCTTACGGGAAAAATGTTTTTAGATTTTCCACAGTTAATTTTACTGTAAACTTGACATTTGATAATACCAATCGGTTCAGCTATACAAAACAATAATTTTGGTGTTTAAATTGTGATTCTACGTCCATTCGTTGCAGAGATATTCAAAGAGCTAAACACAGTACGTTGTCCAATGTTATCCTTAAAGAGAATGAATAAAATTTGATATCTTGATTATTTATGAATGTATATTGATGAAACTTGGTATGTGGCTTCTACTAGTACTGGTATATTGATATTTGCACAAAAAACTGATTTTTTGTTGATTGTCCCCATAGTGTTCATAGTGTTGTTGATAGTAGTAGTGATTGTCCCCATAGTAGTAAACCTGCACTCTGCCCTAATGTTATTCTTATGGACGATAAGTAAAGTTTTATATCTCCCTTGATTATGAACATAAATGATTAAAACTTGGTACATAGCTTCTCCTTTTTGAGTTATACTGATAATTTCATAAAATACATTTCTTTTATTTCTTGTTGCAGCAAACCTGCATACTCAGCCCTAATGTTATTCTTATGGAGAATAAATAAATTGCTATGTATCACTTATTTATAGATGTATTTTTATGAAACTTGGTAAATGGCTATATGTAGTAGTAAGAAACATATGTATGCATTGGAAATTCGCTTAGTCTGCAGGTTTGCTGCGACGGGGGTATTGTTTATTAGAGAGAGAGAGAGAGAGAGAGAGAGAAGGCGAGACGCAGTGAGACAGATCAACAGGACCCGCTAGACTAGATGATAAACGAATTCATTTAACTATTCGTGGATCAGCTTCACGATACTGGTTCAACGTATTTTCAACGTACTGATCATGAAGGATGTAGCAAAACATCCACTCAAACAGCCTTTATTCATAAAACATATTTTGGTCGGATTTCTATCACTGGGTGATCGCTAATATAGCCATTATATTAATAGTTCATTTTTATTTACTCTGACTCTTTTATAAATCATCATTAACATGTGAATTTAGTTAGTAAATTTCATCTTGAACCAAATAATTCATCAATTGATATAAATCACCTTTAATCTGAAAACACTGACGTAATCACAACTCCCAATACGTGGATGTCTGAATTATTAACATGTTGGATAACATAAGTATTACTTACTATGCATAGTAAATTTAAACTAAAATATATTGTTCACAGTTATTAAAGTTTGTCTCAGAGAACACGTGTCTCCTAAGGACACAATCCTTGATTGTTTTGTGTCTTATAACAATTTGTTAATTAGTTTAGTATTAACATTGATAACATTAAAAAGTTGAATGAAAATAACTTTGTCTACTTTATGCAGTACAATTTACCTCTTTGCAGATAAGAGACACATAATGTAAATTTACTTGTGGATTGCATTTTGTACGTGTTGTATCTTTTAATTATGTATATAGATATAGGTACAGCATTATTGTTAAACTTTATAAAATACCAAATGATGACGACGAAGGTGAAACTTATATATTTCAACATTACGAATGATCAAGACAATGAGCCAAGACCTTTACAGTTGTGAATTACCAACATGGACCAGAACAATCTCAACAACTTTTAAATGTTTTTCAAGCATCTCAACAAACAATGTTACAGCAAATGTTGATTCAACTACAAGAACCCAAGCCACATAATCCAGTTAATTTTTCTAATGTGCCACCTTTTGAAAATTTTGACCCAAAGAAGGAAAAGTTTAATTTTTATCTGTAAAAATTTGAAAACTACTACACAATGAAGGATATCACTGATCCGGTTCAAATAGATCAGTTATTGTGTGTAAGTATTGGCTCAATTCACTACAAAAGTTTGGCTGCGTTTCTAGGGCTAGAAAAATCTGTGAGAGAATGATAAACGGATTGATTTAGTCATTCGTGACACTGGTTCAAATGTTTTTGTTTAACTGCTAATGCCAGGCATGGGAAATAATTCAAGCACACAGCCATTATTCGTAGAATAATTGTTGGTTGAATTTCAACCACTAGGTGAATAAAATACTAAATAAAAACATTCATAAACATATAAATACATGAACGTTGAAAGACAAACAACGTTGATCTTAGATACCTTAGAAAGGTCACCAAGATACGGCTTCCATCGTCGCCAGTGTCCTCCCCGCGCCGGTTCCGGGTAACGGTTGTACAAACGAACATTGTGGCCGCCGACCGTCCGTTCATTAAGTTTTTATAATCTTTTCGTGTTTAAGTGTAACAATGTGCGTGTTCTCTTTGTGGTGTACGTGTTTCTCTCTTAACTTTCGACAAAGTCTTCTGGACAGCTTCATAATCACAGCTTGAGTCTCGGACGACTTCCACGTGATCATGGTACAACTTCGTACCGAAACCTGGTCGTGAAATAAACGATACTACAGAGCTGGTGCCGGAAAGGTAATATAAAACCACTATTTTCATTAATCATCAAAATCGACCTAGTAGTTTGGCCATAATCTTCTGCACAGAAATCGCCTTATTCTTTTAATATAATGATTAACAGGGTCAATTCCCTGAAATAAAATGTTTTGTTGACCTAAGAAATTGTAATGACTTAACAAATGTTCGGAAATGTTTTGTTGACTTAAGAAATTGTAATGACTTAACAAATGTTCGGGTCTAGTATGTGTTGCTCGCTTGTGATCGTGTAGGCACAGGTTCAATATGTGAAAGAAACATTTTATCAACGACACCATGGCTGCCTAAGACAACAAGTTAACATGATTTCTAAATGACTTAAATGAGGACATATTATATATTCGTTAACAATAATAATCTGCCATATTTTCCTAAAATTATCTTCTGTATGTAAAACACTAATTTGTTAATACATCTAACAAAAGGTAAAATCTTACCGTGCCAAAAATGAAGTTGTTACCAAGGTTTTACTACATCATAAAGCAAATCGGTCGATATGTTCATTACAGTTTTTACTACATCATAAAGCTTATCGGTCGCTATGGTCATTATGATTTTTACTTGAGTCGAAAATCTGAAGCTACTCCAAAATCCCCACTAGTAAGCCTTTATAATGTGAATGTTTATCTATTGAAGACAATGGTTTAATTTGGACAAGTGATTTGTTAAATATGTCTTCGCGGTGTAGCCGTGACTCTCAGTTTGTATGGTCTCCATGGTCTCCCCTTGGTTGTGCTTGGCCTTCATATTTTAGAACCTGTGCTTAGTAACTCAGATCTAATGACATCTAATTAGTTACAAAACTATAAGATAAATCTAACCAGCATTAGACACAACATTTAACTAATTCGTTTAAACGATAAATTATCGTATAGTCTAATATGAGTAAGGTTTGCTTGCTTGATTGCTTGTAACTCTGATCTCAAGAACGACACCAAACGATTTCCTTCAAATGTTGGAAATAACTAATTTCTGGGATAAAAATAAGTTCTAGACAGGCCTCAACCCAAGGAAAAATAAAATAATGTAAAAAACGATAGTGAAAAGTTAAGAAAATTAACTTTAGACTCATGGAGTTTAAAATCAAAACAAAACAATTGTATCAGCTGTTCATAATAAACCAGGGAACTGTCAAAGTAATACTCATGTTGTTTATAATAATTGTTAACGTGTGGTTTCCTGAGAGCAGTGACTACAACTGTTGTGTGAAGATTGCATATAGTGGTCAAATCCGAAATAAATCAAAGTGACATTGAGCAATAAATAGCAACTGGAGTGACCTTAAAACTGCAGAAAAGAGGCAAATGAGCTATACAAATCAGATAATTAGTTGAGGGAAGTGGTGAAATATTACTCTAAGCCATCTAAAGAAACTGATTGGCCTTCCCCGAGCAAAGCTCGCCCCCCAGGTATTATATTCTTAAGTGTGGCTGTCAAACAAATCAAACCAATTTATTCAACTCGCCATCCAAGTATAACAAATTAATTTAGATCATATGTGGATCATATGTGTTTAATGGGAGTGTGGAATTAGAACAATACAAAGCTGACAGTATGAATGTAGCTCAATTGGAGATCTAAATCAAGAAACGAAAACGCTTTTACCTATAAACAAGTAATTTATTACTATTACAAATCACTAAATCTTTTAACTCACCGTACGTTACAACAAATGTTAATTATACTGTTTTGAGCGTAACTATATTGATTAGATCATTCGTTTGACTCAGGTTTTACCCGATGTTCCACTCGAGTTTCACACCCGGGGTGGCTACATAATGCAACTTCTTCGGCTATACTATTCGGATATATTCTAAATGCATGGTTACGGAATTATACGTCATAGTATGAATTTGCATATTTTCCTTCTTTTTGTATCCATTACAATAACCTACTGCGAGGGATGTTCAAATAGCGGTGGACAATGTTCGGCTGTCGCTTGATATTGCACGCTTCTCCACAGTTATTGAATATAAAGTATCAATTTTAATAACCATCCATAAATTGTTTGCGGTTGCCTATCTAGAAGAGCACATGTTTATAAAATCTGTACTAGATGAGCATACAAAATATAAAACATGTCAGCAGCTTCTAATAAAACTTTAAACACATTAATAAACACATTAAAAAAAAAAACTTTCTAACAAAACTTAATCCTCTCAATAAAATTGTTATGAAAAACACACAAACTAAACAAAACTATGCAATTTAAATTATGTTGTCATTGTAGGAATTATAAAACCGATCAAAAGGAGTATTATTTATTTTAAATAACGATTAACACCGGTTAATTCTACTGAACACAAGTAGAGATTTGTAACCTGTGAGCGGATTGTTACATAATAAGTGAGAGGGGGAGCGTGCGAGTGTGAGAGCGAGGAAGCTGAGGAGGGCTTTGTTGTCAAAGAGCTAAATGTGTGCCAAGTCAACGCGTCGAGGGTTAGGACTCACCTCTAGCGGCCACCTCGGTCGGGGGACGAGCGTCTGATCGATTCACAACAGCCGATTGCCATTTCCTTTTCGACCCACTTAAACACTACCCACAAAGACCTAGGCCCGCGTCCGCTGTCACTGACCTACCCTTCCCCTCGGAGGAGCCCGTCGGATGTCCCGGTCCCGCGACGGTTCCAAGTGTCCCGATCCCTTCCGGAGTCACTGTTTATTTACAAGAGCTTCCGGCATCTCACGAAACTACAGGTAAGGGCAGGTTTCCCGCGAAAAGACGTCTCTACATTGAAGGAGAGACGGAAGAGTGGCGGAGTGCGCAGGCGCGGAGGATGCTGCAACCGGAGCGCGGCGGGGCGCCACCTGGCGGAGGCTCCCACAACTACCCACCTCCCCCCCGGCTGCTGAACCAGATATTGATGCGAACCGAATTTCAATTATCCCCTCACCTCGCCTATTAGCGGGAATAAATTAATCCTGTACTGCTTCCGATAAAAACTCTAATAGCTTTCACTATCCGGTGATTTTCCTGGTGTCGAGAAATTTTAATGGGGAAAATAACAATTTTGAAATTATATTACTCTATATAGGTTTTACTTTAAGAAAACTATAGGAAATCTTAAATATGATACAGTAACAAATGTTGGTTCGACAACACGTATGGGGAAAGTGTTTACAATTGATACAAATCGTCAAGTGATAACAAAATACTTGGGTGAAAAAATATTGAAAGAACCCGTCGCTTAGTACATACTATAAAGGGTTGCTAACCTTAAGGGTATAATAATGGTACAGCTATTTTTAAATTATCACTAGATATGCAGAAAGAAAATTTAAACCCTTAATCCATTAATCTAATAATACAAAGTACCTGGGGCCGAGCTTTGCTCGGGGGAAGGCCATTCAGTTTGTTTAGATGACTTGGAGTAATATTTCACCACTTCCCCCTACTGATAATCAGATTTGTATAACTCATTTGCCTCTTTTCTACATTTTTAAGGTCACTCCAGTTGTTATTTATAGCTCAATGTCCCTTTGATTTATTTTACTACTCTATATATTTAATCTCCACTAAAATATTTTAATCTCTGCTCTCAGGAAACCAAATCTTAATTAATAATCATAAACAACATAAGTATTACTTTGACAGTTCCCTAGTTGATTATGAACAGCTGTTACAATTCTTTTGTTTTGATTTGAAACTCCATAAGCCCAATGTTAATTTCTTTAATTTTTCATTTTAGTTTATTACATTATTTGATTTTTCCTTGGGATGAGGCCTGTCTAGACTTATTTTTATCCCAGAAATGAGTTATTTCGAACATTTGAAGGAAATCGTTGGAGCCGTTTTTGAGATCAGTGTCGCAAGCAAGCATACAAGCAAACCTTACTCATATTAGAGTATAGGCTAGGATAAATCAAAACAATATATTAGTATCATAAAATAACAGCTGATCATAGAATGTAAGCAGTTAAACAATCTTAATTTTATTAGTGAATTTCCTTTGGAAAGTGAACTATTAGCATGACCCGCACGGTGAAACTTAAGCCTGGGACCACCATAGAAGTTCCTAACGTGACCCCCTGAACACGTTTTGGGGGTCGTTAAAATGTTATATGTATATATATATATGTGTGTGTGTGTGTGTGTGTGTGTGTGTGTGTGTGTGTGTGTGTGTGTGTGTGTGTGTGTGTTTGCACTCTAGCGGTCGCATTTTTTGTCCGATTTACTTCAAATTTGGTAGGAACATTCCTTTCTGTTGTCAGTTGGACAAGTCCTTTGGGCAAAACAATCGGAAAACTCTAAACCCCCTTTTTGAGGGATTAATCTTTCAAATTTCGAGTTTTTGGGCCCAGAAAGGGTCGGAAAAGCCCCGGATGTAAAATTAATGCATGTAAAAAGATGGTAATTAGAGAGGCGAAAGTTTTAAGCTCTCCCTCGTCATTCTAGTACAAATATTTACCGAGTTATTAAAGAAAATGTGTATAGACTAAACACAGTACGTTGTCTTATGGGGGTTTTACACTAGAAAAGTCTGTTATTCCTTTGATAGAGTACTTTTATCATCCCCAGCAACTCACGCCTACTTTCAAGCCTGTCTGGATGTTCTCCTAACATTATAATGCACAAAATTGTATTCCCAGCTTTGCAAGTAAATGAAACCAGGAGTATCAGAACAGCCAACAAATCAATGTTTTCAGATTTTCAATAAAAATTGGATTAAATGTATGTTTTTACACTGATTTTGAGTTTTAAAAGTTGTTACTGTATGTGGAAATTCACTTCCCTTAAGTCAGCGTGCTGCGTGCGAACTCGTTTACAATGATGTAGAAAATATGGTACGCCTACGATAAATATCGCGTTTTCAGCAACACTACAGATTGGATTGGTGATCACGTGACCTTACAGGTGTTTTTACGAGGTCTCTTCTAGTGAACTAGAAAACCTTGAATAAATCGACTCAGCAAACCTGTACAAAGTGTATGGTCCTTGATCGACAAGACCAGGATGGGGAAAGAAAGTTCATTAAAAACATGTAAAATAAAAACCCACTGACCGTTAACATACAATACATATAGTTAGAGTAAGAGACACGTAAGTTGGCACAAACAGAAATAAACAAACTATTACCTTTTTGCGAACCTAAGCATAAAATTCAGTATTGAAAACAAACTTGACATTTGTTTTATTTCTTGATCGTGTTTTCAAGCACCAGCTGTTGATGCAGTTGCACCTGCAAAGTTACTTGCGACAGTTTTAAAGGCAATTACTTGCATTCAAACTGTAGCAATTTGTATTGCAATAAATGCATCCTTAAAATTAGCTATCCATGTTAACTGTTTTTGTGAGAAAATTGTAAACGAGTGGCTCATGTGGTCCAGTAATGTTTGTAATGTGACTAGTATACAAAAGTGGTTGAAATGAATAGTACACTCGAGTGCCTCTTACTCTACATTAAGATGTGTTTGTCCCTTCCATCTTGGGAAATACGTCAGAGATTGTGTGGAAAAATAATCACTTGGTTCAAAAGCATCTGTTCAAAAACACCTTTTAGTTGTTTTTTTGTAAACAATTAAATCCATGATAGTTTTTAGTCTATACTTGTGACTTTAATGCTTAATATCTTTTCATTTCATTTTGTGCACTTCAATTTGTGTGAAAGTAAAAATTGTTGCTGTTAATTTTAAAGAATTGAAATAATCCTTGGTAGTAACATTAAAATATCAATATTAAAGCAATACTAACTTTAACATCCATTCATCAGTTTACACAATGGACCAATCAAAGCAGTTGGCGTTCATTGTTTCTTTACGCCAGTTTTGTATACCCTGTCCAAGTTTATTTTTATCCAAATTGTTTCATTCACAGCCTATTGAGAACACCGTTCTAAAAGTAAGTTTCATTCACTACTGAAATTTTAAATACACCTCATACAATAATATATGACCCTCAAAATATATAATTTCATAAAAAAGTAAGGTGGCACTGATTAATTTATTAATTAATAACATTGTAATTTTTGAGGCTTCAGGGTTTCCAACAAATTGAAAATTTACTCGTTGGTGAACACACTTTAAGCATTTAGGTTTTATACTATCTAGAGCCTACAATAGAACAACCACAGTGGAAGTGGCAGCGATAGTTCCAGAGCGGTCGGTACTATACATTAGAATAGTGATGCGGATGATTGTGTTTCATAGCCTTTGTCAGGAGTTCCACTGCTTACCATACAAGCACACAATAAACCCAGTACATAACCGGACAACTATCAGAACTATTTTACTATTGTACTACATATTACACAATCCAGGCAAGGAACTGTCGGACCTGTTATATTTATTTAAAAATATTCCTTATCAAACTTACTTATACAGTCCTACCAACAAAAAGCCCGATTTTTCTCCCCCTCCACTAAAAAATCATGAGTGTTTAAATTTAAATAATACAAATTATTACTGCCGAAACGGCTAAGTAACACAATTTATGGCTGAAAGGCCCGCGCCAACGACTCTACCTCAGAGGAGGCTGAGGTCCGTGAAACCGAGTGTAGGAAATGTATCTTATAACAATTGTTTAGGCACAGTTCAACAGATTAAATAAATTAAAATTAATATTGAGTTAGTTCATTTATATGTTAAACTAGCTGTTCCCGCAGGCTTCCCCGCAAATGATTTATAAAAACTATGACAGTGTTGTGCTGCATTCTGTGGTTAACCCGTGGAACTACTGCAAATAATGATCAGCTGTTGTATTTTCATCAGCTCAAACAAAAATGAATGCCCATAAGGAATACATGGGCAATTTGAAGTTCCGTGGGGCAGAGCCCTGTAGGATTTTCAAAACGAAAATAGGCCTTTGTAGGGGATTTGGTGTATAAGTAGTTTTTGAGTGATTGAGGAACACACAGCAGACAGACACACACCATCCCATTTTTACTTTCTCCCCCTATACATAGTATATGGAGAAAGTATTGTTTTCGTAAAAATTTTCGAATTTGAGTTGTTAGTGGAAATATTCGTTTTGGTGCTCCCTGAACCCAAAAAAGTGTTTTTTACGTGATGTCTGTCTGTGTGTGTGTATGTGTGTGTGTCCGTGTGTGTGTGTGTGTGTGTGTGTGTGTGTGTGTGTGTGTGTGTGTGTGTGTGTGTGTGTGTGTGTGTGTGTGTGTGTGTGTGTGTGTGTGTGTGTCTGTGTGGATGTGTACAGAGCTAGAGCCCTAACCAATGGGCCGATTTTGATGAAATTTGGTATGTAGGTACTAATCCACGATATCTCCAGGCATTTTTTTCATTTTTTTCGAATTTTTGATTTTTAAGGGTAATTATCCCCCAAAAACCACCAAAAAACATGAAAAATCCAAATTTCTCAAAAACGGCTATAACGATTTTGATTAAATTTTAGTCGTTTGTAGAACTTTAGTTTTCCAACAAAACGACACCACCCGCATTCCTGTAAAAATTCGGGTTCAGAAATTACAGGACTTAAAACATCAAAAATTCAGTTTTTTGGATTTTTCATAAAAATACATAAATATAAAAAAATATTACTATTCACCATTAAAAAGAACTCAAAAAACTAAATAATTTAGTATTTTGAATTACTATTCTACGATTGCTGGTTTCGGAGAAAATTGAAATTTTCATTTTGCGGTAAACGCAGTACGCTGTCCAATGTTATTCTTATGGAGAATAAAAAAATTACTATTTCTCTCTTATTTACTGATCAATTTCAATCAAACTTGATATGCTTGTCAAGTTAGCATTGACCAACAGAGGAATTTTGAAATATGTTGCCCCTTAATAACCCTGGGGGGAATAGGGGGCATTTCCCCTCTTAAAACCACGAGTGTAGCAATGGATTCTGTAGTGCCTCCAAAGCAGGGATTTGGGTGGATGTTTTTTAAAACAACTTGTTTACGAGATTTTCTGTACATTCGACCGTGCTTTGTATTCTATATTTAGTAAATAAAAAGTAATTTATCCATTAAAGTTGGGCTAAAAGGGAGAAAGTATGTGTCAGTTTCCTGATACCGTTTATTTAATATTATTTAAGCGTTAGGCACTGTAAATAGACTCAAAGTATTGTCACCCTCCTTTCGTCAAAACATTCGTTCACGTTGAGAGAACAACCTGTAGACATATCAACAATACACCAGCCGCCAGCCGGCCAATAAACAAAGCTATGTCGGGTCACTTCAAAGTGAATTTGCCGCCTCGGCAATCAGCCGGCTTGTTTTGCGTTATTGTTTATCATCTTGGCCATGTAACAACGGCAACGGCCATCGGACGGCGGACGCTGTGTAGTTACAAATGGACCATCAGCGAGCACCTGTTCACAGTTGGCACCACTCGCGGCCGGTTCACAAGCATACCGCCTATAGATCACGGCCTACGCTGACCCCCCAACCCCCCAACCACCCCAACCCCTCCTCCACACCACCCATCTCGACCATTCTCTTGGTATACATTATGTCAACATTTTCTAGGAAACAGGTTTAAATGAAGGCTAATTTGTAAGACACCTCATAACCACCCAATGGGTGTATCCTAACCACCAAGGCCTACAGGCCTGTAAAGACTGTAAGGAGGTATAATACTGGAGTTAACACCGATCAACAAAATTGCATGCCACCACCATCATCACGTGGTGAGAATAATCCAATATCTGATCATGTAAATCGAACGATTCGATGAACTTCATTTCACGATTAATTGTTTGGGCCACTGAACTTGTATTTTTGTTTATTCGTTAATCATAATACACAAAATCAATGTAAAAAATTGGTTTGGTTTGTATTTTGATTAGTTTTTAATGAAGTGATTTTAATGAATCGGTTCACCAATAAAGATTCGGACAGTCCATCACTGCAGACGAAAGAACAATACCGACCTTACTAAATCACCGCCACGGTTATTCAAAGCAAATCTTTATCTATGCTGCCTCCAATATAACATAGACCTCCTTGAAAAGATCGATGTAAATATTATGGCATAATAGGATGTAATAATAGCTGTTGTTTACATTAATAAAATCTAGCACTACATCGTGTCCAAATGTTACATGCCCGAGTAATTAAGATTACCACTACTAGAATAACAACACAATATAACGTAAAAGAACCTACTCCCGTAAATGTATCCAAGATAACTCCGTAAAATTAATGCACAATTAACTCGAATTAAACAAACGGATACGATGGTTTTATTAACACCAATGCGATATGAGGAAACTTATTAAACACTAGCTAAGCCGAGGGAATTAACAGGTCGTGATGACCAAATTACTAAAGGAGACTGTTGTACTACAATATGTGGAGTTTAAGAGACAGTTAGACTGTAGTCGTACTACAGTACGTTGAGTATACGAGACAGTTAGACTGTAGTCGTACTACAGTACGTTGAGTATATGAGACAGTTAGACTGTAGTCGTACTACAGTACGTTGAGTATATGAGACAGTTTGACTGTAGTCGTACTACAGTATGTGGGGTGTATGACACAGTTATACTGTAGTCGTAATACAATATGTGGAGTACATGAGACAGTTAAACTGTAGTCGTACTACAGTACGTTGAGTATACGAGACAGTTAAACTGTAGTCGTACTACAGTACGTTGAGTATACGAGACAGTTAGACTGTAGTCGTACTACAGTACGTTGAGTATATGAGACAGTTAGACTGTAGTCGTACTACAGTATGTGGAGTGTACAACACAGTTAAACTGTAGTCGTACTACAGTATGTGGAGTATATGAGACAGTTAGACTATAGTCGTACTACAGTATGTGGAGTATATGAGACAGTTAGACTGTAGTCGTACTACAGTATGTGGATTGTACGACACAGTTAGACTGTGGTCGTACTACAGTATGTGGAGTATACAAGACAGTTAGACTGTAGTCGTACTACAGTATGTGGAGTATATGAGACAGGTAGACTGTAGTCGTACTACAGTATGTGGATTGTACGACACAGTTAGACTGTGGACGTACTACAGTATGTGGAGTATACGAGACAGTTAGACTGTAGTCGTACTACAGTATGTGGAGTATATGAGACAGTTAGACTGTAGCTGTACTACAGTATGTGGAGTATATGAGACAGTTAGACTGTGGTCGTACTACAGTATGTGGAGTATACGAGACAGTTAGACTGTAGTCGTACTACAGTATGTGGAGTATATGAGACAGTTAGACTGTAGTTGTACTACAATATGTGGAGTGTACGAGACAGTTAGACTGTAGTCGTACTACAGTATGTGGAGTGTATGAGACAGTTAGACTGTAGTCGTACTACAATATGTGGATTGTACGACACAGTTAGACTGTGGTCGTACTACAGTATGTGGAGTAAACGAGACAGTTAGACTGTAGTCGTACTACAATATGTGGAGTATATGAGACTGTTAGTCTGTAGTCGTACTACAGTATGTTGAGTATACGAGACAATTAGACAGTAGTCGTACTACAGTATGTGGAGTATACGAGACAGTTAGACTGTAGTCGTACTACAGTATGTTGAGTATACGAGACGGACTGCAGTCGTACTAAAGTATGTGGAGTATACGAGACAGTTAGACAGTAGTCCTACTACAGTTTGTGAAGTATTCGAGGCAGTTAGACTGTAGTCGTACTACAATATGTGGATTGTACGACACAGTTAGACTGTGGTCGTACTACAATATGTGGATTGTACGACACAGTTAGACTGTGGTCGTACTACAGTATGTGGAGTAAACGAGACAGTTAGACTGTAGTCGTACTACAATATGTGGAGTATATGAGACTGTTAGTCTGTAGTCGTACTACAGTATGTTGAGTATACGAGACAATTAGACAGTAGTCGTACTACAGTATGTGGAGTATACGAGACAGTTAGACTGTAGTCGTACTACAGTATGTTGAGTATACGAGACGGACTGCAGTCGTACTAAAGTATGTGGAGTATACGAGACAGTTAGACAGTAGTCCTACTACAGTTTGTGAAGTATTCGAGGCAGTTAGACCGTAGTGGTACTACAGTATGTGGAGTATACGAGACAGTTAGACTGTAGTCGTACTACAGTATGTGGAGTATATGAGACAGTTAGACAGTAGTTGTACTGCAATATGTGGAGTATACGAGACAGTTAGACTGTATTGGTACTACAGTATGTGGATTGTACGACACAGTTAGACTGTGGTCTTACTACAGTATGTGGAGTATACGAGACAAATAGACTGTAGTCGTACTAAAATATGTGGAGTATATGAGACTGTTAGTCTGTAGTCGTACTACAGTACGTTGAGTATACGAGACAGTTAGACAGTAGTCGTACTACAGTATGTGGAGTATACGAGACAGCTAGACTGCAGTCGTACTACAGTATGTGGAGTATACGAGACAGTTAGACAGTAGTCGTACTACAGTATGTGGAGTATACGAGACAGTTAGACTGTAGTCGTACTACAGTACGTTGAGTATATGAAACTGTTAGTCTGTAGTCGTACAACAGTACGTTGAGTATACGGAACAGTTAGACAGTAGACGTACTACAGTATGTGGAGTATACGAGACAGTTAGACTGTAGTCGTACTACAGTATGTGGAGTATACGAGACAGTTAGACAGTAGTCGTACTACAGTATGTGGAGTATACGAGACAGTTAGACAGTAGTCGTACTACAGTATGTGGAGTATACGAGACAGTTAGACTGTAGTCGTACTACAGTATGTGGAGTATATGAGACAGTTAGACAGTAGTCGTACTACAGTATGTGGTGTATACGAGACAGTTAGACAGTAGTTGTACTACAATATGTGGAGTATACGAGACAGTTAGACTGTAGTCTTACTACAGTATGTGGAGTATATGAGACAGTTAGACTGTAGTCGTACTACAATATGTGGATTGTACGACACAGTTAGCTGTGGTCGTACTACAGTATGTGGAGTATACGAGACAGTTAGACTCTAGTCGTACTACAATATGTGGAGTATATGAGACTGTTAGTCTGTAGTCGTACTACAGTACGTTGAGTATACGAGAAAGTTAGACAGTAGTCGTACTACAGTATGTGGAGTATACGAGACAGTTAGACTGCAGTCGTACTACAATATTGGGGTATACGAGATAGTTAGACTGTAGTCGTACTACAGTATGTGGAGTATATGAGACAGTTAGACTGTGGTCGTACTACAGTATGTGGAGTATAGGAGACAGTTAGACTGTAGTCGTACTACAGTATGTGGAGTATTCGAGACAGTTAGACAGTAGTCGTACTACAGTATGTGGAGTATACGAGACAGTTAGACAGTAGTCGTACTACAGTATGTGAAGTATACGAGACAGTTAAACTGTAGTCTTACTACAGTATGTGGAGTATATGAGACAGTTAGACAGTAGTCGTACTACAGTATGTGGAGTATACGAGACAGTTAGACTGTAGTCGTACTACAGTATGTGGAGTATATGAGATTGTTAGACTGTAGTCGTACTACAGTATGTGGAGTAAACGACACAGTTAGACTGTAGTCGTAATACAGTATGTGGAGTATATGAGATTGTCACACTGTAGTTGTACTACAGTATGTGGAGTATACGAGACTATTAGTCTGTAGTCGTACTACAGTATGTGGAGTATACGAGACAGTTAGACAGTAGTCGTACTACAGTATGTGGAGTATATGAGATTGTTAGACTGTAGTCGTACTACAGTATGTGGAGTATACGAGACAGTTAGACTGTAGTCGTACTACAGTATGTGGAGTATATGAGATTGTTACACTGTAGTTGTACTACAATATGTGGAGTATACGAGACTGTTAGACTGTAGTCGTACTACAGTATGTGGAGTATATGAGACAGTTAGACAGTAGTCGTACTACAGTATGTGGAGTATACGAGACAGTTAGACAGTAGTCGTACTACAGTATGTGGAGTATACGAGACAGTTAGACTGTAGTCGTACTACAGTATGTGGAGTATACGAGACTGTTAGACTGTAGTCGTACTACAGTATGTGGAGTATACGAGACAGTTAGACAGTAGTCGTACTACAGTATGTGGAGTATACGAGACAGTTAGACAGTAGTCGTACTACAGTATGTGGAGTATACGAGACAGTTAGACAGTAGTCGTACTACAGTATGTGGAGTATACGAGACAGTTAGACTGTAGTCGTACTACAGTATGTGGAGTATACGTGACTTTTAGACTGTAGTCGTACTACAGTATGTGGAGTATACGAGACAGTTAGACAGTAGTCGTACTACAGTATGTGGAGTATACGAGACAGTTAGACAGTAGTCGTACTGCAGTATGTGGAGTATACGAGACAGTTAGACTGTAGTCGTACTACAGTATGTGGAGTATACGAGACAGTTAGACAGTAGTCGTACTACAGTATGTGGAGTATACGAGACAGTTAGACAGTAGTCGTACTACAGTATGTGGAGTATACGAGACAGTTAGACTGCAGTCGTACTACAATATGTGGAGTATACGAGATAGTTAGACAGTAGTCGTACTACAGTTTGTGAAGTATTCGAGGTAGTTAGACCGTAGTGTTACTACAGTATGTGGAGTATAGGAGACAGTTAGACTGTAGTCGTACTATATTATGTGGAGTATATGAGACAGTTAGACTGTGGTCGTACTACAGTATGTGGAGTATAGGAGACAGTTAGACTGTAGTCGTACTACAGTATGTGGAGTATTCGAGACAGTTAGACAGTAGTCGTACTACAGTATGTGGATTGTACGACACAGTTAGACTGTGGTCGTACTACAGTATTTGGAGTATACGAGACAGTTAGACAGTAGTCGTACTACAGTATGTGGAGTATACGAGACAGTTAGACAGTAGTCGTACTACAGTATGTGGAGTATACGAGACAGTTAGACAGTAGTCGTACTACAGTATGTGGATTGTACGACACAGTTAGACTGTAGTCGTACTACAGTATTTGGAGTATACGAGACAGTTAGACAGTAGTCGTACTACAGTATGTGGAGTATACGAGACAGTTAGACTGTAGTCGTACTGCAGTATGTGGAGTATACGAGACAGTTAGACTGTAGTCGTACTACAGTATGTGGAGTATACGAGACAGTTAGACAGTAGTCGTACTACAGTATGTGGAGTATACGAGACAGTTAGACAGTAGTCGTACTACAGTATGTGGAGTATACGAGACAGTTAGACTGCAGTCGTACTACAATATGTGGAGTATACGAGATAGTTAGACAGTAGTCGTACTACAGTATGTGGAGTATACGAGACAGTTAGACTGTAGTCGTACTACAGTATGTGGAGTATATGAGATTGTCACACTGTAGTCGTACTACAGTATGTGGAGTATACGAGACTGTTAGACTGTTGTCGTACTACAGTATGTGGAGTATACGAGACCGTTAGACAGTAGTCGTACTACAGTATGTGGAGTATACGAGACAGTTAGACTGTAGTCGTACTACATTATGTGGAGTATACGAGACAGTTAGACTGTAGTCGTACTACAGTATGTGGAGTATACGAGACAGTTAGACAGTAGTCGTACTACAGTATGTGGAGTATACGAGACAGTTAGACAGTAGTCGTACTGCAGTATGTGGAGTATACGAGACAGTTAGACTGTAGTCGTACTACAGTATGTGGAGTATACGAGACAGTTAGACAGTAGTCGTACTACAGTATGTGGAGTATACGAGACAGTTAGACAGTAGTCGTACTACAGTATGTGGAGTATACGAGACAGTTAGACTGCAGTCGTACTACAATATGTGGAGTATACGAGATAGTTAGACAGTAGTCGTACTACAGTTTGTGAAGTATTCGAGGTAGTTAGACCGTAGTGTTACTACAGTATGTGGAGTATAGGAGACAGTTAGACTGTAGTCGTACTATATTATGTGGAGTATATGAGACAGTTAGACTGTGGTCGTACTACAGTATGTGGAGTATAGGAGACAGTTAGACTGTAGTCGTACTACAGTATGTGGAGTATTCGAGACAGTTAGACAGTAGTCGTACTACAGTATGTGGATTGTACGACACAGTTAGACTGTGGTCGTACTACAGTATTTGGAGTATACGAGACAGTTAGACAGTAGTCGTACTACAGTATGTGGAGTATACGAGACAGTTAGACAGTAGTCGTACTACAGTATGTGGAGTATACGAGACAGTTAGACAGTAGTCGTACTACAGTATGTGGATTGTACGACACAGTTAGACTGTAGTCGTACTACAGTATTTGGAGTATACGAGACAGTTAGACAGTAGTCGTACTACAGTATGTGGAGTATACGAGACAGTTAGACTGTAGTCGTACTACAGTATGTGGAGTATATGAGATTGTTACACTGTAGTTGTACTACAATATGTGGAGTATACGAGACTGTTAGACTGTAGTCGTACTACAGTATGTGGAGTATACGAGACAGTTAGACAGTAGTCGTACTACAGTATGTGGAGTATACGAGACAGTTAGACTGTAGTCGTACTACAGTATGTGGAGTATAAGAGATTGTTACACTGTAGTCTTACTACAATATGTGAAGTATACGAGACTGTTAGACTGTAGTCGTACTACAGTATGTGGAGTATACGTGACAGTTAGACAGTAGTCGTACTGCAGTATGTGGAGTATACGAGACAGTTAGACTGTAGTCGTACTACATTATGTGGAGTATATGAGACTGTTAGACTGTATTCGAACTACAGTATATGGAGTATATTTAAACATTATATTTGTAGTGTTTTATTGCAAAAATAACCGTTATAAAATTTAAACTGGTATACTAAATAAAGCAGTTTCCACTACATCGGTTTGAATGTAACATTGAAAATAAAACGTCACAGTCAACACATTACCAAACTTTAGCAAGAGGAAAACTTCAAACGCAAAGTAGGTGTGGGGTTCATCAAAGTTGACTTAGAGTTTCAAACAACTCTTTGGAGTCTTCACTCCAAACTTTTTCTTTCTGAAACACTGAAACACTGAAACACTGATAAATAACAACTTTGAATGTTAAACATGCACAACTGCGTAACAATCTTTTCAAATAATTTTTGCTTTTAATTTAAACATAATATGTTTGTAATGCCAGTAGACAGTTTAGTTATATGTTTGTGATGCCAGTAGACGGTTTAGTTAAGTCAACAGTAATTAGCTCATAAACAACAATATCGAGTAGGTCCTTCTACAAAGACATATTTGCTGTAATCGGCGGTTGAGTGGAGCCAGGCATTTATTCCCAGCAGAGCGGTATACTCACGTTTGCCTTTGTTCCTGTGTGTTTTGTTTCAAAGACTTGAATGCCACTTGAGTCACTGAGCTCGCATTGAGCAAGAGTGATTCGATATTAGCTTTTGTTTGTGGAATTTAAAATAGATAAATGAATACAAGTTTATTTGTGAATAGAATTAAAAAGATGCGATATTGATTTCATTAGGAAAATCAAAATGTGCACATACTTATTTTTACACTACCCATTAAAAGTATCAACAATAAACAGTAAAGCTGAAACTTTACAACATCTTGAACTTGTATTATTTGTCAATACATGTGGATCTTACTGCAGTCGATGTGTATTTCTATCTAGATTGTTCGTTAAACAATATTAATCAATTCATAGCATTTTGAAACGTTATAATGTTGTAAATTTCAACTGTCACAAGATATTTTAACTGCAATATAAATAGAAGAATAAATGCTTTCAAACGAATACTTTCTAATAGTTTTTTGAGACAATCGGACGATGACGATTTCTAGTGGTTGAGAAGTCTACGTCTTGCTCTCTCACTCCTAAACTAAATGTTTTATACTAAACTCTTTAAACTCAACAAATCATCATTCTGCACTATTTTAATGGAATAGTAAAAGTAAGTAGTATTTACTAAAACTTTCTTCTCGTGTTTGTCATTTCTGGTTTCGAACCCAGAAAATATTCGTTGAACATTAGAAGTATGTTATTTCAATATTTTTAACTGTATATAGCTATAAATGTATGTATTATATGAAGACTATAATTTGTGAAAGATTTTATTCAGTGCGTTGAATGAACGAATAATGAAGTAGGCCTACTTACAAAAATACGTGTATAAGAATACAGCTGTAACAATATTGAAAAAACTACATAGACAAATTGAAGAAACGGAGGCAATATAGGAAACACATAAGGGAATCAGTATATAGGACTGTGCAACATTTTAATTTATTTTAGTTCTATCTATAATTATAATTCAAATCCCACCGAGATTAAATGTCTTAACTTGGTTATTTGTAATCTCACATATATGTGAATAACAATCCTCCCATCTTCAGTTAGATTTGTAAAATTTAAAGTGTTAAAACACAATTCTGATCTATATTTATAAAAAAAGGATGTTGGTTTGTTTGTTTGTATATTATATATTTGAAGTTTATGGACTCGGACACCGTTGGACCATTTTCTATGAAACTTGGTATATGTATGTAAAATTTCACGGAAAAGGTTTTTAAGCCATCCATTTCGCCCTAACTAAATTGGGTTCCTCCCAAGAGGCCCAAAAGGGTTCCCATATAAATCTTATGGAAATATATCCTATACTCTAATATGAGTAAGGTTTGCTTGCTTGCTTGCGACACGGATCTCAAAAACGGCTCCAACGATTTCCTTCAAATGTTCAAAATAACTAATTTCTGGGATAAAAATAAATTCTAGACAGACCTCATCCCTAGGAAAAATCAAATAATGTAAAAAAACTAAAATGAAAAGTTAAAAAATTAACATTGGGCTTATGGAGTTTCAAATCAAAACAAAAGAATTGTAACAGCTGTTCATAATCAACCAGGGAACTGTCAAAGTAATACTCATGTTGTTTATGATTATTAACATGTGGTTTCCTGAGAGCAGAGATTAAAAGATTTGAGTTAAGATTACATATATAGAGTAGTAAAATAAATCAAAGGGACATTGAGCTATAAATAACAACTGGTGGACCTTACAAATGTAGAAAAGAGGCAAATGAATAATACAAATCTGATTATCAGTAGAGGGGGGAGTGGTGAAATATTACTACAAGTCATCTAAACAAACTGACTGGCCTTCCCCCGAGCAAAGCTCGGCCCCCCAGGTACTTGTTGTTTACATAAAACCTAATGACATGTTTACTTGAACAGGTGATCTTGGTGATATTGGTTTTAGTTGGTAATAGTCAACAACGTCAGCCGGGAACAGCTAGTATAGTATAAACTGATATAGTAACGTATTAATTTGCAAGAAAATAGTTTAGTTAAAGGACTAAACTATTCTCTTGCAACTTTATACGTTTAACACCCAAAATGATAACTTAGGTTATAGGGGTTAAAAGGGGATCTCTCTTTCAATTGATGTATCAGTAAACTGCTAAATCGTGAAGAAGCAACACTCACTCCCGGCATGCCGGTCATGTTTTGCTAGCAGGTAAAGCCACTGGAAGAGCCTGGTCTCTAATTCCGACTCGATTATAATCAGCTGGCAGGGTCTCAGATGATGACGTCACGCCTCAGTGCGAATGTTGGACCCGGGAGGAGCGCCGGGCCTCGCCGCCGCCTGTGAGTATGGACCATTCATGAAATAGAAACAAATATTGCCTGTAAACAAATTATAACATATCTAGGAACTGTTTTCAATTCGCTTGAATCCCGATTAGTCTCAGAAGCTCAACACAATGTTGACTTTAAGGTTGTCAAGGTCCTGAAATCTGTTTAGACATGGAAAAGTATAAGGCAAGGCCAGGTTTGATTTTATTCGTTGACATAATTTTATAATAAATCGTATTATATAAAAAGAAACCAATTTGTAATGTACTAAAATTATAACGGTGCTTAATTCTTTAGTTGTTTTGTGTGTTTTATTTCTTACTGACATTATGTAATACAAAAAAATGTACTAAAAATATGTATCTAGAATTTTAGAGTCAAGATTCTGGGACACTACGGATTATTTTTATATTAATTTTTGTATAATTGCTTTATAATTTGCCTAGTTGTTTCGTAGCTGAGTATTAAGATTTGTTTCGCTTTGCTTACTTTTAAAGTTACAACGTAAAACACGCTTTCCTCAATTTTGTATTAAGAAATTTGTATTGATGAATTTAGATAAAATAAGGGATTTTTTTTTGTCTGCTTCATTCTTAAAAAACTCCCGATTTTTCATGACATTTAACACGTTTTACTCATTCGGTATGTAGTTTCGAGTTACATTGTTTTCCTTTAGGCGAGGTAACAATATTCCTGGTCCTACTTTTTGGCAATACTTACCTTCTTTTTTTTTATCATGCGGAGACGTATGTCAAATTTACAGCTGGATTTAGAACCTTGCCAAAGGAAGTGAAGTCGGTAAGCTTGATATTGATATTGTATTTTTTTTATTAATCTATAGTAGAAAAAAATTAAACATAATTTAAAGTTTATATCTAACTTCAAAATAGTGAAAATTTAAGTAGATTATATTCGCTGGCATTAATTTAGAAAATTATTTATAAAAATTTATTTGAAGCAGTAAAATTCAACCATAAAGCCCCATATAAATAACATACAGTTTATGTGTACACTACAGAAAGCCGTAAAATAACTGGTAAGGTAAATGTAGTGTACAGGGAAAGGAGAAAGGAGGGCATCATATATTTTTATTGGACCCGTAAAATAAAATACCCCGTGCTGTGACACTGAAGGTGGCCCGTTATTATCGCGTATTGTTGGTACTAACTTGAAAAATACTAACTCTTAAAATATGTCCTTTAAATGTTTATTTTTGATGTAAGCATCATTCGATTAAATACTCTCATGATAGGAAAAAAGTACTCGATGCCACTTGACTAGAAAAATGACTCTTAACAACCCCTGCCTCTGGGAAAAAGTACTCGATGCCACTTGACTAGAAAAATGACTCTTAACAACCCCTGCCTCTGGGAAAAAAGTACTCGATGCCACTTGACTAGAAAAATGACTCTTAACAACCCCTGCCTCTGGGAAAAAGGTACTCGATGCCACTTGACTAGAAAAATGACTCTTAACAACCCCTGCCTCTGGGAAAAAGTACTCGATGCCACTTGACTAGAAAAATGACTCTTAACAACCCCTGGCTCTGGGAAAAAAGTACTCGATGCCACTTGACTAGAAAAATGACTCTTAACAACCCCTGCCTCTGGGAAACTCGCTCTTGTGTTACTCCTGGAAAAGGTTCAAATTATATTTAAATTGTTCCTTCATAACATATAAATAAAAGTAGGTTAAACCTAGTTATATAGGACCTAAACGTCACAGTGAAATTTCAAACTGAATGAATTCAATATAATAAATCTCTGAACTCAAAACGGAACCCATAAAACATCTCATTGATAAGTGCCAGATTATCCGAATGGTATCTTAGACATGGTTTATAGTGTCAGATTATCCGAATGGTATCTTAGACATGGTTTATAGTGTCAGATTATCCGAATGGTATCTTAGACATGGTTTATAGTGCCAGATTATCCGAATGGTATCTTAGACATGGTTTATAGTGTCAGATTATCCGAATGGTATCTTAGACATGGTTTATAGTGTCAGATTATCCGAATGGTATCTTAGGCATGGTTTATAG
Organism: Allygus modestus; assembly: GCA_963675035.1. Lineage (NCBI taxonomy): Eukaryota > Metazoa > Arthropoda > Insecta > Hemiptera > Cicadellidae > Allygus > Allygus modestus. The sequence goes on from OY776112.1 coordinate 350,558,902, forward strand.
TGTCAGATTATCCGAATGGTATCTTAGACATGGTTTATAGTGTCAGATTATCCGAATGGTATCTTATATATGGTTTATAGTGTCAGATTATCCGAATGGTATCTTAGACATGGTTTATAGTGTCAGATTATCCGAATGGTATCTTAGACATGGTTTATAGTGTCAGATTATCCGAATGGTATCTTATATATGGTTTATAGTGTCAGATTATCCGAATGGTATCTTAGACATGGTTTATAGTGTCAGATTATCCGAATGGTATCTTAGACATGGTTTATAGTGTCAGATTATCCGAATGGTATCTTAGACATGGTTTATAGTGCCAGATTGTTTGATAAGTTGAAATAATAATCAGCGGACTAACAAAATGAAATTACTCCATGAGATCATTGTGGATGGTCATCTCTGAGATCATCTCTGCGGCGGAGGTGGATGTTTTCAAACCTCAAAAAAAAACATGTAGAGGTTATGGGGTATTTATTTATAGCAAATTATAATTTTAAGGGTGGAAAATCAGCAACAAATAAAACAATTTTAAAACGAGTTTGCACGCAGCACGCTGACGTAAGGGAAGTGAATTTCGCATGAAAACCTTTAACAAATCTAATAATGGGATTAAAACAACCCTGGTAACATTCTTTTGGAAATTGAAAAATGTTATTGTTTGGCTGTTTGGTGCTCCTGGTTATATTGAAATTCACTATTATGATGCCAATGTTGTACATTACAAGGTTAGGAGGAGGTATAGTCAGGATAACAAGTTGTTATAGGGGTATTGGGGGTGATAAAACTACATCAAGATAGGGAAAACAGCCTTTTACAGTGTAAAATCAAAATCCCCATAAGACAACGTACTATGTTAAGACAATTAACATTTCCTTTAATAAATTGGTAAATACTTGTGATAGAATGATGAGGGAGGGCTTACAATTTTGCCACTTTACGTACAACAACTAAATATGCAATAATTTAACATTCGGGGCTTTTCCGACCCTTTTTGGGCCCAAAAACTCAAAATTTGAAAACTTAAAATCCCTAAAAAGGGGGTTAGAGTTGTCCGATTGTTTTTCCCAACGAACTTGTCCAACTGTTTACAGGAGGGAAGGTTTCTGCCAAATTTCAAGTAAATCGGACAAATTTGCGATCGCTAGGGTGCGAACACACACACACACACACACACACACACACACACACACACACATATATATATATATATATATATATATATATATATATATATATATATAAAGTTGATAGCGACCCCCAAAACGTGTTCAGGGGGTCACGTTAGGAACTTCTATGGTGGTCCCGGGCATAAATTTTACTTTGCGGGTCATGCTAATAGTTCACTTTTCCATAGGAAATTCACTAAAAACATTACTACTTTCTAATCTGAAACGTAAATAAGCCATCATAATTTTTATAATAAAAGCCCCTTTGATATTTTTTAAATTCGTATTTTTGTACGTATTGTTTCTATCTTAACTTAATAAAAGGTGCTTGGATAAAAACTATTTGGGGTTTAGATCTATGTGTCTATACTGTCGGGATTGCAATTATTTATACATAATCACATAAAGATCTTGATTTTTTGTCTATAATGGTATATGAAATATTTAGATTTGCAAGTTGTTATTTATCATAAAAAGGTAGGCTGTATCTATACAAATGTTCATGCTAGCGTATAAAAAAACATCAACAAAATAGTTAGACAACACTGACTGAGGCTTGCAGAAGTGACTTGCATTATTGCATCGGTAATTGCTTCATTAAATGGTGCTACTTGGTTTTTGCGCTAGATTATTTGAATGTTAAACAAATCTGTGTTAAAAAAATGCATAAACTGGATTTTCTTACTTTGACCTATTCTGTTTACACGTTAAGTAATTCACTTGCTCTCGTGTTATTATAACAACAACAACATAACAGTAATAGTGAAGCTGCTGCACCGTTGTTTGTCGCAGGGCTGCTGAGATGGCTGCTCGTGTGCTCGTGCTCGTGCCCGGGCCCAGTGGCGGGGTTCAGCGCCGACTATAACAGTAACAGTGAAGCTGCTGCACCGTTGTTTGTCGCAGGGCTGCTGAGATGGCTGCTCGTGTGCTCGTGCTCGTGCCCGGGCCCAGTGGCGTGGTTCAGCGCCGACTATAACAGTAACAGTGAAGCTGCTGCACCGTTGTTTGTCGCAGGGCTGCTGAGATGGCTGCTCGTGTGCTCGTGCTCGTGCCCGGGCCCAGTGGCGGGGTTCAGCGCCGACTATAACAGTAATAGTGAAGCTGCTGCACCGTTGTTTGTCGCAGGGCTGCTGAGATGGCTGCTCGTGTGCTCGTGCTCGTGCCCGGGCCCAGTGGCGGGGTTCAGCGCCGACTATAACAGTAATACTGAAGCTGCTGCACCGTTGTTTGTCGCAGGGCTGCTGAGATGGCTGCTCGTGTGCTCGTGCTCGTGCCCGGGCCCAGTGGCGGGGTTCAGCACTGACTATAACAGTAATAGTGAAGCTGCTGCACCGTTGTTTGTCGCAGGGCTGCTGAGATGGCTGCTCGTGTGCTCGTGCTCGTGCCCGGGCCCAGTGGCGGGGTTCAGCGCCGACTATAACAGTAGCAGTGAAGCTGCTGCACCGTTGTTTGTCGCAGGGCTGCTGAGATGGCTGCTCGTGTGCTCGTGCTCGTGCCCGGGCCCAGTGGCGGGGTTCAGCGCCGACTATAACAGTAATAGTGAAGCTGCTGCACCGTTGTTTGTCGCAGGGCTGCTGAAATGGCTGCTCGTGTGCTCGTGCTCGTGCCCGGGCCCAGTGGCGGGGTTCAGCGCCGACTATAACAGTAACAGTGAAGCTGCTGCACCGTTGTTTGTCGCAGGGCTGCTGAGATGGCTGCTCGTGTGCTCGTGCTCGTGCCCGGGCCCAGTGGCGGGGTTCAGCGCCGACTATAACAGTAACAGTGAAGCTGCTGCACCGTTGTTTGTCGCAGGGCTGCTGAGATGGCTGCTCGTGTGCTCGTGCTCGTGCCCGGGCCCAGTGGCGGGGTTCAGCGCCGACTATAACAGTAATAGTGAAGCTGCTGCACCGTTGTTTGTCGCAGGGCTGCTGAGATGGCTGCTCGTGTGCTCGTGCTCGTGCCCGGGCCCAGTGGCGGGGTTCAGCGCCGACTATAACAGTAACAGTGAAGCTGCTGCACCGTTGTTTGTCGCAGGGCTGCTGAGATGGCTGCTCGTGTGCTCGTGCTCGTGCCCGGCCCCAGTGGCGGGGTTCAGCGCCGACTATAACAGTAATAGTGAAGCTGCTGCACCGTTGTTTGTCGCAGGGCTGCTGAGATGGCTGCTCGTGTGCTCGTGCTCGTGCCCGGGCCCAGTGGCGGGGTTCAGCGCCGACTATAACAGTAATAGTGAAGCTGCTGCACCGTTGTTTGTCGCAGGGCTGCTGAGATGGCTGCTCGTGTGCTCGTGCTCGTGCCCGGGCCCAGTGGCGGGGTTCAGCGCCGACTATAACAGTAATACTGAAGCTGCTGCACCGTTGTTTGTCGCAGGGCTGCTGAGATGGCTGCTCGTGTGCTCGTGCTCGTGCCCGGGCCCAGTGGCGTGGTTCAGCGCCGACTATAACAGTAATAGTGAAGCTGCTGAACCGTTGTTTGTCGCAGGGCTGCTGAGATGGCTGCTCGTGTGCTCGTGCTCGTGCCCGGGCCCAGTGGCGGGGTTCAGCGCCGACTATAACAGTAATAGTGAAGCTGTTGCACCGTTGTTTGTCGCAGGGCTGCTGAGATGGCTGCTCGTGTGCTCGTGCTCGTGCCCGGCCCCAGTGGCGGGGTTCAGCGCCGACTATAACAGTAATAGTGAAGCTGCTGCACCGTTGTTTGTCGCAGGGCTGCTGAGATGGCTGCTCGTGTGCTCGTGCTCGTGCCCGGGCCCAGTGGCGGGGTTCAGCGCCGACTATAACAGTAATAGTGAAGCTGCTGCACCGTTGTTTGTCGCAGGGCTGCTGAGATGGCTGCTCGTGTGCTCGTGCTCGTGCCCGGGCCCAGTGGCGGGGTTCAGCGCCGACTATAACAGTAATACTGAAGCTGCTGCACCGTTGTTTGTCGCAGGGCTGCTGAGATGGCTGCTCGTGTGCTCGTGCTCGTGCCCGGGCCCAGTGGCGTGGTTCAGCGCCGACTATAACAGTAATAGTGAAGCTGCTGAACCGTTGTTTGTCGCAGGGCTGCTGAGATGGCTGCTCGTGTGCTCGTGCTCGTGCCCGGGCCCAGTGGCGGGGTTCAGCGCCGACTATAACAGTAATAGTGAAGCTGTTGCACCGTTGTTTGTCGCAGGGCTGCTGAGATGGCTGCTCGTGTGCTCGTGCTCGTGCCCGGGCCCAGTGGCGGGGTTCAGCGCCGACTTCAGCGCCAATGTGTCGCGCACTCTGGACAACCTCCTAGTGGGAGGTCGGTACGACAAGAGGATCCGACCCGGGATGGGAGGTAGGAGGGTAGCGGAGGCGAACATGGTCCAACTGAACAAATAAAACTCATTGAAAATATAAATAGAATAAAGGTTGGACGTTTCGTCAAATGATTTCCGTTGTAATTGGGAGACTACAGCTGTTTCGTGTCCTAACTGACTATCACATGTCCAGGTCGAAAGAAAAAAAAGTTACTTGTCCATCTTTGTGGGCGTTGCCTTCCTAAAAAAAACATTTGCACACTTAAAACAAATTTTCCTTTTACCTAAATATTTATGTGTTTATTTTTTACGTGAGATCTGAAGATGTGTTAATAAAACCACGAAATAGTTGTCTCCAACTACAACGGATCATTTGACATATCAGGTGTTTTAAACCTTTTATTTTGTTAAATCAATAATACGAGGGGGAAAATATAAATGTTAAAATATTGGTAAAAACGAGGAAGATGGATAGTGATTCGAGGGTACAATGCAAGTTGAAGATGAATTAATATAGAGAGTTATGATTTAATTAGTAAAATACAATTTGTGCTGTATACAGTGTAATAATATTTTAAATAATGTTTCAGTTCCAAACAACCATTTTTTACAAATGATTGTTTGGAACTGAAACATCTTTCACTTATCTGTTCCACAAATCTTCGGTAAAAGAATAAATTGTAGAGTACAGATTCAATTTTGGTAAACCAGCTCAGGCCGATTGAACTTGAAGGTAAACACATTATGGAGGGTTAAACAACAGTTGGATCAATTTGTCAAATGATCCTGTAACGCGATAACGCAGGTGATGGATGGCTCGGTTGCAGGGCCGCCGATCGTCGTGTCGGTCAACATGCACATCAAGAGCTTCGGGCCCATCTCGGAGACGGCTCAGGTGAGTGTCTGTAGTGGAGTTGACCTCGCCTCGGGCCTGGTGCGCAGCCACGATACAGTCGGATCGGCAAGCAACAACTAAGAATTATTCTACTCTAATGTGCAGTGTAAAGGTCGGATACTGATTTGTAAAAAATACCGAAATATACTAACATAATGAGGGGTAGCTTTTTCAATCTCATCTGGAAATATTAAAAAGTGTTTGAAGTGTAGAAAATATAAGTTTTCAAAGATTAGTCCCTTGTTATAATTTAATAATTTTGACACTAGTAAACCCGTTGCTCTAAATCGAGCAATATCTCGCTTTGATGGGCTTCAATCTTAACAATATCTCGCTTTGATGGGCTTCAATCTTAACAATATTATCATCCGAATCGCTAATTTTGTTGTTGTTTTGTGAGGTTCCAGTGGGCGGGAAAGTCCCTGGCCCACTGAGGCTGCTTTAGGGCGCTTGGGCCCTCTTCAGCCGTCGGATAGGGTTGGTTGGTGAGGGGGAGATTGACGCACTGCAACAGGACTTTTTTATTATTTTTTTTTTCGTTGCCTGCTACAGTGGCCAGGGAATGGTTTGGGGTTGGAGGTGAGCACACTGCAACAGGACTTTTTTTATTATTTTTTTTTGTTGCCTGCTACAGTGGCCAGGGAATGGTTAGAGGTGAACACACTGCAACAGGACTTTTTTTTTTGCCTGCTACAGTGGTCAGGGGATGGTTTGGGGGGAGGAGGCTAATTTTGTCCTTGGTTCAGACTACTAATAGATGGGAGTGTGGTAACCTGGTAACTCAAGTTATTGGAATTCCGTTTATGTATAAATGTGCCGAACATGTTCTAAATACAGTATATGATAACTTAATCTTTTCTAAAACTTTTTTGTACTTGATCTTGGCTATTTGCTTTGGTGTAAATACTCTCAGGTCTGTGACATTCTATATGCGTAACATTCGCAGGACCTTAAACCGATCAAAATACAATATAGAACAGATTTCTTTAAAACTTTAATTTCAGTACTCCACTTCGAGCCCGTTACACCTAATTCATTCATCCGCCGTTAAAAATACGCTCTCTTGCTTAACTATTCCTCTCTGAATAAACTTGTCCAGTTTTTGCCGCCAGTTGTTGTGGACAGCTGCCGCTCGCGTGATGGAGGGCCCATTCGTCGGGACACCCGTACCACAGTCGCAGTCGGCGGGATTGTGAGCTGTGAGCTTGTATCGAATGATGCGTATGAGTTACGGCAATAATAACTTTCTCGTTTACAGTCCTACGTGTTTGTTTAGACATAACTTATTGGTCGTGCTGTACGGCAATGTGGTAACTCTGTTTTGCTGACGAATGAACTTAGAAGTTCTTAGAAGTTTAACAATCTAAGCATTAGCATTTTCATTTAAAGCTCAAAGGTTTGTTCAATTTCTGAGGTTACAGAATTCCTGGTTTTAGATGTATTGTGGCTACACATAATACTTTATTATGTAGCCTAGGAAAAAGGGAATTTACATTTCACCCGAAAATATATTCCAGTTTTTATGCTGATTAAAACCCCAACATACAAGAGCAAGTGTATACCATTGTATCATTACCATTTCAAACTTAAAAAATACGACAAATTGAACACTCACGACTGTGCAAATTACATTTCTTATATTTCTCGTTGCAGCAAACCTGCGTACTCAGCCCTAATATTATTCTTATGGAGAATAAATAAAATGCTATACATCACTTATTTATTAATGTATTTTTATGAAACTTGGTGAGTGGCTTTATGAGTTAGTGAGAAACATATGCATGCATTGGAAATTTGCTGAGTATGTAGGTTTGCTGTTTCGGGGTATTTTAAGTATATAGATACAGTGAAACGAGGTATTTACTGTAATAGTAGTGAACAGTTATAACTCACCACTAACCTATATTATTAAAAGAATTTCTTGATTTTTATCAACCGATTTTTGACCTCAAAAACTTTAATTTGTTATACATGTTTTGCATTAATCGACAACTTCTACCCTCTAGTTGTGCCTTTTGGGGGTTTGGAGGATTTCTACAGGCTCCGGCCCTTCAGCTTTCAAATGTTTAATGTTATCGTATTTATTTTATTTAGATAGTCAGCTGATTACAATGTAAAATATCAGAACATCTGGCTCTATGCCTGCTGGATCCCCGAGCGGAGAACGTGGGAACACTGGCTAGTTTATTATTAAGCATACATCGTGATATTTTATGAAGAAAAAGCCGGAGATTTCACTTTAACATGTAATTTTAAGCTGTTTTGTTTCCACCACACATTTCTAGAGCTAGTTTCAAGTAGAATGTCCCGTGTGGCCCAAACGACCACCAGATAGATGTACTGACCACTGTCATTGCCCAGTCCTACACGATGGACGTGTACTTCCGCCAGACGTGGTACGACACGCGGCTCCAGTACAGCCTGCCGGGCCTCCACGAGTTCTCAATGTCGTGGCTGTTCCTGGACAAGGTGTGGAAGCCCGACACGTACTTCATGAACGGCAAGACGTCTCACCTGCACCGTATCACGTCGCCCAACAAGTTCCTGCGGCTCAGTCAGAACGGCTACATCGTGTACTCCATGAGGTGCGGCCCTAGGGACCACGAGTAACCTGACTGCTTCTTTAGTTTTAAGGACCATAGTCTATAGTGTTCACCATGATCCTAAAACAATAAAACGTAACGGATTGGTCACTTTGACGTTACACAGTTAATAAAACATGACAACGTCTGGACATCCGTATACCAACTTTCATCAAAATCTTTACAAATGTTATGGCTTCTGGGTCTAGACGCACTCTGACAGACGAACACAAATCACCGTGAAAGCTATACTTTATGGGTTCAGGAAGCTCCTAAATGATTACTTCCTCCAGTGAATTAAATCTAAAATGTTGACGAAACCAATACTTTCTTCATGTATTTTGCAAACAGAGGAGAAATTGAAAATGAGTTTAAATGGATTCGATGCAAGAGCTCCAAACGGTTGATTGTGTATACCACGTTTTCAAATGATCGGGTCGGCTTAAGGAACACTGAAGGCTAAATTAATGTATTAGTGTCCTAAACTCTTATAAAAAAATCTAAACGACTAGAGTTTTTAGATTTTAAAAGAAAATATGTATTTTTTTCAATGCCAATAGAATTTTTGTTATGATATCACACAAACGCTTTTAGGGAAAGCGGTCCAAATCCCTCAAATGTTTGTGGACACCCCGGGATTTGAACCCGTGATCCCTTGAACCGAAGTCGAAGACGCTAACCGTCAGGCTAGTGAGGTGCAAGTATTCTATATATCTTGAATTACTTGAATAGTCATTAATGTCCATGATAGTTGGTGATGTGTTTAAGCTACGTGGATTCACGTTATTTTAATAGAAGAAATATGGGCCCAAAGAATTTAATTTAACAATACGATTTAATTTCCTTGAATAAGTCATGTGAACATAACGAGCTACGTTAAAAAAATCATACTCAAGAACTCAAAATAAAAGAACAAAAATATCACACCCATGAAAACAAAATATCACACCCAAGAACACAAAACGTTGATGAGCTGCCAAGTCCTAAAAGATATTCCAAGACAAGGATATCATCTTTGGTCTGACAATTGTTTATCATTGCAAATTCCTTAAAAATATTAAAATACTACAATGCTTGGCAGATTGTTGATTATTTTCTATCTGTACTTGGCCAGCAGCTAATGCGTTTTTATAATACTTCATAGTACTTTTTACTATAGTCTACTACAGTGAAGCTGCTGGTCAAGTACAGATAAAACATAATCAACAATCATCGAGTCATTAGCATATTTCAGTTTAAAGTTTCAACAATTAAAATATGTAATTGTAACAAGACGTTCACTATGACTGCCAATTCATACTAACAGGAGACATTGCAATGTCCTGCTTCATATTTTTGTAAGCACAAAGGTGTGTTTTGCCTAGAAAAGGTAGAGATAACAACTTTCAGGTTTACGTAACTGTCCCTAAAATAATTAACTAATGTTTTAAAAAATATTTATGATTACTTTATTATTTTATTCTTTAAATAGTTTACAATGCTTTACTAGTCAGTTTGAATATAGATTTGTCAAACACTGAGTAGGTCTCGTGTAATTACAACATGGATGTTGTAACAAACTAGTCTGGTTCGCCCGCAGGTTGACCATATCAGCTCGTTGCAAGATGCACCTCCGCAAGTTCCCCATGGACACTCAGCGCTGCCCTCTACTCATAGGAAGTTGTGAGTCAAATTATTTAAAATAATCATCATGCCTTATTTGTCTGTACTACGAATCATGATGCAGTATCCTCAAAGCCAATAGTAAGCTCTGAATCAGTTGTTGTTACATTTAAATTTAAAGTTAGATTTGTTTCATAGTAAACAGTGATTTTGTAATTAGCTTCTTAATGATCAATTTACGTGTTGTTAATAATCACTCACAGTAAAAAAACACATTTTACGTCATAAAAACACTTTATTGTAAATAAAATCATATATTTACAAAACTATCTACAATGATGGTATATTTCTATCTTATTTCAGTAGAGAAGAACTGCCGGGGAGAAGCCACTTTCGGCGCTTTTTTCCCATGTTATTCTTATGAGGAGCCGTTTTTGCGCCGACACCAGCTCCCGCCTTACACAAGTTTCCTGTACTAGTACCCTTGCCTTAAATACATTTTCCCCATCCTCTATATTTAAAAATTAACTTTGGATTTGTCTGAAATTTATCTAATGCATTAATAAATCCCAAATTAACTATTACGGTCGAATTAAAACTGTCAACTTACTGATTTTTGCACCCGCCCTAATTTCCGTTTTGACTCTTGCCATACTTTTCCCCTATATTTTTAAAATTTGCATTCATTTTAACACATCCTTTGCAGAAATCCACGAGTTCTGGCTACTTGGGAACCCGAGCCATTTGACATATAATAAATCACCCTTCCTCCTAATTACCTTCTCTACCAAATACATGTCTTTATATTTAGTCTTTAACAATTCTTCTGTATAAAATCCTCCTTTGATTATATTGCCATTTTCATCTTTCAAAATATAAGTCACAGGCTTTGTTTTCTTAACTTCTGCTATTGTAAAAAGCTCTCCCGTCCAGTTAGGGGTATATCCTTTACTAAATACATGTTTATATTTAGATATCCTTACACTATCCCCCACCTTATATCTTGGCTTTTTAACTTGTACTTTAGATGCTAACCTTTCATGTACATCTTTAGAGTTCTTAGCACTTACTTGGTTAGGCTTCATCTCTATGGATCTATGTACTTTATTATTATATATCCTTATTAACTTTGGAAGTAAATCCAACCACTTGTAACTCCCTTGTGCACTAAACTCTCTATACAACCAATTCTTTAAAGTTCTCTGGAACCTTTCCACAATAGCCGCCTTAGTTGTAGAGTAAGTGTGGTAGTGATTAATATTTAGAATTTTCATTAGTTTGGTAAAATGTTCATTAAAAAATTCTTTTCCGTTATCAGATTGAATATTTTTAACTCCCTTTGGGAGAATAGTTTTTATAGCTTATGTGACTACTAATCCAGTTTTATTCTTTAGTGGAGCAGCATAAGCTTTTTTAGAAAATGTGTCTATTAAAGTTAAAATATATTTATTCCCACAATTCTCTCTAGCATAATTCCGCATATCTATTAAATCTATTTGAACAGTTTCGTTTATACCCAACACCTTAAAAGACCTTCTAACAAAGTTCTTTCTCGCGGGCTTATGCAATTCGTAAGCAATTTTTTCCATTTTTTATTCTTTATTTTTAATGTTAACGTATCTGCCAGTCTCTGTCGTTTCAAAAACACCTCCATTGCTACCAATTAACATACCATCACTCATTCTTTGATATACATAGTTTTTTGGCAAATATGCCTCTCCATCTAAAGTCTTAAATCCACTTAAAGATGTAGGGTCTGCAACCAACAATTTAGGATTGTGCATCATCAAATCGATTTCATTATTGTCTTGCATAAATTTATTAGTTTTATTGTTAAACCTTAATGCATGTGATTTTAAACAAATATCAAATTTAATATTGTCTTGTCTAAAAGGTATTATCGTCATACCTCAAAACCTGTGACATTAAACAAATATCACTCCTATCTTTGCCTTCAGGTACATTCTTTATTAATTTGTCCTCTGCATCCCACATATCGCTATCTAATGTTAATACATTATAATTTTTATCCCCCTGTTTTATTATGCTTTTCTCACCTTTTGTTAATATTTGATTAACAACAGCCACATCATTTGGCAATGTTCCAGGTAAAATGTTTGTTAATTGCTTATTTTTACCATCAAATTTAAGACCGTCTAAAGTCACAGTCTGATGTTTTGTAACACAATCGTTCTCATCAACAGCGGGTTTAACACGAACTAGCCTTTTATTATTAAAATCCCAAAAGTTTAGATCCATTTTTGGTACTTGAGAGACGTTTACAACATCATCGCTTTCTTTACCAGCCAACAAATTACTTATTTTTCGCTTTTTGGCATTCCAAATACCATTCTCCGATTCCAAAAATTCATAATTATTTTTGTCTTGTACAAAGACACAATCTTTTCTTATTAAAGTTTGCTCTAATGTGGGTACATCGGTTGAGCTTTCACCTCGTTTAACATTAGTAATTTTGCGTTTATTCGCGTTCCAATTATTACTCTTGGATTCTAAAAACTTATATTTAGTATTACCTTGTACAAAAGCATCACCTTTTCTAGTTAACGTCTGCCCCAAAGTCGATACATCATCAGTAAACTCCCCACCTTTAACACTACTAATTTTATAATTTAAAGCATTCCAACCATCATCTTTTAGATTTAAAGTAGTTTCTTTAAAACTTCTAGCTTCTGGTTTACTATACGGGTTATATACGCGATAAAATTTATCTATCATCTTTTTATTTAATAAACAATTCCACTTTCCCTCAATTCTTCTATGATAGAATCTATCTCATTATCCACTCCAGAATTTCCCGCCAATCGGCTTAACCAAAGCAGTCTTAACCTATCTACAAGCTCATTAGGATCGTCCCAATAAACATAGTCTATTTTATTACCAGTTACCTGCCTTAAACCTTCACCAACAGTCTTAAACAGGGGTTTAATTATATTAAGATATTTAGTGTGTTTATTACTTGACATCGCCGCACCTGGTTT